>JASJET010000122.1:26995000-27427500 GCA_034092305.1 Diaprepes abbreviatus | reverse complement strand
GCTTTAATTTTTTATGCTGTCCTTAACCGTAAGTTCTCTTATTTTAGAAAACTCAAAAGTACCCCAATGCTCAATAGCATTTAAGCAATTGTTATCCACTTCAAAAAGAGATTGAAAAAATTGTACAAAGGCATCGGCAACTCCATAACCACCGGAGAAACTCATTTCTCTATAGGTGACCTCTTTGAGAATACCTGATCCCCTTTTTTTGAGCTTATATAACCCCAAAAACTGTTAGAATCATTATTAGCATTTTATTCTATACTTTTAATGTACTCTGAATTTTTATATTCTGTTTGTTTTTTAATAGAAGTTCTCAAGTTCTTAAACTCTAGGTGATGCTCTCCAGATAAAACTTCTTTTTGTGTATTATTTTTCTAACAAGATCTAAAGAAAACCAGTGGGGATATCTTAACCCGGTCATTTCTGTACAAATTTTGTTGGGAACATTCTCAGCCAAGCACTCATATATTTTGTTGTAGAAACATGTTACTGCCTCGTTTGGATCTGACACAAGCTCCATGTCATACCATTCACAGTTTCTAAGTAGGTTATAAAATTTATAAAAATAAATAGTTTTGAACCACAAGCCTACAAGCCAACGAACGAGGTCCTTCAGCATAAAAATCCTATTTATGGTATATTTGATCTTCAAGTCTCTACAAATCTTTATAAAATAAAATAAAAAGTATATTAAAGGTTGAATGTGAGATCTGCCAGTATCGTTCATGGACGCCTTCCGGCTGGCCTTTGGTTTCAGTCCCTGGTCTTACACAGTTCCTCTATCATTGGTCAAGGTTCAGATTTTCTTTCAAACGTAGTTTTCAGGATGGGAATTCTTGCAGTAAGTGAGTGTTTACAAGTAACGTCACTTTTCTAACATACCACTTTATAGCCGGGCGCTATACTACTAGAAAACTTCATATTTTAGTGTTAGACTACACACGATAAATCATTAAATTCAGTTACCACGTGTTCAAGACATTTGGGAACAATCAATATTTTCTTAAAACGTTGACGTCCTCTATCGCCTAAACAACCTATTTTGACGTCAAAAGTTTATCACCAAACGTTGTACACTTATTTTCCGGGCACCTTATATACCTTTTTTTAAAAAAAACTGAATGTCTGAATTTAAGAATACTCGAATATAGCGCGATATCTAGAGAGTTATAAATATTTTTCTCGTTTAAACTTATTTTTCTCCTTTTTTACACGACTGCTCATTTAACTCAAATATTTATGAGAAAATATGATTCAGATTAGTATTAAAGGACCATGCCGACAGTTAATGGGATTTTGTGTCCCAATCGAATTAACTTCTCACAGACACAAGGCCCTAAAAATACATTTTTATGGGGCTGAGAAGGGTGATATGGGACCAGAAACAAGCATACAAATCCAAGAATGATAAGACAAAATGTTAAAATCCAAAAATGTGTATTTCGTGGTGATCTTGGCATCTACCTTGAATATCATTTCAAGGTAAAAGCGATAGTTTCAAATAGAAATAACCATCTTTTACCATAGAAATCAGATTCACGGTAACAACTAGTGACGACTGGCCAGTGAAGGCAAAGTTGGAGCCCGATCAGTAAAGGCAAAGCTGAAACTGGGCAAGTGAGTGTAAAGCTGGAACCTGGCCATATGTACTTTAATTACATACCTGTACTCTGTTAAAAAACATCTATCTGAAAAATTGTTTCGCCTTGAAATTAAGAGCAAGGTCAATATCAAGGTTTTTATTTACTTCAACTTCCTTTTTTGTCATTTGGCCTTATCATTATTAAGTTTCAAGTTACTGGGCCATTCCATCATTTTTTAAGGTCTGGTTTGTGGCACCATAATACTGCTTACAGCCCCTTCAAAAGACATTATGTGGCCTTCTGCCAATTTACTATATACGTAGTTTTTTAATTTAATATTCGTTGTGGGCAACCACGAGGAGAAAATAGGACACACTTAATTTTTCTGTTCATCATATTATGAGTGCTATCTTGAACACAACGCAAGGAAATTCATTCAAATCGGTGCCGCTGTTCTGATGTAATGGACACACATACAAAAAAAATCATAGCGGGCGCATTTAAAACCTCCTTTTTTAGAAGTCAGTTAATAACATTCTATTTTTAGTCATAGCGGCGGTTACTTTTAGTAACAAAACATAAACACACGCCGTAAAAATACAATAAATAACCAAATCTAAATTTAAATGAAATAATATTTTTGAAACCGCCACAAGGTGGGGAAGAATTGACAAAAGTCTGCATCAGACACAAATTTTAAAAGATCTGGATAGTTTCTTTTTTAATTACTCAAACCAATGTATTCTAATGATATACCTACGACAATATCATAATCCATGAAAACTAAACCCATAAATCCCCATCCAAGAAAGCCCAATCCCCTCAACCCTGAACCCAAAACCCCATACCCATAAACTTACAAACTTCAAACCTATGAACCTCTTACCTATAAAGTCTTAACGCACAAACCCCAATCCCACAATCCCCAATTTAGTTAAACGAAAAGCAAATTCAGACACTCGCAGGTCCATAGGTTAAGAGTCCATAGATTGTATCGGGAGATGTATCGGCAAAATATCTTGTCCTAAGTAGTTTAAAAAAAAAATTATCCAGATCTTTTAAAATTTGTGTCTGATGCAGATTTATCCATTTTTTCCCACTGTGCCGCAGTTCAAACCAAACAAACACGAACGTCGAAATAAAAAAAAAATAATATAACTTTCCACCTAGTAACAAGTGTGTTCTTTATATTCGATTTATTTAATAGAATCGAAGTTAGATACTGAGAATATTAATACATAGTTCGATCTTTCTCACTCACATATAAACCCCTTTGGATCTTCATTTTTACCTGTGCCATATTAATAAATGGCATAATCCTATCCTACCGATTACAGAAAATCTGCGCATTTTAAATTATTGCTCTATTGTCAGATGACCAAATTATTATTATGGAGAAGGAAAAAGTATTCGAAAGTGTTTAAAATATACGTGATTTTAAAAAATGTTTAAAAATATTAAATAGTGCCAGTAGCACTACCCTGTTACTGCATTGTGAACTTTTTTTCTTATGAGTTCGTCCTGAAACCGGATGTGCGACAGCCAGTATAGGCCTATTGTGTTCTCTCTTGACCACTACTCTTAACTTAGCCTCCTGAGCAAATTTGTACAGGACAGCTAAGGAATGAATGAGGGTCTCGTTCGTTTCCAAGTTTGTTGACCCAAAGGTTTGCTGTCTTTTCCTATCTAATAATTCGCAGTTACATATGATGTGCTTTACCATTTCCTTTTATGTATGTGAACTTTGACAGCCATATGTCCCGTCCTATGATTACTCTTTTTTGGTTTCGACTTGTTAGGACTAATTTCCAGGCTAATTCCAGACGAGGATTTCCCCTAAAAAAAAATCTGCTTTGGTTCAATTCCTCTCTGGCTGTCCAATGCTTTTGTACTCGTTTTTGGTCCATTATTTGACTGCTTCGCATGCCGTACACCTTGGCGCGCCAGAGGCCAATTCTGGACCAATATATTGACATGATGAGCCCGTTCTTGCTAGCTCATCAGTCTTTTCCTTACCAGATATGTTTTTAAGTTCTGGCACCCACTGTAGCATAGCTCTGTGATCCTTTGTGAGAATTATCAGTTCGCCTCAAAATTTTCCAAGCCAGTCTAGATGATATCTTTTGCTCCTTGAGGGTCTTCTGGGCTGCTTGACTGTCGGAATAAATGTAGATATGCCCTCGTTTGGAAACTCTTCTTTTTATCTCGCCTACACATTGTAAAATTTCATATATTTCTGCCTGAAATACTGTTGTTCATTTCTCTTCTTGGCCGTAACCTATATATTCCAGCCAGGGCACCCCCTTTGATCTTTGAAGCCTCAGTGTAACAGGTAAGTGTACCAGAAGATGATTCTGGTTTAGCTTGTTACTTACTTTTCGATCTTCTACAATGACCTCGAAAACTATATTATATCGTTAGCTCGAGGTCATATAGTCTGTGTCCATTTCCAACTCTGGGCTCCTGATTTTATCAGATAAAGCTTCATATCCTGTTATCAGCATTTGTGTTGTTGGCAGTGAATAGTGCTTGCTTCTCCTTGAATGAGTAAATATAGTGGAGAGCTCGTCCGTTATTCGGTTTCAGGGCAGTGTGTAGAGAACTTTCCCCTGTGGACACCCCTCTGTCACCCACGCCATAAGCATATCTCGAAGTAGTTCTGCATAGATAACCCCTTTTAGATCATTTACCATATTCTTTATCCACCTGCAACAGGTCTCTTCTAAATTAATGTTCCGTATAGTCAAACTATCCTTCTAGAAAACCTTCTAGATGCATTTCTCCGTTTTCCAGCGTATTTTTCACTGTGCTGACTAGTTTGTGGAACAATGTCTCAGTAGATATGTTGTTCCTGAAGGCATGTTAATTCTGATAAAATGGATTGCATGCCTATCTAATAGCTCCTCGAGAGTTTTGTGAATGGATGACATGAAACTAATTGGTCATGAATAGTTTGGCTTTCCAGGTTTCGGTATAAATGCTACCCTGGTTAAACTTTTTATTTTGGTTACATGTTATAGTATATATTATAAGTGTATATATATATATATATATATATATATATATATATATATATATATATATATATATATATATATATATATATATATATAAATAAGTAGATCAAAAAATAGTGCCATGGGCTATAAAATTATCGGTGAAACCGAGCCTCGGCATGAGATTCAAAATTCAACTAATTCTAACTCTTCTTGCACATTATTTAGAAATGATTTTCTCCATGTACACTATCCAACAATAGTAGAGTAATACTTTCAATAGCATCTTAATATACTTAAAGTACTGAGAGCATTTTTGCAGGCATAAATTTCATTGTAGAAGAAAAAAATAATTAAGTTATATAAGGCAGCTGAGTATTTCAGCTTAAATTGGGAGAATATAAAAATTCTTGAAAATTTTAGTTCTATAACTCTAAAATTATAAGAAAATTGTTATTTTTTACCATCGTGCGTATATTTTTGGATAGTGTCTCCTCTCCGACCTCCGATGAGAATCCATTCATATTTATTGCAGGCAATTTAAAAAACAAACTAGCACCATTTTCAAGGAAAACATTTATATAAACATAATTTTTAACTATTTATCTTTTAAAAATATAGCCTAATATTTCTGTGTGTAGATGGTACGGAATCCTCGGCTCGCAAATCACCCTAACACTTGGCCCATTTTATTTATTAATCTATATACTTTTACTTAAGCTTAAAGATTTTTTTCTTTAAAGTAATTAAAATTTATTTTTACGAGCAAATTTACTGGAGTGAAAAATGTGACCGAATAAAACCACCGAAGAGAGTGCTTGTCAAGCAAAAAATTTAATTCTATACTGAAAATTTTTCCAGGTTTTTTTTTAAGTCGTGTTTTACGAATTACTTTTTACTGTTAATTATTCCAATGTGTAAAGTTTAAGAAATCGCTAAAAAAGAACTACAACCAAAGAATCGTTCTTGCTAAATAGGCACAAGCCGGGTAAACCCCCCCCCCTCTATATTTTTTTTTGTTTAAAATACCTTTTTTACTATTAACATATAAAAAAATGTTATTTCCAAATGCTCTTTTTCTTTCTCAGACACTAGGGTTTTTCTAATCAAATTTTCCATAATGTCAAACCAAGAGCCTGGTTATCACTCTTTTCAATACCCGCACAAAATAGGAAGAAATCACAAGAGAAAAATAATAAAATTTCTGGAAATATGTTTGTAATTAAATTTAATAAATTTTTCTTTGGAGGCTCAGAAAGGCAAAATGTATTTTTTTTAAATAGGCCTCCAATATATTTTAACAGAGGACTAGGGAAATAAGGCCGCGTCCTTATAGAAATATTGTTACGAAGGACTAGGGGAATACGGCAATGTCCTTTTAGAAATATTATATCTATTAGTCATCACTGTTGGTCATGTTTCTAGTGAGATTTCGGACTTTTAGTCGACTATGTTCTATGGGTGTAAATAATTAGTTTTTAGAAGTTATTTCTTCTTCCTTCTGCAATATAGGTGAACGGCCTATTTCCTTTCGTCATCTTTCTGCCTATTGCAATGCTGTTGTCACTCTATCGTTTTCGGGGGAGTCCCAAACTCCTGCAATCTAACGGTGATTTATCGCGTGCAATTCTGACTATTCTTCTGTCGTCCATTCTACTGTGCTCGTTCCATTCCCTTTTTCTACTCAGTACCCACTTATTAACGTTTTCTGCCTTGCATTCTTATATTTTCACTTCTCTCTCTGTCCAAGAGCGTTTTTTCAGTTATTCTACGAAGTACTCTCATTTCGGTTGTCTCTAGTAATTGTTTAGTTTTCGCTGTCAGGTCGAGTTTCTGCGGTTTATGTCATAGTTGGTCTCCTGTTAGCACACGATCGAACGCTTTTTCCAAATCAATAAAACACATGTGCGCCGGCCTGTTGTATTCAATTGATTTTTCTGTTATCTGTTTTATGACAAAAACCGAGTCTGTGCAGGATCTACCTGATCTGAATCCTTGCTGTTCATCGGCTAAGGGTGTTAAGTTATTAATTTTGTTGTAAGTTTCAGTGTAGTGCTTAAGAGATTTATATCTCTGTGGTTTGAGAGCAATTTCTTATTTCCTTTTTTAAACATAAGGATAGTGATGCTAATTCGCCATTCATCGGGTATTCTGTGTTGGTAGTGGATTTTTCGAATGAGAAATGTTAACTGCTATATGAAACATTGATCGCCATATTTAAGTAATTCATTTGGGATGCCATCTTGCTCTGGGCTCTTCCTATTCTCTAACTTTCGAAGAGCTGTATTTACATCGGCTGTTTCAATTTGTACGTTGTCGCTCGTTACTATTTCGGGTGTAATTAGCTCAACTTCAAATTCTTCTGATTTATATAGTTCCGTTAAAAAGTTAACCCAGGTTTCCCTTGCTATCTGATTTGTTTCGATTAACTCATTGATCTCTTTTCTTTGAGTTCTAATAAAGTGCCAGATTTGTAGTTATTAAGCGTTAAAAGTAATTAGAGAGAAAAGTTATTTTTATTTGGACCCAGTAAGTTTTCGTTTTCGAAAAAAGTCATTTTATTTACGTTATTAGTCCCCTAACATCTATCGGGTTGAATATGAAAAAGAGGAATTTTCCTCTGTCCCCATAGTTTCAATAAAAAGTTAAACTAATTGGTTAGTTAAAAACTAAAAGGATTCAACATGGGCTCCGTGAAATCTGATACACTCGCGTGCACAACGAATTAAGGACTGCTGTACCCGCCATATTAACTTAGCATTGTTCCTTATTTGATCACAATGAAACGTGATTTTCCGTAGAAGTTCCTCTCTACTATCGAGCGGAGTGAAATACACCAAGGTTTTGAGGTGTCCTTACAGGTAAAAATCCAACGACAATAGGTCAGGAGATCGAGGAGGCCAGGCAATAGGTCCTCCTCTACCTATTCAACGGTTTGGATAGATGCTCTTCAGGTGCTCCCGCACAGCAACGCTAAAATGAGCATGTAGTACATGTTTCGGCAGGTTTCTAGTAGTAAATACTCTACTAAATCGTGAAAAGCGTTCTGGAGGAACTTCAAATAAAGTTCTCCATTCAGTCATGTCGCCAATACGAATGGTCAAATCAAAAAATTGCCAGTGATTTCTGCTCAATCAATTGATGAACTGGTGTTGATGATGCGAAGCAATAGTTGCAGGAGTATTTTCATAAGCCCATACATGAAAGTTGTATAAATTTATGATACCTTTTTTGGTAAGCCCTGCTTCACCCGTGAAGAGAATAGTGCTAATAAAGTTTACATTATTTCGTTGATGATCCAATAGCCAGTTTACAAACTGCATTCTATGGGGAAAATCTTCAGGAATCAGTTCATGCACTTTTTTCAAATGATACGGAAATAACAGCTATTCTTGAAGAACTTCATGTAGTATTGTTTTCGACGTATTAAATTGCGCTAATAATTTTCGAGTGCTCGTTGAACGAGTGCCATCTACAGCATTAAAATTATTTTCCTCCAATTGCGGCGTACCCCGGACCAGCATCAGTATTTCTTTTCCCAAAATTTCCTAAACTTATAAAATGTGTTTAATAATATTACCTTATTAAATGGAATTGCCTACCATTCTCCCTCAGATGTTCGTCAACTCGTTGAAATGTTTTTTTATTTGGAAAAGTACGATTAGGATATCTGTCGTGATATAACCTCCTGGTTTCCAAGGGATTGTAAGATGCAAGACCATACATCAGATGCATATTTGCATATTCAATAAAGGTGTATTCCATATATTGAATTATTTAATAATTAATTTCATCACAAAATTCAAAAATCAGTAAATAAATATCCAAGTTAAGAATCAACATGTCAGCGATGTGAAAGTTGACAAGTTCTAAAATGTAGGATATTTATTTCTTTCCTACCTAGCAACGTTTGCAACAACAATACTTAGTGCCGATAAAATAAAACGCACATTTTTTGCGAACCTAGGTCGAACTGCAATTCACAGAATTATACCTTTTTAACTAAAGGGGTAAACTCTAATATTGTATCCAATTTTTTTAGTCATAAGGTTGAAGGTTAAACATTTTAGAGGAACAAAGACATGATGTAAATAAAATGAAATTTTTTCGAAAACGGTTAGGATTAACGACATGAATGAAGAGAACTTAATTTTTAGTCAATAGTTAAAGGCATGTAAAAAACGTTGTCCAAAGGTCTTATCATACAGGGCGTAAAATAAATGGGATCATGCGTATTAAAGCTAGTCCGTCCCTGCGGCTGTGAGTAATTCACAACACTTTCTTGGATAGTAATTTGAAGGGTCTTACCTGATATACATCATATTAAGAAAATTGAAATATACCTGGTGGTTCAATAATTATGTGTAAAAAACTTGATTCCATTGCAGCTCTTTGGGAGTTCAAATCTCCGAAGAGGAGACCTATACGAAAAAGTTTAATTGAACTTGTAGTATTCCTTTCACGTTTTTTTTTTCATCTCCGGAAGATTTCCTACATTTTCCCGGACACCCTGTATAGTGCTTAATTTTCAAGTTTTAAAATAGATAACGTTTTTTTTTGCCATAATTCATAAATGACAAAAATGTTTTGTTTTAAAACACGCTGTGGCATTTAAAAAGTTTCTTTTCGTGTCTGCCTCGCGATTTGTTCCTACTTTATCACAAGTAGCGTCAATTTTCCTTAGAATGAGAGCATAATCTTCTTTTATTGAATATTCTTTAATGACTTCGAATCGTTGGGACCTTAGCGTAGCACACATGACTGCCCTACTCATCTCGGTCACACCGAAACCTCAACAAAAAAAGATATCCACTAATTCGCTATTACTAAACTAGTTATAATTTTATACTTAACTCTTAGAATAGTGTGACAAAATTAAAAAGTGTCATTCCTACATTCCTTAATAAAGTTTAGCGTCAGTTTTAATAAAGAAATAATCCTCGTTTTAAATTGCTCCTTAACACAGTCGAGGCCGCTTGCCGAGGAGGGTAAATGTAATTTTATAAAAATTACGCCAAGATTATAAACATGGCATTAATCAAAATTAAGCCGGTAATAAACTGACTAGAATGTAAAAGATTAATTTGGAAAGCTTCATTTTCCCCGCTAAATGTAAAACCACCATCAATTTTTATTAGCCCTCGTCATTAAAGAGATATGATCTCTTTATTGCCGAGGTAAATTTTAAAAGTTCTACAGGGTAGTTCAATGCAACGCTTTAATTATTTTTAGACTTGAATTATTACAGTCTAGAAGATAGTTATTTTGCAGCAAAAATTCGGAGCTTGTTCAATTTCTATCAGTTTTGTATTTATATTGAATTACAGAACTAAACACTAATAGTGTTTATATTATAGTGAAAGAGGTAGGTAATCGTTAATTTACTATATTGAATATATCTTTGGATCTAGATCTGGAAAGAGAGGATGTTGGGCTTATTTGCACAGCACTTACTTCTCATGAAACTCATTGTACCGGTACTCGTAAGCCATTGATATTTTAATGAAAGAACGGAACAATCGAATGAAACAATATCATATTCTGTTTTACAACACCTCATTCTTTCATGGTATATGAATGCTGGATATACTCTGTTTATTTGCAAAGTCTGATAACTACTTAAATAGTTCACTGTGTCTTGTTTCATCCGATCGCATTTTAAGGAGATGATGGGAGTAGTCTTTAATTCGTTTTGTCCGGCTCCAACATCTTTAGCTCAGCTGTCTGTTTGGTCAGCGAGTCAGTAATGTTCTTTTCATAGGATGAATTGTGTTCTTTGATCCAGCTGAAGGCTGCAGCCAAGACAAGGACGTCATGGTATATCAGTACTGTGCTAAAGGAAATGAGTAGAGTGTTTAGGGATAGTAATGGCTGTTTACTGTCTGTATATATTTTTATCTTCTCTATAGCATTTCCTATTGGTAATTTCGTTTGCCGTTATGGTAATGTCAGGGAGCTCTGTTTGAGTCACACTGATATATCTACTGTTCTTTGCATTTATTTTTTAATTTATCTTCTGTGTAGTTGATAATTTCTCTGACCATATATGTGTCTAAGAGCTGTATAATAGCTGTAAAATATTGGGGCATGCTGTTCTTTGAATCTCATCTAATTTTTGGACTATTATTTTCTAAATCGCTTTAGGTCCCCATACAACAAGTCCATAAGTTAGCACTGACCTAATAATAAATGCAACAACTCGTGAGGTAAATCCCGAGGTGTTTTCCATGGTTCGGCGATTCTTTTTATAAGCTATGTGTGCTTACTTTATTCTACTTCCAAGGTAAGAATTCTATTTAAGTCATTGTTAAAGCTTATACCTAGACCTCTATCAAGAAGTACAGTCTAGTTTTTATGAGTGTAGGGGCCTTAAAAGTTTCTAACACAATTTATATTTACTAAAATAGACCATATCCGTCTTTTTTGAGTTTATAGATATTGAGTTATTACCACACCAGTCTTCTTTTATTCTTAGAATAGTCTGCATTTTTTCGTAAACTGCACACTCGAAATTACAATAATTTGCAGAAACTATGAATGTATATATGTGCGTAGAGTTGGGGTCTCTACACTGCGACCTGGTAGATCTATTATGTACCCCTACTGCTGTTCAGTCGTAAAAGTTAGCTTATCAACTAGAGCAGGTCCTCCAGTCCTATTTTCCTCAGGAATCTTAGGATGTTGGACGGCTCAAGGTGGCTCCTCTTCTTCGTTTTGGTGTGTTCCCAAAACCCCATCCTAGGGTTTTCTAGAGCGCTGCACTCTGAAAGGATATGAATAGAGGTTTCGTTCTCCTCCTCACAGAATCTACACTCTTCTCTTTCTACCAGTCCAAGTTTCTTGAGATGTCATTTCAGGTGGCAATGCCCCATCAGGGCTCCTGTCAGAACTCTGAGTTGGTTTTTACTTAAGTTTATACATTCTTTGAATCTTTTCTGGTCGCAGTTCCCCAGAAGTATCTTCCTTGCAGCTCCGTCCAATAATTGGATCTCCTGCTTTCTCCTTCTATCTTTAGTTCTCCCAGCATTACGCTGCTACTGATTCCACAGGAAGGCTCTGATCCCAGAATGGTATCTCAGCCCCTTTCCTCGTAAGCCTCTCTATTTCATTCCTATCTATCCCGTTATGTCCCGGTACCCACATGAGAGTGACTTTATTATTCTTACTCAAATCATTTAATTCATCTAGGCATTCCCAAACCATCTTGGAGCTGATAAGTTGAGAGCTCAGCACACTGATGACTGCTTGACTATTCGACATGATGATAATCTCTTGGCCGTAATAGTTTTTCCTTTGTTGAATTGAATACATCTCCTAATGGCATATATTTCTGCTTGGAAAATGCTTGGTGACTTACCCAAGCTATCATAGTGGCTAGTACCGGGTTTTGGAACCATCTGTATGACTTGTAATGGATTTCTTGTTGAGTTTTTCAATGGTGTTTCTGTCCCATTCGCTTTTACGACTCAACTTTGTGCTGAAGTTTTTCACAAAGTTGAATTTCTTTTTCATTTCATCCTGAGGCATGTCTCAGATTTGTGGATTTCTGGATAAAAAATTGGGCCTTCGTTTTATGACCTTATCTTGCATCATCACATAAATTGTCCTTCTCGCCATATTCTCTACAAGTATAAGTAGAGATGTAAGGTTTAGGGTTACTTCCATGGCGGCCGTTAGGCAGGTTTTCACTGTCCCAGTTATACACGAGGAGGCCAGACATTGAACTTGACATTGAGAGGTTAGCTCTCGTATTAGCCAGACTGGTTCTTTTGCTCCTGATCACTGCCCCATATATGATGATTGGTCTCACTATTGCAGTGTACATCCACTACTGGATTTTTGGGTTTGCGCCCCATTTTTTCTCGCTAAATTTCTACAAACCATCAAAGCCTTTGTAGCCTTGTTAATTACTTATTTTTAGTGCTTGATCCAGAGGAGTTTATTATCTAGGGTCAGTCCCATAAATTTATCCTTTGACTATAAAATATGAATAAAAAGTTGGTAGTGAATCTTCCTACCGACACCCGGTATGAGCATTTATGAATTTATTCTACAAATTTAATGAAAATATTATACTGTTTTCACTTCCTGTTCCAAAAATTATTTCTTTCTCCTTAAATATCTGTTGTCAATCCACAAAATAAAAAATAAAACATGGCTTTTTAAATAAGAAAGATTTACATCTCCTCCGGGCCAAAAAATGTCAAGCGAACTCTCAGCGGTAATATTTATTTTTGATGTTACATTATAAAATATGAGTAAATAAAAATCTGAATTTGACTGTGATGTTTTTCCATGTATATTATGAATAAGATAAGTGGGAAGAAAAGTTGAGAAATCTTGTGTAATAATATATTCTTATTTATTCATATGAGTGCTAACATATTTTTTGAATAAAAAATGTACAACATTATTAATCAAATTTGTTTTCTTTCTCTTGTTTTCTCCCCGCTAACTTCTTCATATATATTTTGAAATACGTTTATGGCAATGCACGGTGAATTTTTGACCAGGCTAAAAACTTAGAATGTTGTAATTTCAAGATTGTCATTAATTTAAAATTTTAAAACCACTGTAAAAAATAGGTAAGGATATAATATAGTTTTAATAGATTAATATATGAGCAATTCCTGCTAATTTTTAAAATTTGAAATCATGAAAAAAATATAATTAGTGGCACACTATCAAAAGTGAGTTTTTCTTTAATTAAATGCATATTCTTGCTGGAAAAAATTGCCGTTACTCGTTTTTTATCAAGTCTTTTCGGAAAATTATTTTTTATCATTTTTTGCTAGTATAGGCAAATGAATTATTATATAAGATTCATCAGCATGTCGGAATTTTTATTGTTGTTGAACATTATTCAGTAGGTCCTTTAAACAGGTGAAAATGACTGATAAGAAAGTAAAAAACTACCCCTTTAGTAAACACATAAGAATGTTTGAAAAAAAGGCCATTAATACTTACTATTTTATGAATAAAATAGCCAGTATTAATGGCCTTTTTTGACAAGCGGTTTTTCTACTTTTTAACCTACTTCTAAAAGAATGAGGTTCTCAATTCGTATGTATGTTATATATATATATATATATATATATATATATATATATATATATATATATATATTTATATATATATATATATATATATATATATATATATATATATATATATGTACACCGATTACTCCGGAACGGCGGCACCGATTTTAATGACATTTTTTACCTTATGTTCAGGAAGTTGTTGCGGTGGTCCCATATTTTTGGACGAAATTGGTGCAGTAAATTCCAAGATGGCGTTGACAATATGGCGGCCAAAAAAATGAATTCTGTTTGATTTTCTCCAAAATTGGTCGGGGTCGCACATAATGGATCCAAAATTTTTTCAAAATTCAAAATTGGAACGAGGGAGTTTTCTGGGTCGTACATAACTAATCTAAAATTATTTAAAAAAAAATCAATATGGCAGATTCAATATGGCGAACGAAAAAATCAATTTTGTCCGATTTTCTTCAAAATTGGTACGGGGGAATTTTCGGGGTCGCACATAACGAATCTGAAATTATTTTTAAAAAATTCAATATGTCGGATCCAAGATGGCGGATTAAATATGGCAAATCCAAGATAGCGGACTAAAAATTTTACATTTTTCGATTTTATTCAAAAGTAAGATTGAATCGTTTTTGATGATGTAAACAGCGAATATAAGTCTAAAAATTTTAGATTGCCGGATTTCATCCAAAATTGGTACTAGAGGGCTTTGAAGGGTTTAGATTTAGATTAGATTAAGACTTAAAATAATTTTTTTGAAATTCAATATAGCGGATGCAATATGGTGGGTTGAAAATTTTACCTTATTCGCATTTTTTCTGATTTGGTATTAGAGGGATTTCGAGGTCGTGTATGAATATGAAGTTAATTTTTTACAACTATTAGGTTGATAAGATACAATATGAGGGACAGAGAATTTTATATATTCCGATTTTATCTAAAACTGATACTGTGGGGTTCTTGAGGCGAAAACAAACTCAATATGCAGTATAAAATATATCGAGCTAAGAAATTTACATCTCAGGTTCTTTATATATTGAAAATTGATATTATGGTGTTCTTGAGGCGTATACAAACTCAATATGCAGTATAAAATATATCAAGCTGAGAAATTTACAACTCAGGTTCTTTAAACATCGATACTGGGAGGTTTTGGGGCCTATATTACCAATCTAAAATTAATTCGAAATTTAAGATAGTGGATTTACTATGACAAACTAAATATTTGTTTGGCACAATTTTACTGGTATTTGGAAAACTCTAAGAACCAAAGAATTTTTAGTGGTTTCTTTTTAGGGTAATTTACAACTTTGAATAAAATGAGTACTTTTTTGCCACCTTGGAGTCATTGCGAGGTACACTAATCTCAATTAGTACTTAGTTCAAATAATTTATGGATATCATAATGAATTCTGAAACTAAAAATGGAAAAATAAAAAAAAATTGCACCGACTTCTAAAAGTGTGCTAAAAAGTGAAAAATAACTATAAATTTTTATATGAAATTGAACTTTTTGAAGTCGGCACCAAATTATTTGTAAATGAAATAAATAACTACTAATATATAAAAATTACGATAAGAAAGCAATTACAAATAAAGAATTTTTAATCTGTTTATGCAAATCATATTTTGTCAGGTATACAGAACGATCATAATTAAAAAGAAAGTATTTGGATATCGTTACATTGTATAATTATTGGTTAAACCATATTAAATAATTTGCAGATTTTAGAATTAACGATTGATGAAAAAATATAGTTACATAGAATAACATAAAATTAATTGTTTATTAAAGAAAGGAACACGAAAAAAACTTTTATAACAAATAATATGATCTTAAGAAAACAATACGAATACAAATTTAAGCTTTTTTAATCTTCTCTTAATAGCAGGCAAGCTCGAACCTCCAAATAGGGAAAAATGCTTACTGTGTAATTTGTCTTAACAAGATATACAAGTAAGCGAGTTAAGGTACAATGTTGAGGAATTTTTTATATTTCAAATTAGATGAAAAATTTGTTTCGGTTTCGGGGCTGATTTTATTTCAGCATTCACCAAATTATCTACTTTTTCGATATTTTTAGTAGTGATCGGAAAAATATGAATTTTGGCATTGAGCGATTTTCTTACGACTTCTGTCATATGCTCGACGGATAACACATCTTTTTCGTTAGAAATGTGTGGAACGCATAATTTTTTACCGTCCCATCAGTGGCATCCGCGCCACTTTTTCCGTACCCTGGAGTAGTAAAGTTCCAAGAAGCCTTAACAAGACTGAGTATATAACAAAAATGCCCGAATAACTAAAAATTCGTTTTATTTTTTTATTACGTACTTGAGCCGTCACTCATGGGCGTAATTAGGGGGAGCAAGGGTGGGTACCACCCACCCTACAAAACTGATTGTCCATCTTGGAAAAATCGACAATATTGAAGAAGTATACTCTTTTCATTATTTTATCTTGAGAAAAAGGTTTTTTACTGACCGGCTGCCCCCTCCCCCAAGAAAAACTCCTTAGCTACGCCAATGCCGTCACTTTGTACGTGCAATATTTTGATGGGCTGAGCAATTCCGGATGTTACTAATTTTAAAACTAGCCGTAAATGAGCTGAAACAGAAGCGGCGTCATATCTAAGTCGTCATATATTAAGGAATTCGGCGAATCTAGTAGGGGTTTTCACATGATTGTTTGTTGTGAAATAAACAGTTTACAGTATTGTAGATTAGATAAAAATGATTTTTTATTATTTTGATCCTAAAAAATGTGTTTCAGAAAATGTTTTTTATTGCTATTTTCAATCAAGCAAAGAATTTTTTAATAAATAGGCACACTGTTCTAGTTTAAGTAGATTTATTTGTTATTTTAAGCATTTCACATTATATAAATGAATTCATAATAGTAAGTCAGTCATTTGCAGAATTTATGTAAGTTATAAAAATAAATAAATTTACGGAAATCATGAAATGTTCTAAAAACTAAAGGCACACGTTGTGACAGAATTTGATTATAGACTCCTGCTAATGACATATTGTGGTAGCGTTAATCATTCTATCTATAACCAATTTATTGCCACACATTAATTTGTAGCTATTTCAATAACTTGCAGCTTTAGTGCCAAACAACTACGGTTATTAAAGCTTACCAATCACAACTCAGAACTTCAGGACTCAGGAAAGGCTGATAATTAGTTGGTCAGAAGACACTTCTTGTTTTGTAGGTCTCGCAACAACGCGCCCGCAAGTTAATTCGCGTGAAGGTTTTAATTAAATTGAATAAAACACTTAAATCTATTTAACAAAAATAAATAGAAAAACGAACTATTTACAATGATAGACTTAAAACTAATAACAATTCAAAAAAACTAACAGAATTTCTCTTATTGGCCGATTTAATACCCAAAAATATAAAACCCAATTTTGAAAAAAAAACACGTATAAATAGCTTACTAAAATATTAATCAGAAAAAGAAATAAAACGCGAAAAACAGCTATTTATATTAATCGAACCGTATGAAAATCGCAAAATGCCCGACTAAAATAACACACGATATTCCCTTAATTTCCCAAATTAAATCAAAACAAAGCTAACCTTCTTTCCCGACGAATATATCCGTGACGTAATCATTCTACTGCATTGGTACTCACGGTACCCTTCTAACGAATTATAAATTGTGACTGACATTTACTATTCCTTAAAAGAGTGTATTCGAATCTTACACCCCCTCGACACCCTTCTGTTTCCCGTTTGTACCCATATTACCCGATGGAACCCTGTAAACGTCACCTTCTTTCCCTTAAAGTTCGAAGGTTTCGATCGTTACGTGCTGAAGGCGGTAGCTATTCTATACCGGATGCTTGATTCCCGAATTGGCATCTGAGCGTCTTAATCTTAATTTTTATATAAACACAATTAATAAAACTATTCTATTTCTTTCTATAACTAAAGGAATAAGGTAATATAACGTCTGTGAAAAAACCTGAGTGCCCTTTTATTCACATTGCTGGTAATTAAATCATTCTTTCTTGCAATCAGGAAAAACAGTCGCTATATACCTCCTTTCACAGGTCAAACGTTATATTACAGTACAATGAGTCTACTTGATTATTCTTTTGTTTCCTAATAATGGGAAAATCGTTCAATATTTTAATACATTTTAACGGTATTTCATATACCATATGTTAAAAAGTACCCTTAACACGTCTGGTTTTATTTACATAATCAGAGTAGGATTATTTCGACAGATTTATAGCCAAATCTTAGAAAGGCTCTTTTAGTTTTATGTCTTCATAAATTTACTGAGTTTATATATTTTTAAGAAAACATTTAAACGACAAAGATAATAAAAGTTAAGTTCGATAACTGATTTATTTTTTCTTTAGGCTTTCGTGGATAGTGATAAAAAATATAACTACCCTATTATCACGAGAAATCTATTCACAGAGTGATCATTTAATTATTCATTTTAACAGAATATAATTCACATTGGATGGTGTAAAATAACTAATATCTGTTCCATTACAACGTCTATACACAAATATTTCCGAAAATATAGAACTAAATAAAAGTACCAGTCTCTTTTCAATCTCTTACAAAATCGTCTTTCAGTTTATGAGGTAAAATAATTTCTTTTTTGTATGCAGTACCCATTGCAGTAATGTAAAAAATCGGCATTTAACGCTATTGTATTCAAATGACTCGTCTTAAAATTGCTTCATAGAAAAGTTGTGAACCTTTTGAACCTTAACTAAGACTCTGGTACTTTTTCAAAAGTGTGCTGTTTAAATTGGCTAATCAATGCAACAGTACCTTGAATTTTAAAAATCAACGGGACGTACTCATAAACTAACCTATTGTTTTAAAAATAAATCACCAAAGCTTAGTTGTGAAAAACACTGATTGAATATTTTTAAAAATCAATTAAAATATACTCTCTGCAAAAATTATTCTGAATTTGCATGTTATTATATGTAGTATTCCACTGGCACGGCCGTGTTTACCCTGATCACCGTTTCATCTTCCACTATCTTGACAAGCAAGCCTCTCCAATATTGCACCACTGAAGTTTCACTTTATTAATCTTGAAAATGAGGATAAACATCACACCTACAGTTTAATAAAATAATTTAAAACTAAATTTCACATGTTGAAAATCACCTAAAAATAAAAAATAAATCTTACTCTTTTGGCACTAAAACAAATTTTGTTCTTTGTAACCACAATGTTATTTTACCCCTAACAGATTAATAAATAACACCTATTACTTGAAAATACGACAGGAAACACCGAAATATTGACACTCATTTTTATCTTTTATTACAGGAATTTAAACGCAGCAGGGAACAACTGGATAAGGAAAACGAAGACGATAAAAGGTCCTCAAAAGGCAACAGCGGGCCACACAGGACCCCCTCGGTGGAATCCACCAGGTTCGGACCATCTGAGTCGGTGAATACTCCCTGCTACGTTCCCGGAGATGATATTTTACCGATTTTAATAAAGAACTCGCATACTGTGCCGTCCAATGGCAGTTTGTACAATCAAAATATATACACGGTTGATAACAACGAAGTGCCCAAAATGTGCGATAGTGCTTGTCAGACGAGGGAAAGTTTATTTACAACTCAAGAGTAAGTATTTAACTAAACACTGATGATTATTTCCTGTCATCAAACGGCACAAAAAGGAGTAAAAATTGAACGACGTTCTATATGTTTAAAAATAATCCCATTTAAAACATATTTTTCACTTTATCGCAGAATGTGATATTTTTCTTAAAATTGTTCTAATCTAAACCTTATATTAAGTTCATTACACTTAATTAACGTCACCAAATTAACTACAATTTTTTGTGTCCTGTCAATGCCCAATTATTTTTCCTTCTTATATGCTAGATTCGAAATATCCTTTTAGAAAAGGTTATCGACCCTAAATAATCCCTACTTTGTGATATCGATTTTCAATCTTTTTACTTGCATTATACCATTTTTATTTATAATTCAGAAATACCTGAAAAATAAGTAAGTAAATAAAATTACACTGAACGACAAAATTTTACTTTCCGTTTGTTAAATTGATTAAATGACTGTTTGTTATGGAATATTTTGATCTTATTTCAAATTTACCTTGCATTATTATGTATCAGATAAGGTTTTTTATTTAATTTACTTACATATATTTATCTAAATCGAAATCTAAATCAAAATGTAGTAGGAATATCTCTTTTTAGTGTGCAGCAATAGTCTGCAAGCATATTTGGATTTCATTTTCCTTTTTTATTGTTGAAAAATTTTGGTGGACTCGCTCACCATATTCATCGCTCACAGGGCCGAACTTTTTGGAAAGAAGTCTAAGTGTGAGTCCAGAAAATATCATAGTAAATCATGACAATTTTTGTAATGAAAGATTGAAAGTCTTCGCAGTTTAGGTCACGATGTATTATTGAGTTTCCAACATACCATAGTGCGTTGACTATAAGCCTTAAAATTTTGTTCTGAAAGGGTTTAATAGTTTCTACTCTAAAATTGGATAGAGAAATCCATGTTGGAGCACCGAAATAGATAATAGAGCGGAGGAATGCTTTGTATAGTAATACTTTAACCCTGGAACTGAGTTTACTATTATTGTGCAGGAGAGGATACAGTGCACAAAGTACATTTCTTGCTTTCTTGAGGAAATAGTCTGTAAGAAGCAAAAATTTCAGTAAGAAATAAAGAAATCTTTCTGCAGTATATAAATAGTTTGTTACATACGTAATTTCCCTTTCAGGCAGAGAATATGAAAAATAGATACAAACAGTTTATTTCCTGCAAGTATCGCTCTGCTCCTCTCTCCATACGCGTTTCGATCACCTCATGATCTCGTCAGTGGAGCTCAGGGTAGTAATATCACTTAATTGTTCTACTTTCAGAAACCCAGTGAAAGTACATAATCCCATAAATATCTAAAAAAAGAATCATCATCGCCTTGAATCTTAATTTGCTCATTCAAGCTTCAATCTATAAACAACCTTCATTCCTTAGGGTCATGATGGTTTCCTCAGTCTCACTCAATAATGAATTAACATCAATGCAATTCACTAAATTGCCTTCTACGGAGAACAAGCATTGGAGGGTTTGCTCTCCTCGATGAGAAAAATTTCCTTTCTCAATAAGATTCCAACCTTGTATTCTGGATGCTAACAATGCCTGATTTTTTGAAAAGTTTAGATCACGAACTAGATCATCGAGTTTAGACTGATTGATTCTATGAAGTTTTATAAACGTTTTACCAAAATTTGGGTCCTCAGTGTCGTTTTTTCTGAGCTTAATTGTAAATCTTCATCACTAGAGTTTTCTAAATGTAAACACCAATATTCAGGTGGCGTTGGAATTCGAAGCTCGTCTCTGTGAGTAACAGGTCTAACAGGTAAAGGGATAATGGTTATCTTAATGTTACCTTTTATGCTATGCACTTTTTTAACGTAAAAATAACAGTCCTTGGAGTTTTCCTTTGGTTCCATTCATTGGAATTACAAATGACATATGTTGCGACTTTCCATTCAGCCAGCAACTAAGTAATGTTACACAAAACGCACCTCAAATATGAAGGGTCCAAGTTTTGTCCTGAATGCCAATTTGACACCCGAAATAAACTTCATATACCTTTTTTTATCAGATACTTCAAAATTAACTCGACACACACATAATACAAATTGTCTCGATGGTTTTCACAATTTCGCGGCATTTTATGAAATCTGTCGATACAAAAATAAACACTTGAGAGCAAAGGAAAGACGAATATAATATAAATTAGTATGAACGATACGCAAATTTAAACTAAAGTGAAGTGGCACAGGAGATTATCAAGTTTGCTAAACTAGTTTTGACGTATATATGACATCTTTATTGGAATCTATAATTGTTGGCGACTTTTATAGTTACATTGGACTTTAGCGTAGCAAAGTATATAAAAACAGCCACAAGCATCCACGTAACAAAATTACTGTCGACCAGTTTTAATGGTTGTAATTTTTCTTTTATTATATTTTCTTTTGGAACAATATCCTTGAAATATGATTTCTCCATGATATTTGTTGCAAAATTAAGGGAATATACATTTGTTTTTATAGAGTGCATTTTTATAGAAATAAAGGGTCTCAGAACGTTTTTCGTTTTTAATTCTTAAAAAATAAAACATCAGAATTAATTCAGACTTGTTTAATTACTGTTAAATTATAGATTAGTTTTTAAATTTATATTTACGAAAAACAACCATTCTTAACTGCGCACCATCCGCTTCTTCATAATCATTTAGCCTCAAACTGAAATTTTCAATTACTCGCTGGAGCATCGCTTTTGGAATCACGTGGATTTCATCTGTGAGTTTTTGCTTTAGAACATTTAAATAATAAGGGGTTAAAAACATTACTTTTTAAGTAGTCCCATAGAAAAAAATCAGCAGATGTTAAATCTGGACTCCGCGATGACCAGTTGATGTTCCCTCGTTGACTTATCACTCTTTCTGGCAATAAGTCATGAAGATCTGCCAAAGAATCATTTATGACAAGGGAAGTTGCCCAATCTTGTTGAAAAAATGTGATCCGGTTGAAGTATGGTCAATCTGGTTTCGCATTTCTGGAACCAAGAAAGTCCGGATCATATGGCAATAACGATCATAATAAACAATCTGAGTACGACTATCGTTATCGTCAAAAAAATATGGCAGCCCAAGCAACAACCTTAGCCGAGAATAGGGACTTTTGATGCAGTTTTAGCGGATTATCGGAATCCCAATATCTACAATTTTGTGTGTTGATGTGGAAATTCAATTAATCAGAGAATCATATCTTACTGAAGTTCCTTAACTTGTTTTTCAATATCCTGCAGAATTCCAGTTATTTAGCTGGACCATCGGGCTTCATCTTTCCTGCACAATAACAATTTTGTAGGGGTAGAAATGTAAATCTTTACAAATAGTGTGATGGTCCGTGGATCTATGCAAATTTAGAGAAGCAGCGCGGAGCTATGGAGACATGTCGTGGATCATCTGTAACATCTATCCTTTTGCGTTTCTTCAAATTCGCTGTAGTCCTGTGAAACGCTCCATCGCTACTAAACTTGAGGAACCAATTTGATACCACTCCTCGCCCTCCGCTATCGGTATTTAGCGCGTAACAGTCAAAACAAGAACATCCTTTATCAAATGATATTGCAAAAATAGATTTAAAATAACGCAATTTTATTAAGAGAAAATACAATCCTGCTAAACTATGGATTAGTAAAAGATACTATGTAATTCATAAGGCTAATACAGAAAAATTAAAGATTCCCTGAAAAAGTACTTATTTAAATCGCTTTGTTATTTACAAGTGCTCAAATAGATAGTTATTTTATTTCGTAACATATAATTTGGTGAAATATACTGATACCATTGAAAAAAATAGTTATGTTTATTACAGCAGATCTTTCAATGATAATGAACAGTGGTATTCTTGAGGTCATTGCTCGTATACTAAAACAATCTTCCGAATTGTTTGTTAACTGGCAGACTGTAATAAATTTAATGAGTTGTTAAATTTATTACATGGCTAGTTAATTATATTAAAAGTGTTTTAAGTAACTGACTATTACAATAATCATAGCAATAAAAGTAGACTATCTCAATAAAATTACTGAGCAAATTATAATAAAGAAAAGCATTGATTGATCTAAGTTTCTAACTTCTAATCAAAACTAAAACTTATCCATTGTTCCAGATACAGTTCGGGAAACAGCACGCCGAATAATAGCGTTCATACCAACTCTCCACCAGCTCCATTCAGCACTTTCGGTTACAATAGAAAAGATAACAAATTTAAAGCCGAGGCCAAGATAGAAATGCATCATGAAAAGTCTATGACGCCCAATTCCAAATATGACAAAAGGTAAGAACTTCTGGAACACTACCGAGTGTTTAAATTACGTGAAATATAAATAAAATATTGAAGTAAGTCCGTTGTAGTATATGATCTTTCTACGAAAGGGCCAGAAAGGGACAATGTTAAAATTGTCATGTGAATAGGGTTTAAAAACTTGTTGTTTGAATGATCTGGTAACACGAAAATATAATCATGTTAGCGTAGAAGGTTATGAATATTTCTTTAAAATTAATTATGGAAATTGCGCTTAAGAAGGTCCAATTGCTCTCCATATTAAAATTTAGGGCGTAATCTATACCATCGCGGAATTTCGATTAACCTTACCATGAATAAGTTTGAGAATTCAAAATATTTAGCTTTATGTGTTGTTTACTGAGATACCAATTAAAAGAAATAACATAAAATTTAAGACTTCCTACGTTAAAATGAAGTTGAAATATTTAGCAACGGTGCATGAGCTCGCACTTCAGATCTTGGATTACATTCAATATAAAAATTTTGACTCATTGACTTCGTTTAAATCGACATTTTTCGAGCCCGCTTCAAACCGAAGCCGCCTCATATCTTATTTGAAATCTAGGCGTTTATTTCACAAACTTAAACATAACTTGACCTTGGCTTCAAGTCATTTTCGCAAAAAGTTGACGTCTTGTCTGTACCTAACCTCAAAATATCACCTTGTTTTGATATTTCTCTTATTTAAAAACCAACTGTTGACTATTATGAGGGGTAAAATGTTTTATTCTGCATTTAGCCTTTAACTTGGTGTTCTTAAACATTAAAGCTAATTCGAAATAATATACTAACGCCCATTTGACGCATGACTTAATCGTTCAGAAGTCAACAGCTGATTTCAAGCGCGCTTGAGGTATTTATTTCGCACTCGAAGCGCGCTTGGGCCAAATCAACCCTAAATCGTTTCAGGCTCGACTTAATAAATCCAAGCCGGCTTCAAGTATAATCTCGCCCGTTTAATTCGTTATTTCTAAGCCGCTTGTAGAAGGCGCTTGACTTCAAGCGCGCTCGGAACTGTCGAAATAAACGTACTGATTGATATTTTGGAATAATACAAATGAATTAATTATTGTTAGATACGCAAATATATATGTTTATCAAATTAATACTTACCAAAAGCTAATCTGAAGTTAATGTCATAACATTTGTGATGTGTATGATCTTCTTTACAACTTCTTGTATGAACTAAATTTATACTAGGACATTTAACTTACTAACCCAAAAATTTCCTAACGACATGTCTTGAAGATATTGGTGACATCACAAATCAGTACTAATACATTTTATTTCTATCAGTTGATTATTGATATGAACACAAATATCTTATGGAGTTAAAGTTTCATCTAATGTACGTTTTGTTGAATTCACTCTATTCTGACGTCACTGTTCCCACCTGAGAATTTACCTGCAATTTGCCATAAGACGTTCGAATATTATGGGAAACATTTTGCTACTTTGTAAACTTATTTGAGTAATAGATTGTCTCGGATATAAAGATGAACAGTAACACAACTTTTCTAAATCTGGTACTAGTTACGACCAGCTTATTTACATGAGTCAAATGAACTTCCATATTTGTTTAAATAATATTTTCTATTTCAATCATATGTGCCTTACGAAGTTGCTACACTCTTCCTCTGCAAGCAGAGGTTATAAAAATTTTTTTAAGTTATTAAAGTTTACAAATTTCACAAATAAAATTAACTGAAAGTTGCTGTGTAGAAAAAGCACTTCAGTAAAAGGACGTCTGGTAAATTTCGGGCGCCAACAGCTCCATACCAGTTGAACTGCAAACTGCCATTAATAGTCTCGGTACTTTCTCTACAGTATCCATTTCGCCAATAAATAACTTAAGGATTAAAAAAATTGGATATTTGTACTAACATCTATGAACTTTAATTGCAATACAATTTATCATAACACTGAAATATCCTTGTAATTAGTTATAGCTCGATATAAGGTTGGAGTTCGTTTTGAAGATAGTCCCAGAAATTTTAAAATATGAACTCGAAAATTTTTTAAAAAATTCTGCTTACTTAGGCAATGTTTTATACTGAGCAAACTGGCAAGATGTTACATCTGCGTGTTATAAAATAAATAAAAATAATAATTCAAATAATCAACATCACGGTTGTCAAAATCTAATTTTCTAATGATCAAAAGAGCAGGACTTTGCCAAATCGTGATCACGCTTTGTCGCAAGTCTACTCCATTTAAAATTAAAGCGCAGTTAACGTAAATACATTAAATTATTAATCTAAGATCATCAACTCCAAACTGAAAACCATTAACCATTAAACACAATTCATTGATCATAAGTTTCCCCTTTTATTTATTAATTAAAAGCCAGGACTGGTAAACCAAATAAATATTGAAAGTTAGTTAACGGTTAATGACCAATTTCTTAATAAAATCTTATCTGATTCCTCGATGTAATTCTGGTCTACCGAAACAGAACTTCAGAGTATCATAAGGGGCTCGAGTCACTACCCGAGTAACCATGATGTATATTCCAGTAAGAAAAGAAAACAAACAACAAGAAGAAGTAGAGGAAGAAAGACAAAAAGTAAAAGAAGAACATCCCTTAAGATTTACAAATTATTTGGGAAACGGTCCATAAAAAAAACTCCTACTGAGTTTTGAGGATCTCATGCCTTAATATACTTCTCAACGAATCTTCTGATATAAATCCTTCAAAGAAGATGTTGTTAGTCAATATTCCTCAACAATAATCACAGCAATGACAAAATGTAAGGTAATAAAGGACACAAAAGAAACCAAAATGAGTAACTTGAAGGCAAACGGCCGAAAATCCCATCCAATGGCGTCAAATATATCGGACATAAGTTGATTCTCATTGCACGGCTTGGTTCAGACCAAATGACCTGAGGAAAATGTATTTTCGCTCAATCTAGAAAAAATTGTACAACAAAAAACGGCGGTAATAAAATCGACCTCAGTTGTACTCAGTCTCATGCATGACCACAAGTGGATCGGTCTAGATAACTTTATTAACCAGATAAAGGCAAGTTGATCAGAACAACTCCCGATTACTAATGTGGATACTAGATGAATAAAACATAACAAACATTACGTTATTGTAGAATAAAGTCAGAAAAATTAGGCTATCTAATTTAAATTTATCTATGGTATAATTAAACAAAATTTTGTACAACCACGCGGCACCTTTGTATATTAGCCAATCGACACAACTTAGGCGATAAAGCAGTCCATTAAACAGAAGTAGAATTAAAGTTCTCTGACAATAAATATTATCTGACATACAAAATCTTTTAACAGGTGGTACTGGTGACACCACTACTAATCAGTAAATACTCATGGGTACGAAAATAATCTTCTAATGCAAAAAAAAACTTTTGAACATAAATTGGATCAATACTAAGACTACCATTAGCCGACAGGTGACGCAGGAACCATCACGAGCTCCTAGCAAAACTTGACCATTAACAGCTGATGATAATGATTATATTACAGGATATAAATGAAAACTCAGGCAAATCAATAAACGGAAACTCAATGAAAATTTCTAAGCCAAACCAAATTTACCCCTAAACAAGAGAACTTCAATCATCTGGTTTGTAACATTCGGAATTGGAATTCCCAAAGGGAATGGATAGCATGTTTATAAACACATTTTCCATTTATAGCAAAATAGAAGACAGATAATTGTTAATTCTGGGATTATTCTAATAAAAATATATTTACTAGACTCTACCTAGTAAAAGGTAGTTAAACTCAACAGAAAGAGGCGAGAAAATAGGAAGACCCAAAATTCCAAGGAAGTTATCGAATGAAATTGCTCGTTATATTAAAAATCTGCCAATTCTATAGAAAAGAAATGAATATCAAAATAGTCACTGTTTTTGACAATTCCATAAACCATGAGAGTTTTCCTCATAAGAAAAGTAATTTTTTCGTAATGAATTGAATTAAATAGTAAGAGTGAAATTAAACCGTTAAAAACTATTTATTTTTACATTATATTATTTTTAATTTAATTTTTCAAATATCCACTACTACACCTCATTTGTCTCATGTGGTACCGAAGGAACCTTCTCAAAAAGAAAGACTAGCAAGAAATGTATAAATTGGGTATTTTGTTTTTGATTTAGTTATATTCGTAATTTATCAAAGACGTTTAATTTTAGGGAATGTAATTTATTTTTAGAAAGCAAGACATTAATGAAAATGTTTTCAGGTGGTTATTTATCAGACAATATGATAAAATCGAATATTTCCTAATAAACTAGAGTGTATCAAAGTTAACTTTAAGTTATATAAAGAAAATAAGAAGCTCTATGCATTTTTAAATATTTTAATTTTTCAGTATTCTGTATCCAAACTAAAATTTCTCAAAAATATTTGGAACATCTTCGATAAAAACATACACTGTAATAAGGAAATACATTAAATTTAAGGTAAATGTGTTGAAAGTAAATTTCATAAACATTTATTAAATGCATTTAATGTAATGCATTAAATTTAATAATTTACATAATTTTAAATTAATTTATTTCATTAAATCTAATAATAATACTTTTTAAAATGACTATGTTCAATTAATATACAGCCAGTGTTCATTGAATTTAAGATATGTTATCGCATATTTAATGCACCAACATTATTATGAGGTCAAATTCTGCTACCAGGAAAAGGTGAAAATTTTTCCCATAGGTAGTGTACCGTCATCTGTATAATTTCATACTCATTGGTTTCCGTCAGTACCGGCATATATATATATACCTAATAATAAGAAAATTAAGTCCTTTAACCAAGCAAGTAAAACTTCAAAACAAGGTGCGCCATCTCCCGGAATCTCATGCAATGTACCATGAATATTTAATGTAAATTTATTTAATGTTAAGGTACATGTGAATCTATTTTAATGTACAGAAAGTTGAAATGTATTTTCAGTTACTTTATTGAAATTTAAGATACCATTTAATCAAATTTAATGTACAACGAACTTATTTTTGAATGAATTGCTTTAGATTTAAAGTAAATGTAAATTATTCACGATTTTAGGTAAAAAATCATTAAATTTAATGTAGAATTGACATTAAATTAGCATTATTTTTAACAGTGTATTGATTAGAAAATAATTTTGAGAAAAATTCTCGCAATGTAACTAAGGACTTCGATCTCATTGCAAGGATGTGAAATATATCCTTAACAAATATGTATATCAAATAACTAAATCAAAAGGATGTGTACAGTAAGTACTCTGGACTCTTCTTATGTTATAAATGCCACGTGCATGACATCAACGTCACAATGTTTTGAAACAAACAAAAAATCTCGGGTAATTACCAAGTATAAATGCTAATGCTAATATTAAAATTAAATTAAAATCTACGAAGTATATTTCATTCATTAAATTACAATACCTCGTAATCCACAAAGATTCCAAATTACGTTTTTATTCTCCGTAGACAGTGTCAGGCTGCATTATATTCAAATAACAATAAACCATCGTGTCCAATATATTTTCTAATGCCACGTATTGTAGATTCCAGTGTAATTCTATGCAAACTCTAATAATCTACAAATTAACATTTTTGTAATATATCGTATCCTACATGCACACCACAAATTTTCAAGGAACCTTGTATTCAGAACAAGTTAATTAACTAATTGATATAGGAGTTAAAGATATGCAGCCCATTGATATTAACCTATGCCTATTATTTTTGTGGGTGATTTCAAAATAATCGACGAAATTACTTCACTTGTAGCAGAAAACGAAGATGTTATAGACGTACTTAATATCATTCAGGCATTGATGTGGTTTTTCACAATATGAATTCCAATTTTGATATTGGTTATGAAAGCTGCAAATATTTTTCACGTGTATGGCTCAAAATAATCAATAAAGATCATCTCAAGGTCAAACAGCTTTTATTATCTCTCCAACATCTCCCCAGACAGGCCATTTGGCAAGCCAAAATTGTGGATTTGGAAAGGGACATTCAGTGACAATCTTGATAATTGGGTCGTATTTTAAGATCGGTAGTAATATTTTTAATTACATTGTACTCCGGTCACGTTGAATATAAAACTAGTAGCGAATATTACAATGATAAGTAAACATTGAAAGGTTGATCACTTGATGCCAATTTGAAAGTACAATTTGTTTTCAGATTTAAGGTGTAGGAATAACTGTAAGGTCCAGGATTGACCTTTATAGATTATTTTGACCCATTGAGCTCTTTATGTAAGATTTTATATATTTTTATTTCTAGATCAAAAATAACAATTTAGGAAATCGACTTGACTCTACAATTTTTGTGTTTATTTAATTGGTCTTCCCTATATAACTACAAAGCTCTTGGAAAATTGTCATACCGTATATTTGAACAACTATATATTCAATAGTGAAAGATATAACGATATTCTTGCAGCTACATATGTATGTAACAATAAAATTGTTTGACTTGTCGTTGGGGAACGGGCTTCTTTGATATTTGACAGACACAAATATTTTTATTTAATTTTGCTCTCAGCTATTTTGCTTATCGTTACTCTTTCGAGTATTATATTAAGTATTAAAAATTCCTACAAATGGGAACTTCACAACTAATTTTAACATAAAAAGTATTTAAAAACTCATTTTAACATTGTTAAATATTATTTGCGTATTGAAAATCATATAATCATTTAGACAACCAGAAAATCATACTTCTAGTTTATTGTCAGTTACTTTATTTTCCACTTGTACCAATAAGCTTGTTATACTAGTTTAAACAATGCAATTAGAAAAGGATAGCATTTAATCGATGTTGTACCAAGAAATAGAGAACTCGCACTATTTATCATTTATCAAACATCAAAAATATTAGCACGTTATTTACCAACCACACAACATGCCAGTATTCTAATGATATATTGATTCTTATTGAGAAATTCGTTGTTCCGGATATCTAGAAAATTTTAGTTGGGCCTTTTAGCATCACCGGATCCAATCAACTGGATCCTTACAACCGTTCCCGTGCAAAACATAATGATTAAGAATATAGTTTTTAATACAAATATTAGGAAATTAGATGCACTGTAATTTTTTATTTGTTGCAGGTACAGCGTTCAGACAACAAAATCGGCTCCAGACGTCATAGTAACCCACTGACAATTGCTCAATGCCGATTGGGAGCCATACAAAAGAAGACACCCTCGGCAGTTTTTGCGAACTACCTTGAAAAAAATTGGGGGTGATTCTGCTGTAGACTCTAACGAAGGGACTCAAACTTGTAACTCTGATTTTCAACCGTGATACATCCTTTATTGTTGTTTAGTCCAAATTTATTTTCGATTTAATATCGATCTGTTGACAATCTATCAAATGTTTTTAAACACATCTGTGCCAAACTAAGTGTGCCAAATATAATATTAAGAAATCATTGTTCTAGATCAATTGTCTATTTGTTTCATTTTCGTTCTCAAAGTATACACCCAGTGTCCGGGGAATGGAAGCCAATCCGTTAACCATATTTTCTTTTGGTAATACCATTTTCGTTAAGTTGTTTAACGTTTAAGTAAGAGTTTTTATTCTTCTAGTTTTAAATTCAAAACATGTTTGAGGGATTGTTGTACTTGTCAGTTTAAACAATCTATTATGAACTTGGATTAGTCGTAAAGTAAGATCATATTAATGAATTAGAGGTTAAAAAGGTAAAGCTTTCATTTTTTATAAGTTGACAGTAATTTTTGCAAATAAAGAAACAACATGAGAGCAGTAAATATATCCTTCTCGGGTATTAATGATTTTAATCATGGGTAAGATTGAGCAGTTATTCACGTCCAATCTACAAACAGCAAGCTCTATTGCCTCAAAATTTAGATGCAAAACTAGAGTTTTGTTTTGATATGTGAATGAAATAACCGAAATCTTCAGTTTATTAGAAATATTTTATTTATTGATAAAGCAAGATGTAGTCGAAGTAGAGAAGCATCATCATGTAAATTTTAAACTTAATGTATAAATGGGTGTGGTTGATAATTTTCTTCTGGGTCCTATTATTTTAGCAGTATATATATATATATATATATATATATATATATATATATATATATATATATATAAATAATTATAATAATACGGTTCTTCTTCATATATTACTATAAATTAGTAATTATTGCACCACCTAAAGGTTATGTTTTAAACTTTTACTTATCTCTGGATTGGTTCGCATCGAAATACTTCTGCTCAATGGGCCAGGAATGGATTCAATATTTCTCTTTAGGAAATGAGGATATCACAATAGCAAAGAAAAGGTCGAAACTACCCCACTCCACTTGTATATAAAACGGTGCAGTATGAAGCTAGTTGACACAATTAATTCAATATGCCACAAGCCAGAGCTTTCAAAATCACAACTGCAGTTCGGCAAGATCCACGTTCCCGATGTAACAGGCGGGTGAGTCTATATTCAGCAGGTCATAAACCCAAATTAAATCCACGTAACTGGGTAACTGGAGGGCAGCAAGTTACAAAAGAAATTTGCTTTTTGATAAGCCGAGTTGTAAAAATGTATTGATTTTATCAATTTTTCAGTCTTAACAAATACAAGAAATACATTATCGAAGAAAATATTATTACATTAACTTACAATATAAAAGGAAATCAACTAGACGGTGTTTACTATTGGCATATCGATCAATCACTTTACCTATATTCAATGGATATCCAAGTTTACGTGCAATAGTGCTAATCCATTCAGTCTGTCTGCTGACATATTTGATCTGAGCCACGATTTCATTCGTCTCAGTGATGAGAATATTCACTCTGCACTGCAAGGTAATGTTCCAAATATTCTTAAAAGAGTATTGGTGATAGGATATAAAACAGATTTTTTAAATCTTCTATGACATTATCGATTAAAGCAATGTATCTATTGCCGATAACGTTCTAAAGGATTATGACGGATATTTTGACCGATTTCTCCTACAGTTCGTTAATTGTAATTCATCTGTTATGCCTGAAAATACTTCAAACAGATTAAAGAACATATCCTTCCTTTTTTGTCGTCTTCCTAATATAACCATTAACGTAATATTTAACATGTTACTATCTAACTTACAATTCATTTGTTTATTCATTCTTTAGTATATAGATTTAAAAGCTTGCATTTGCGGCTATCCAATGTGTTGGAAACGTGGGCCCCGCTGGTTTAAAAGTTTGAATCTATAATCTTGTTTATGTAGGGACAGGGACAGCAAAATATTTTTTCTGAATTCGAAGCTCTTGAGGGTAGGGGCGATCACAACCTCCGTTTCCCCCTTGAATCCTTTTCAGTCTGCAGATGTGTGAAAGATTTTGTGTATATGGTTCCAGTATTAAACGAGATTTATTTAAAGACAAAAATCCTGACAAGCAGTTAAGGTTAAAGTTCAATATAGTGCAGTAAATTTCGACATGTATGAGACCTACCCAGGGGTGTTGGGGGCAATATAAGAACAAACTCTACATAAAATGTAACAGCAAAATATAGGTTTTGGGCCAAGAGGGAGGGGTCAAAGTTGGCTAAAACAGATTTTTCGAATCTGCAAGCTAAAAAGCACATTTTGGAATTAAAGTTTCAAATAAAAGTTGTAGAGATTTTAAAAACATACAATTTGAGCTTTTGTGCGATCATTTTTGTTAATTTATTATTGCCAAAAGATCAAAAAATCCTCAAAATCGGCGATTTTTTCATATCGATTGTTTATTGCGAAATTAGTATTTTTTGCACTTTTGGGCTTTTAAAGGGAAGTCCTCGCCTTTCTAAACAAAATAATATTTTATAATAGTAAATCAGATAACATTTTGACCTCCACAAAGATGCAATCTCTTCGCGAAGGCCCAAACTTTCATATCTTGTTAGGGACAAATGAAAGAATTAATTTTTAACCTCTTAAACATCGCTTTAAAAAAAGGGGTGTTTTTTTATAACGAAATGGAGCTCTCGCGCGCAAGAGAAAACTGAATTCGCAGCTTCAAGTCAACAAGATATGAAAATTTAGGCGTTCACGAAGAGATTGAGCCTTTGTGAAGGTCAAAATGTTCACAAAAAAAAAGTTATGGCAGTCAATATTTTGCGTCTTTTTATTATTATAAAATATCGTTTTGTGCAAAATGACGAGGGCTTCCCTTTAAAATCAAGAAAGTGCAAAAAAGGTAATTTTGCAATAAATATTTGATATGCAAAAAATGGCTGATTTAAAAAGTTTTTTGGCATTTTTACAACTACAAATTGACAAAAATGACCGCACAAAAGCTAAAACTATAGGTTTTTAAAATATCTACAATTTTTATTTGAAACTTTTTTTTCCAAAATGTAATCCTTGTAGATTCAAAAACCCTATTTTAGCCAAATTTGAGCCAATGAGAGTCATATCGAACATTTTTTAGACCAGCATTTTTTAAAATCTATTGACTTTTTTACTATTACATGATGATGCAAAATTAATAATTATTACTCTGTTATACTAGTAAATGATTAATATTAATTGTCTGGACTTTGTTACACTCTAATATAAAAGGATTTTTTTTTTAAATTTTAATTTAGTAGTATATCTGAAAATCTAATATTTTTATTTTAAATTATTTATTTGCTCAAAGTTAAATTACACAATAATGAAAATATTGCCGATGTAAAACTATGATTTTATAAAAAAACAAATAGGATACAAACGTTAAACAAATGGTAAATTTACTATAAAAAAATGGTGTCAAAACCGCAGGCGTTTGTCAAAAAAAAATGGGGGATTCGAAGGTAAAAGACCCTTTATTTTTCAACTGATAATTAATTGTTCTTAACTAAATTTCCACTTTAATAAAAAACATACCTCCCTAAATGAATTTCAATATCTGCAGGACCTCTTGAGTTATAAGTGAAAACATTATTTTAAAATTAATTTTTAGTACCCTGTATTTTGATCAGTAAGCGCCATAATGAAAGATGACCTAATGAACATTCTATTTTTATGAACCCAAGAATATATGGTTAACAGATTGGCATCCTTATTCCTGACACCCTGTGTACGCGTTTTTTCGGTATTGTATTTGAAGTTTCAAGGGGTTAGATTTTTTACCAAAAATTTATTATTTTAAGGGGTTCTAAAATACTGCATGTACATATATCGATAAAATAATTCTGTGGGCGTTTTTAATTATATCATAAGCTTTTTATTTTGTTTGTATTTTTTTTATTTTTATAAATCCCTATCTTTTTTTAAGAAATTATGCCACGTGACATCTCGAAACGATACCTATACAGCTAAATACAAAAATTAATATCAGATGCTTATGGTAGTACAATTAAATTTTATATCACTTGTTCAAAGTACATATATATCCCACACATTTAATAGTGAAAATCGTAATAAAGAAATCTACTTTCTATTCGAAGAATCACACGTTCAAATGTTGATACCAAAATGTACCTTTCTACATTTCAAGAACAGATTAGGTTAATGTCCCTGTAGATTTTCTGACTGCTTCTCAATCAGAAAAAAATGAAATGAGGGTATATAAATAACAAATTATTATTAATAAAATCACATTATTTTATATACCAAAAACTATCTCGAATGAAGAAATAAAAGAGAAACGTAATTAACGACTGAATCCAACCATTTCTTAAAATTCTTTTGAGTTAGTCTTTCGTGAATTACAGGGATTATGCTGTTTCTTACTATAATATGAAAGTAGCTCGTGAGAAATGTATAAAAGAAAATTTGAATTTTCGTCAGAAATTATGCTCTTTATTAAGTTTCCTAGTCAAAATGTTTTAGCTTAGTAGTTTTTAACTACGTAGCACAAGGTGTTCAGTAAGTAGCTACTATTCTCTTGGGAGCGTATAGGGGAAAAATACTCATCTTTTTCTTAAAATTCCTCATGCATATATTAGGTTCTAAAGAGGTACTTAGAGATTTCATTTTGGATTTTAGAATATTTCAAGCATCTTGTACATAGTGTATTACAGATAAGCCTCTATTTGCTCATTTGTTAGATTAATTGGTTTTTCTGTAAAGTGTTTTTGAACAGAATTACCGCTATATAACCTAGTTTGGAACAGCTTTTTAAATTATTTGCTTCTAAATGAAAAATTATTGACAAAACACCGCATTGTGAAATAAAATAAAATTCAAAAATGGCAAAATATTAGTGAGCATAATATGCTGATATAAATTTAGTTTATGGACAGGTATTATTCGTTTGCAACTATGCAATGGATGCATGAAAACTGTTGTTTGAACTATACTTGGCAAACTTTCGTGGAATAAAAAAATTACTGAAATACGGGGAGCTCATTAAATACTTGCCGATGCAATAATTGCAGTTTTTAAGTTGTTCCTTGTTGTATGTAGAATAAATTTAAGGTTTAAATATTTACTTTTAATATTTTCTTGATTCTTTCAAGCTAAAATCATTTTACGTGTACGTCATCTAAAATTACATAATAAAAACATGTGTGCACTTCGCCAAAAAGTCTTAATAAGCCGCAGAATCTATATAATTATTATCCTTATAAATACATCATGGAATCTTAAGGGTCAAAAGGTTATGAAATTATTCAGGCTATCATATTTATCATTTTAAAGTGATTTTACTATTACTATTTTCAAAACATAGGAGGAGCTACAATTTTAGAGAAAAGATTTCTCGTATGCTTTTAAAACTATTGATTAAGAAAAAATTTTTCTATAAAAAATGTATTTACTTCTATCTATGAAATAGTTTTACTACACAGGGTGTGCATTTTAAAGAGTTACAGAACAATATCGGGAAATCGAATTGGAATATGTTAAAAAATTCGGACTACACTAGTGTTGCCAATACCTGAAATATAAACGCCTACCCTCGTATAGATTCATGTTGTACTATGGTCAACCCTTCTGTTTAGTTTTCAGATTCAGAAAAGTTTAAACTATTTTTCAGACTAAAATCTTCTTTCCATAAACTAAATAAAATAATTCTTTAAACAAACTTTAGTAGTAGCTTTTGTTTAAAAATCGATTTATCTGATGAGGCCAGCCATTTGGTTTGTTGGGACCCTAAAAATAAATCTGTAGACATCTCATGTCCTATATCTCCGTTATAATGACGAAAATATATAGGAAATACAGGTATTATTTTAATCTTTCCTATACCTTCCCAAGAGATTAAATACTTACAGTGTGTATTTAAAACAAAATCCCATTTATCGATAACTTCGACTGAACAAGATTTAATCCATTAGGTTATACTACTTTAGATGGTTTTTGAGCAGGTTTTATTCTGCAAAAGTTTGAGTTAAGCATTGTTTGGCCTAACTGCAGAATTTTAACGTGAATAGTAGAAATCCAGTAGCAACGCAAAAGGTCCGGATTCCTGTATATTTTTTTATAATAGAATGAGTCATAAGAAAGCATCTATTGCAGGAATCTAGATGTTCTGATTCTACGTAAAAATTTATGAGAGCATTTTTTAACGTGTCCTGTACCTATGATTAACCTTTTTTGGGATATTAATTTGCGATAATTTGAATACCAGAACAGGGTAATAAAAAAACAGAATATCTTTTCAGTCATTGCAGTTGAAAGCTAAAATCTCGAAAATGTTTTTTTTTAAGACAACAGATATTTAAGGTTATTGCAAATGATTTAGATATTTATATGAAGAGCATGTAAATGTATTCGTAATATAAATAAAGTAACAAAATCAATAGGTTTTTTGAAGATTTTGTGTTTTAAGTCTTGATTAAGTAGAGAAATTTCCAATAACACTGGATAATTTTAAATTTTTAGTAGTTTTAATCTTAATTTTCAAAAATCTGACTTATTTAAATTTACTTGGACGGAATTCTTACAAATACAAAATATATGTTTTTCATATTTTTGATGATTTAGAATCAATTTTATAAAATTTTTTATAAGACGTTAAATGCAAAACGTTTAGGAAATCAAATGGAGCATTTTGTGGCGATTTTAACTTTCACCTTGACGATGGCCTCCAGGATTATTTGAAGGGTTTTAATTTTTTTTAGATAACACTCCTCTTTTTTATTATAGAAACAGATATCTAACCAATGGTATAAATAACGTATGAGAGTCAAATCACATCTAAAAGTCATTTGAAGGTCAAATGTCCTTTTATCATGAATTTATATCAAATCAGCCGAAAAATTGAGAATAAAGAGTAATTTTTTTTAGTTGATTTTTTATTTATTTATACTTTCCATCCCGGTATAAAAAGAGAAACATATTTTTTTATATATTTTAGCTTCGGATATGACTATCAGCAACTTGAACTTTTGGCCTCTGAAGGTCATACTAAGGCTAAATATTAGAACAACTTAGAAAAATAAATTTTTTGGAAAAACATTTTTAAAAGTTTTACGAAGCAATATCAAATCAAATTTTAGCTTAATTCAATTTCAAAATCTATCAGAAAACCAAATCAAACTTGAAATGAACTTAAAGGTCAGTCTAAAGGTCAAAATCGAATTTACAAGAAGATGCTCCGTTTGATTTTCTACACTTCTTGTGTAAAACCTCTCTTTATTTCTGGGTTATCAGCTAATCTTCCCCTTATTCAATGTTAAAAAGGAAGTTTATCTGCCAATAACTTTCAGGTGACATTTGACCCCTATGTTATTTATATGATTGGATTTATTGAACTTTCTCCACTTTCTAATTTGGTAATAAAAAATTAAGGGCTCTTTATAAAACAACTTATCCTGCAAATTGCCTTGAAGGTAAGTCTGAAGGTCAGAGTCAAGATTACCAAAAGATTTTCTAGAACTTTTGGATTCAAAAGTTTCCTGGATAATCATTTGTTTTTGAGTTATTCGATCGTTCCGGCACGTTCATGCCACCCTATATAAATTTTTTACTCGTTTCTGCAAAAATTCTGAAGTATATTATACAAAAAATCAGTTTTAAAAAGTAAATAATTCAGAATTTATCGTAAATGAAGAACAATTGAGGATAGAGAAAAAATAAAAATGAAATTCATTAGTAATTGATTTTTTTTTTTATTATAATACAAAAAGGAAATAAATATTGAAGAATAATTTATATGAAAAATATTTTTTTCAAGATTCCCTATGTAAAATTAATTAATGAATTCTCAAAGCAAAAAGAACAAAGTCTTGAATGAATTGAATGTTCTAAAACACAAGCTGTTAAATTTGAGTTTTCAACCTACAATGGCGAGAACTATAGTATTTTTTCAGTTTGAGTTATTTAAAAAATGCAAAATAAATAATATCTTACAAGCTACTAAAGATGTAGGATATAATACATATCATAGTACAAAGAAAAATGTTTGGATTTTATTACATATTATCTAGAAGTAAAATAATATAAAGGGTATCATTTTGGAATTTAGAAATTACAATCAGTGGCGGCATAGCAATTTCCAAAAGAACTGTTTCTTATATCCACATGCAAATTTTTAAACCGAAATCTCTTTTAATTCTCCATATGTTTCTTCATTGCATAATAATATATACCTACAGTTTTGTGCAAAAAAATAGAAACAAAGTATCGTTATGTATTTCTCTGTCACAAATGGGTTAACTATTAAAAATGTTGTATTGATTCTTGGCGTTTGTTATTCCAATATAATAAAACTTTCCTTCCTTATTATTGTATATTTTATTGTGCAAAAATAGAGCAATAAATTAAGTTTATTTAATATTTAAATACAAAAATGGTGGCTTAAACTTGGTGTAGTATTCTTGATCCACCTCTCTTCAACCATTGTTGATTAGTAGAATGAGGTCTTCAGGATTACTATTATTCTGATGACCAATTTTGTTCTCTATAAGGTTTAAATTAAGAGGCTGGAATGGTTAAGGTAACATAGTAATTTTTTCATTAGTCAACCATTGCTTAGCAAGCAACGATGCATGTTTTGGGTTTGGGGTAGTTATCATGTTGGAAAATAGCTGTTACTGAAATGATTCGTCCATGTATGGTATAAGATGTGTTTATGGAATGTATATTTATACATGTAAAGATCCGTTGTACCAATTATTCTACAAGCAGAGAAACTATGCCAAACTTAAATGTGACCTTCTCCATGTTTGAGGGTGAAATAAATAAACCTTTTATATAATCTTCTTACACTCGTTCATCTAAAACAACTAACTCTATTGTTTTAGTTATTTAGTAAATTGGTTAGACACAGACCAGTAAACACGATATTTTATAAAGTCAGTTCAAGCATATTTTTTTTAAAGCAAGGATTTCGCAGCAGAGCGACGGGCAGGTAAGTCTGCTGAGTTTAATTGATTCTTCTAATTTAACCAAAATTTTAGAATATCATGAATAAGAATTTTCTTTCCAAATGCGTACAAAGAGTAGTTTCATTCTTGGGGTTATTTTTCTTGGTCCACCAAAATAGGTGCAAGTTCAGACTTGTCAGAAATGATAAATTTTAAATAATGGATCTATTACTCACGCCGTTTTCTGCAAGTTTTCTAATCGATTGAGACACGGTGTTGATATGAATTATTTTAATATTGTTAAAACTAAATGAAGAGTTAAATGAATTTAAACTGGACATGGTAATAAAGATATATTTATTGCTATATTTATGCACAATTAACTAGTAAAAAATATAATTTTTATCTACATATTTCAGCATCTCTTTTAAATATGAAAATATATATGACAAACCCTCCAAACCACATACTTAATGAAAAAAAATTGATAGTAAACGTGTTAATATGACTTGTTATTGTCACTATTTTTATGGATAATACAGATAGGATAAAGAAAACGAAAATCTCCAAAATAATTATACAAGAAATTTACGTCTTTACCTCATGAGAATCAATTATCAGTCAGCATATAATAACTGACACAATATATTATTACTGACAGTCGAGATGTTAAATGATAATAAAACGTAACATATGAATTTTTTAAAAAGAGGCAAGAATACTTTGGCACACTAGAATTAATGGCTGATTAAATAAATTTTAATTCTATTTGTAGATTCTATCTTTAGTGCTTAAATTTTTAAATAATATGTTATTACTCCGATGTAAAACGTGAAAAATGTTGATATTAAAATAATTGTTTTTTTCTGGTTTTCTTGAAACATTGTAAATAACAAGATACTTTTTTGTATCTCTAACTTCATTCTTGAATACAGTTTGTAAGTAAAATAACTTGGCCGCATTTTTATTTCATTTATTACCTAGAAAACATAAATCTTGAACAAATCGGTCGATAAAAAGCATTGACAGGATGATCCGAAAATCCCACAAGAGTCCCCAAATTTTAAGCCCATTGAACATTTGTGGTTAAAATTCAAGGCAAGGGTGAAAAAATATAAAATTTGTAACAAATAGGAATTAAAAACAATATGTCTGAAAGAGTGCTCCACAATTTAAATTAAGTTTGCAAGAAAAGTGCTGAAATTGATACGTAATATATTACACATATTTATAAAATCAAAAAAAAAACAGATAGATAGATAGTTTGTTAACTACATTCCATACGATTAATTGTACAATAGTTGCAGGTCATAAGGCTTTTACGATTAAGGTACGTATGCATTGTTAAATTTTAAGTTTACTTTGGTTTGTTGCATCGAAATGATTGTTTTTTACAATACAAATGCAATTGAACCTAAACTGTTTTAGTCTTATCGTATTGTCGAATTAATATAGGTGGACAAATAAATAATCTTTCGATTGTAATTTATTTGATCTTTTTTATTTTTTTTACAAATAAAATATGTTCCACTTGGTCTATTTTCTGAAGTTTTAATACATGTACTCCAACATATATATATATATATATATATATATATATATATATATATATATATATATATATATATATAATAATTTCGCTTTAATTTTCCAAGTTAGTATCACGTAGGTACCTTAAATCACATAATTTAATAGATTTAAAACCAATTACAATTCTTGGAAACTTAATCTACTACGTTTTAATAAATGCAATTGGAAGGTTGACTGTATTGAAATAAAAATAAAATTTTACCGCGAAAGGGTAGTTTCCACAATAGAAATCCTCAAAAATACAATATTTTTCATTCTTTTTAAGGAATTTAATTTTAATTTCATAATAAAAATTTAATTAAATCTCTTGCAAGTCACGTGACAACGAATACCAAGGTGAATAATGTCACTCCATACTAACGTCATCTGTGGCACTTCGTCTTGATACGGTTATTCTTTTGAGTCATTATTACTTTCAGTTCTATCACTTGAAGTAATCATGATCACTTCAACCTAATGACAAGTAAATGCTTATTCAAAAGAACATGAAGTTATCAGTTTCACTTTTTTCACTGTGATCACTTGATAATTACTCTAAAGAATACAGCCAACGTCATCGCTGTCACGAACTTGACATATAAATTTTCGTGATCGCTGTCAAGGGCTACATTGCCTAGTTAATATTTTATAATTATTGTCACGTAATATCTAAGAAATTTGCTTACTACTCCCTTTGAAAGCGATTCTAAAAAGTCTTCCCATGATGAAAAGTGAATTGAAAAGAGAATTGATTGTTTTATGGTGGCCAATTTCTTCGCAACAAACAGTAAGTTTTATTTTCTGAATTTAGAAATGTGAAAAATTCCATGTAAGCAATTTACCAAGAATTAATATTGCCGCAACCGATAATGAATACATAATAGCAATCATAGGTGTTTTTAAGCTAAACACTAAAATAAAACGAGCAGTGCCGGGCTAGCTGAAGCCACGTTTTACTATTATTTTATGAACGTGGAACGTGAGTAAAAAACTTTTCAGGTGTAATTGTAGTACTTATACACTGAGGCACCTCACAATACTTAAAATAACTTAGAACTTATTACTTAACTTAACTTAACTTAGAAAAATTACGAAAAAAATTTATATATTCTTGTCAGTTGACCAGTGTGACGTAACAGCGATCAAGTGACAAATATTGGTATTTTGGAGGGAAATTTGAAACGAAATTTAGAATTTATGATTTTTGTAGTACTAGTTGTATTAAAAAAGATAATTATAATATTTTCGGCTATATTAGGTACTTATGCATGATTTTAAACATTTTCCCAAAAATAGTCAACATCTCAGTTAGGAGCAATGATTTGACTCCTATTTGTGGTAATACAAAAAGATGATCTACAAATTGTAACGGTATAACGACTGGGTGGTCATTGAAGCGCAGTGATTTAAGTAATATCTGTTTCGATGCTACCAATTCCTTTTTTAAAGTCAATAAACATCAAATGAATAGCGATTTTGTGTTTATTTGTCTTTTCTATTATTATTCTTATAATGTGTAGATGGTCGGTGGTACTAAAACCTTTTCGAAAACCCACTTGTTCGATACATTGACAAAAATGGAGTTTGTTCGTTAATCAATTTCTTAAGATTGATGTGTATAATATAATTTATAATTTCAGTATTTTTGATACTTCTTCTTCTTCTCCAGATGCCATACCCGATTCGGATATTAGATAAAGGTTTTGTGCTTTAACCTATCTTTTGTGAAATGTATATGGATTACACCAACCCCTAATTTTTCTACTACACATATTTAATGAGTCTCCTTTTAAAACCTTATATTGCAGGAACTCACTGATTTACGTCAATAATATTTGAAATTTTAGCCTAACTTATTTTATTCTTTATATGCTAAGTACCTCTAGTCTACAGAAAATCCCTTTCTTGCCCCGTCTAATAAAACCTTTAAAGGACTAAAAAAAAATTATTCTTATTGTAGTTAGTATCAGTCTAGATTCGTTTAACATATCTTTGATATTCCTGTCTACCACAGTGCCTAATTGCCGGTCAATCGATTGCTCAGTTAGTGAATCCAAACATATCTGACTGTATAACCACACAGAGTGTCTCTAAAAAGTCTGTACCCAATTCTAGTGCAAATTTCTGAGCCTAATATATCTAAAAAATTTCAAAGTTATAATTTTTTAAAACTTTTTTATAAATATGTATCTTAATTATAGCTTTACATGCACTAAATTTGGTACTATGGAGTTTTATGGATAAATGGAAACTAATTCAAAACTCTTATTACCTGTTAAATTTTAACCAAAAAAGTTAGATTTCGCTTCGAGGAGCCGTTTCTGAAATAATCGAATTTAAATGTATGATTGCGAACTAAGACCCGTCGTAGTCCTTCCCTGTTTATCCAGGCTTAGGACTGGTCCAAGAAATTTGCAGTGTGTTTAAGCGCCACCGGGTCAACAATAATAAAAATTTACATATCAGTGAGCTCACAAATGATAAGCATCGTTATTAGTTACAAAGGAGTATTGTAAACGATACAATCTTACAAACTTTTATCGTTGAATTTTAAAATTTATCGTTCATTTCTTAAATTTTCCACTATGGCCGCTAACGTAGAAATGATCGATATAATATTAGTTTATGATTATTACCAAGGAAACGATTGGAAGTCAGTGAAAGTATGCAGGCAGATGGATACCAAACCACAAATTACTTTTCGCTGTTGAAGAGCTTCGAAAAACCGGTAGTTTTGCTCATTCATTAATTGATTATGGACGAAATTTTACGACTAGGACACTCCCCAAACAGTAAAAGAGCATTTTATTTCTCCATCTCAAATTGAGACTAGGCTTCTATCGATTCATTAATGAAAGGAAAGCATATTGTAAATTTTGGGAAAACAACACAAGCTTGTGGCATTGCCAAAATGAATTTAAAATTAACGTATAGGCGAGGATCATTGACATATTTATTGTTGACCCTGTCATCATCTTACAACCCAGTTCAAACAGTCGAATTACCTACCTAGTAAATTTGCTAAATTTATTGATTGTTTTCTACTGGCTATTATAGAAACTATATGGTTCATACAGGACGGGGCACCCCCGCACTTCACATTAAATATTAGAAAGTATGTAAATGAGAATTTTCAAAGTCGGTTGGTAAGCTGAGGACATAATGCACCTACAAATGGGCCATTCCGCTCACCAGACTTAACGTCTATGGATTATTTTTATGAGCAACTCTTATACCCATGGTATACTGTAGACCTGTAAACACCGAAAACAATTGTGGGCGCGAATACAAAATTCAGTAGATATTCAATCCTTAGATGCAGAGAAGATGGAAGAGATACAGTTCAACTTTGACCATAGAACTAATATATATGAAAACGGAGGTAATTTTGAACATTTAATTAGAGTCTAATAAATTAATTTTTTTACTCACTTTATGTGTTATTCTCATTGTTGTTTGCCAGTTTATTTTTATATATTATTATCACCGGAGTAATGTGAAATTTTTATAAATTAAAATTTTAGTAAGAAATAAAGAAATCTTTCTGCCGTATTTAAATAGTTTGTTATATATATAATTCTCCATTCAGGCAAAGAATATGAAAAATATATATACAAACAGTTTATTTCCTGCAAATTTATATTTATAACGACACCTCTACATAATACTGCATTCCCTATTGTAAAAATGTTATTTAATAATTACAAACTACATAGTAATACTAAGGTTCAAAATGCCTACCTTTTTGTTCGATACACTCTTGACATTTTTTTGAAGCGACTCTGGTTACACGATGAATGATATTTCAATTAATATTACCAAGAATATTGGAAGTTCTCTATTCAAGAACTTCTCTACTTTCAGGGCATTCAAATCCCTATACCATATTTTTCACATATCCCCATAAATAAAATTCTAAAGATGTTAGGTCGGGAGATCTAACAGGCCAGCGCACAGGTACCTCCGTTGAAGATTATTTTTTAACAAAGTCTGCGTTGAAAATGTTTATACTTCCCTAAAATTATGCTTGGGGCAAACATCTGGCTGAAACCACAGATTATCGAGCTGGCAGATGGCAGATATAATTGGATTTTGTAACATTACAAGATATCTCTGATCTGTCAATCATTGGTCGTAAATAAATGGGTCAATCAAACGATTTTCTAAAAATAATGGAGAATATTAGAAAAATAAATCGTAATTATTACAATATTAATAAATACATTTCAAAGATAAATAATTAAAGCATTTCACAAAAATATTAATTATTTAAACCTAAATAGGATATTTCTTACCAATCATTCCGCACCACACATTAAAACTAAATCATAATCTTCATATTTCGCTTAACTGCGGGTTTTCAAGAGCCCAGTGATGGTGATCTTTAATATTAAAAACTCCGAAGTTACTGAAATATATTTCATCTGTCCATAACACTTTATCGGAAAAAAAAAGATTTTCTAGACTTTTGCCAACATACCAGCTACAAAAAACGACTCTTCTATCAAAATAATCTTCTTGAAGTTCTTGTACAATTGTTTGTTTATAAGGATGGTTTTTAGTAACTTTTAAAACATCATGAACAGTCGATTCTGGAATGTTAAGCTCAGTGCCAGCAATTCTTGTGGACGACATCGGATTGTCATTTAAATATTCAAAAATAATACTATTACGATTATCGTTATTTTTCATATAATTTTCGGGACGAGATTTCTCGAAACTACCAAACTCAAGTAGGTTTCTAACCAATATAAAAAAGAAATGCTACTGATTGATTTTCACCAAAAATGAACTCAAGATAATGAAATATTTTTATTAATTTGACTTTATTCTTTAGTAAAGAAATTATTTAAAATTTTGATGTTGTCAAATATTTAAATTTTTATTAAAAAAGTGTTTTTAGTCATTTTTAGGTATAGATTATTATTTAGTCATTTAGAGATAATCATTATAGATTATAGTAAGTACTTTTCAATGAATCAAAAATCCAATATGGAGATCGTAAGGAAAAACGAAATTGATGATGGTTCCAGAAAACCGAAACATTGTAAATAAAATTTAACTAAATAAACCTATTCTGCGTAAAAAGTGACCATACAAAATGTTTACAGATTTTAAACATATTAGGAAATAAAAAAAAAAATTATAGGCGATCTAAGAAAATGAAAGATTTTACTTCTTTTTAGTACCACAAAAACGCAAAACCGGAACAAGCACCAATAACTTACTGACATAATTGCCTAAAACTTTTTCTATTTAACCCTTTTTCCATCTCTTATAGTCTTCGAGATTACAATGCTATCATCACCAATTTCAGACACACTGTATGTTTCAAACTACCAAAAGTTGTGGCTCAATTTTTTATATCCTCCTTATTTTACCTCAATTGCTACGATAAATAAAAAAAACTACAAAGACACAGAACAAAAGAACATTAATCGCAATAAGATTTTTGTTTCGGTCGTGATATATTACCAGAATCGCATGACAGTTGACAGAGATTACGGGTCTCTGAACTAAAATATCCCAGGAGCTCGCCAAGCAAGACCAATCTCTAAGGAATCTCGAAAACATGATGGACAGCGGTGTTATACACAAGGAGATCTGAGATATGCGACGTGATAAGAGGATTGGGACTTAATGACACTCTAGGCAGGTTTATTTTATCGGTCGGAGAAGTCAGACAAAGACGTATGGCAGGCAGGATATAAAAATAACACACAGGGATTTATTTTTAATTTGATACTCATTTACATAGAATATAACAATAAAGTTATAATATTTATTTGCAAATTTGACAATTTATAATAATCGTTAATAAAAAAAAATGATAGCAAAAAGGTTCATATCAAATGTCATTTTTTTATAATTGGTTAAAGGGAAAAATTAAACGCGCTTATTTGTTAATATTTAGAGAAATTTTATTTGTAAAAGTTGTTGACTTTGACTGTCACAATTTTTATTTTTTATCATTTTGTTGAAAGATTTGTATATTAACTTTTCTTGATACCCAGATGTACAGCCAACGTTCCAAATTAATTCTTAAAAAACCATCGCTAATTATTTTCTCATTGTGCATAAAATACGGAAATCAGTTTTCCAAAAAAAAAAACACCCTCTTTATTTTTCTTTATCGATTAAACTGATCTGTAAAAAACCTCATTAGGAAGAGTTCGGTAAAATTTTATTTATTCATGTTATAATATTTTACGAATAAAAATCTTTAAATAAAATTAAACAGCGAGCGAACCGTTCGCTCGTGGATGCCATACAGTGAGCTTTGAAAATGGTGAATGAGATTTTACCGAAACGTCAGCTGCCTTACAGTCCTGAGAGGGACTCAGCACATATATACACATATATATATATATATATATATATATATATATATATATATATATATATATATATATATATATATATATATATATATGTGTGTGTGTGTGTGTGTGTGTTTAGTTTGGTTTGGCATTTCAACATGAATAGACTGACGCCTGAACAACGCTTCCAAATTGTGCAAATTTATTTTGAAAATCATGGTTCTGTTTGAAATACGTATCGCGCAATACGTCCATTTTACGGTCAACATAATCGTCCATCAAAGCAATTAATTCGATTAACTATGGAACGTTTTCGCACCACGTTTACTCTAAATGATAATACGCATCCACAGAGACGTCGTACAGTGCGTACAGAAGAAGTCATTGCTGCTGTAGATCTTAGCTTAGAGGAAGACCCGAATCAGTCTATCCGCCATCGTGCACAGGAATTGGATATGTGTCCATTCATTTTATGGAAGATTTTGCGGAAAGATCTTGGTTTGCGTGCTTAATAAAATCCAACTCGTGCAAGAATTGAAGCCACACGATCACCTAGCAAAGCGTAGATTCGGTGAATGGGCCCAAAACAAGATTGCCGTTGATCCCGATTTTCATAAGCGAATTTTGTTTAGCGATGAAGTTCACTTTTGTTTGAATGGATACGTCAATAAACAAAACTGCCGTATTTGGAGTGATGATAATCCTCAAGTGTATGTTAAGACACCGTTACATCCAGAAAAACTGACTGTTTGGTGTGCTTTATGGGCTGGTGGGATCATTGGTCCTTACTTCTTTAAAAACGATACTGGTCAGAAAGTTACAGTCAATGGTGACCGCTATAGAGCCATGATTACTGACTTTTTCGTTCATCAATTGAACAACCATGATGTGCAGGAGCTGTGGTTTCAACAAGACGGCGCAACATATCACACAGCTCGTGCCACAATTGATTTATTGAGGGAAGCGTTTGGTAACCGCATAGTTTAACGTTTCGAACCCGTGAATTGGCCTCCAAGATCGTGCGACTTAACGCCGCTAAACTATTTTCTGTGGGGATATGTGAAGTCGCTAGTCTACGCCGATAAGCCCGAAACGATTGATCACTTGGAGGACAACATTCGCCGCGTTATTGCCGATATACAGCCACAAATGTTGGAAAAAGCCATCGAAAATTGAACCTCCAGATTAGACTACGTCCGAGCCAGCCGTGGCGGTCATATGCCAGAAGTCATATTTAAATTATAATGCCAGAAGGTTATCTTTCGAATAAAGTAAATTTCATGTCAATTTAAAAAATTCATCTTTGTTTTATTCCATTTAAAAGTTCTATACCTCTATAAAAAAAACCTTTATATATATATATATATATATATATATATATATATATATATATATATATATATATATATATATAGGGTGTCCGGAAAGTACCTTCTATTTTCTCGAAAGCATACAGGGGATGTCAAAATAACCCTACTTTGTTATAAAAAAAAAATTACTAAAGTGCCCCTTAACGAAGATACAGAGCTCTAAAGGGGTACCAAGCCAATTTACCTTCTCGGCTCTAAGTTTTGAATTGATTTGTATAATTTAATGAAATTTTAATATTTTATGGAGGCCATAAAGACTCATTAAATCATACTACAGTAGATGTTTTAGATCATCAGAGAAGTCAGGAACGGACTTGCAGCCACACTCGTTGGGTCCATTTTTTGTCAGGTGTTATTTTACAGAACTGAAAACTGATTTTTTAAATACTTTAGTTATTCCTCTTCAAAAAAGGACCTCGAGATAAATCAGTTTATATGCGAAAAACTCAAAAATTACTAATGCTAAACACAAACAGGTAAAAATAAAATACGGATGGTGTGCTAATATGCTTTAAGGGAAGCGTCGTCTAACTGTTCAAAAGTAGGAAGATGTTATGCTGAAGGATTTCCAGCTCAGCCATTGTCAAGTCCAAATTATTACTGACTTCATTAGAATGCTGTTCTATTTTCGCTAGTAATTCTTCTCTAGTTCTTACTGGTGTTGAATAAACTAGTTCTTTTAGATGTCCCCCAAAAAAAAAAGGCTAAGGGATTTAGGTCGGGACATCTTGGTGGCCATAAAACAGGCCCACCTCGACTTATCCGTCGAGGGCCAAAAAAGTTTGTTAAGTGTTTACGTACTATATGGTTAAAATGAGGTGAAGCACCATCATGCATGTACCACATTTACATTCTTCTATCAAGAGATATGTCTTCCAATAGATTATTTTAATTTTGCTGCACAAATTGTAAATAAATCTCACCATTGAGTCTTCCTTCCAAAATAAATGGAGCTATAAAGTTATTTCCAATGATGCCAGCCACCACATTTACAATAAACCTTTGTTGGTATTTATTTTGAATTAAAGCAGCCCAAAAATGTAAATTGTGTGAGTTTATTATGCCATCTCTGATACAACCGGCCTCACCAGTAAACTAAATATGGTTAGAAAAATTTAGATTTAGGTTATGTTCCTGTCTAAGCCAGTTGAAGTATTGAAGTCTTGCGCGATAATCATCCGGACACAAAGCGTACAATTTTTCAACGTGGTGCGGGTGAAGTAACTGTTCTGTTAAGAGTTTCATGTAAAATCCATTTTGTAACATTGTTTTGAATCGCGAACTTTCTTATGCTATTTGAAGAGTTATCAGCAATAATTTGCAGAATTTCTGCCTCTACATGAGGGTGTCGTGCTCTCCTAGGAGGGCCATCACCGTCACGTCGCGGCAAAAATGACCCTGAATAAAACATAAAAAATCAATTCGTTAACTCTAATAATTATTTTCTAATCATTTTTTACCTATTTCCCTTAGGCTTCGATCAATCCTTTGAAAGGTTTTTAGACTTGGCAATGTTCGAGCTGGAAATCTTTCAGCATAAAGTCTTCTTGCCTTCGAAGAATTTGACAGAGCTTCACCATAAATTAAATGCATATCAGCATACTCTACGTAAGAATATTCTTCCATTTTTTTAAATTATTTTTAGTTGAAGGCGGTTTTGACAAGTTCCGTCAATAGTAAATTATTACGTAGGTATTAACAACAAAAACCTAATTTTCACCTGTTTGTGTTTAGCATTAGTAACTTTTCAGTATTTTGCTTAAAAACCGATATATCTCGAAAACCACCAGTTTTATCGAAATAAATTAAGAGTGCAGTTTTAAAGAGGAATAGCCAAAGTATTTAAAAAATCAGTTTTTAGCTCTGTAAAATGACACCTGCCAAAAATTAGGCACAACGAATGTGGCTGCAAGTCCGTTCTTGATTTCTCTGATGATTTAAAACATCTACTGTAATATGATGGAACAAGTCAGTTTAAAACTTAGAGCCGAGAAGGTAAATCGCTGGGTAGTCCTTAAGAGCTCTGTATCTTTGTTAAGGGGCACTTTAGGACAAAGTAGGATTATTTTAACGTTCCTGTATGCTCCCGAGAAATTAGCAGGTACTTTTCGTACACAAACACGTATATATATATATATATATATATATAAATATATATATATATATATATATATATATATATATATATATATATATATATATGTGTGTGTGTGTGTGTGTGTGTGGGCATACACTATTTAAAAAGAACAAGTAAATTATAAGAATTTAATACACAGGATTGAGAGAATATTTGGGACATGAGTCCAAAATATATTTTATTGAGAGGGCAACTTCACATTGCTGGAAGTGGGAGGATCAGGCCGTTCAATCATCCATCCTGAGACTGAACATAAGCGCTTCATGATAACGTTAATATATATAAGACATTTTATCGCACGCAGTTCCAGTATAGAAACAGACTTTTATAACAATTTTTTACGCGAGCATGGTATTTTGATACATAAAGCTATAATTATCTTTTTAGTTGCGAAGTTATTTTCGTAAAAGAAGTAGGTATCTATAAACAACCATTATTCCTTATTTTTCACCAGCTCAACATTGATAAATGATCGTAGCAAATATTTAAATTTATTGTTCTTTACGAAAGTGAAAATACCAAATGGAATCGAGACAATGGAGCAGATTAATATTAAATAGTATGCAGTCTCTCGGATAAAAAATACATCACGATTCTTATACAGGAAAAAATGCTTTATCATTCTTTAAGGTTAGAAAATTCACTGAGAGGCTTTTTTAAAATTAATGATGGCAAATGTTCGGTATTCACAATATATACGGGTTGGCTAATAATATTAGTCCATAGAGAGTTTGAAAAAGATAAATTGAAGGATTTTTTTTGTCCGCTGAGGCATCTTAAATAGAGATTCTTAAAGACAAACGAGAGGAATAAAAATTCACAATGCCCGTTCCATGCAAACACCTCCCTTTCTTTTATTGTTATTTCAATCAGTTTTCTGAATTTGTTTACTTGTTTAGGGCGATATTTAATTCAGCTTTGCCAGGTTAGAATAATTTAATGACCGTTACTATAAATTTTTGCTCGTAATATACAGAATCGCAATAACGGAACGGATGAGCCTTTTACATTTAACATTGATTATTTGATGTAAAATCGCTGATCTAGATGTAAGCAAGTAAGTTTTATAGCTGAGCCAACGTTCAAGTGGACAGCATTTGTGTCCCTGATAAATACAGCTGTAACATGCGGACAAAGAGACATGGAAATTTCTTCATTAACATTCCTTTTTATTAAGCAACCTTAAAAAATTAAAAATTCATTAATTACATGTTTTACTTTCTTTTTTAGTGAGTTTTGGTGACACAATTGAAAATAAATATCATTTTTGAATATAACTTCGACTGAAATTGATACCTATTTAACACGAAATTTACATTAGTCAATAACTCTATAGATAAGCTTCGAATAATTTGAGACCGCTATATATAGTCTCTCTCTCTCTCTCTCTTTCTCGAGATCAGTAAAAAACGATGTCTCAATAAGCCATTTTGGTTTTCATTTCTTTAGTCAACTAAATTGGCTATGGCTAATTCAATTAATTTTACCTTTTTTTGCCAATACTCACGTTGTAGTCAGACATATTTCTCATAATTTGAACTACAAATGATATACTTCACTTGTCGGTTAGTTGCATTTTTGATTTTACTGCAAATGCCCTGTCAATTTCTTTCCAAGTTCGTTTATTTTCTCTTCCTGATTTTTGGCTCCATTTATGTTGCTTTGCTTGGCAATCTCTAGACTGTGAGTGATTGTATTTATTTCCATTGTTCTTGAAATTACTCTTACATTTTTCCAGATAAACCTCGAATGTCTTCCATACTATTCGAATATAATTCTTTCTTTCTTTCTGTCGGTTTTCTTGAAATTTCTTATTCAATTCCGTAGATTTTGCTTTGTTTATGGAACGTTTTTCTTTAGGTTAACTCTTCTATCACGATCGAGTTCGCATTGGCAGAAGCTATTCTGGAAGTTGTTGTTTTTTGCATTATCTCATTTTGAGTCGTTTTGATCTTTTTATTTGCTTGAATTGTCTAGTAAGCATCATAACTTAATTTATTTCTCCCATATTTTAGTTTAATTTTCACCGCTATCAATGCTTTTTGTGTTTACTGAAGTTATAAACATCCCATCCATACACCACCTATCTGCTTCGTAACTTGGTTTGCGTCGTCGGTCCAGGGCGACATCTGGTCACTGAGTCCCAAAATTTTCAAGAAATTTCTGAGATGGAAACTTATCCTTTACTTGGTCTGCAGAGAGAAATGTATTTCTTTAATTTAAAAAATAATTTATTATTTAATTTTTCAACCGAAAATGTTAATGATTATTTAAGAAATTTGTTTCGGCTGACTGTTTTTACCCAAAGCCATTTTTTAACTGTCATCTCTTTTAAATTTTGAATGCGCCCGATGGAAAGAGTGTTTTGCGTACGAAGGGATCTTTCATATAAAGCCATTTTGCCTGGAATATTACTTTGTTTTTTGAAACAAGTAAAGCGTTGTAAATTTTTCGTCTCAATTTATATGGTCTATCCTTTAGGATTTTGGGGTGGAAAATCGTCAGAATTGTTCCAGTAATTGAGTTAGTTGTTTAATTACCTTATCTTTCACCTGTTTTATTGTTTATTGCGTTATTCTTATTGGAATAATCCCGCACACTGGGATTTTGGCCGTTTTGAACGTTTTAATAAAGGAATTCTTTAACCCCACCTAACAACTCAGGGTAAGATCCATTATTATAGTTCATTAAAGAAATCTTTTATAGATTTTTGATTTATTAAAGTTTTGGTTTAAAATTACTTCTTAACGAGTGAAGTTAATGAAAAATTTGAATATGACCTTAGCATATTGTTTTAAAAATCATTATTTTTTCTTTAGCACCTAAATTTAGCTGTGTTAGTCGACTATTAAGTTGTATGTTGTATGTAACAGGCAAATTTAGTATTATATTCTTTATATTTTAAGTGATGGGAACCCAAGTTTAATACATAAAAATTTATTTTATTTAAGGCGTTGCGCAATTTTCCGATATTCTATTCCATGATCATAGAATATACAGGGTTTGCGTTATGTTTTGGAGCCAATAGATACTAGAGTTTGTGAGATATTAAATTTTATTTGATTATTTTATTCAAGTTAACATATCTTTAATAATATTTATTGGAATTACTTTACTTTGATCTACCTAAACCTTTCTTTGCTTTAATTTATTTCACAGTATAATAAATCTGAGATATTAAGTCTCACAACTCGAAACTAAGTGGTAATGACTTGAAGTAAAAAATTTGTCATTATGTAGACTGAAAATTTTATTTATAGCATATCTTGCTAGACCTTCGATTATTGAATTAAACCTTATTTTATTATTTATTGGCGAGTTTTATTCCACCGACTTGCCCACTTTCGTATATATTTATTTTTGTACTTACGTATCTATAGAAGTAAAGTTAAAAGCTATTTCCCAACGACATCGCGAAAGGTTTCTGCATTTAATCTAGCCACTGACACGATGGGGCCTTGAATAACCCACTGCTATTCTCCGGCATAGCGGTTAGCTTGGCATATTAGCTCGCTGGCGCGGCTACTAACTTTTAGATGGAATTAGGCGATTTTGCTTTATTATCTATTTTGGAAAAACCACATTATTGAAATTCTTCTGAGTCAACTGTGACGTTTTAGTGTAAAAATATCGGTGCAGCAAATGTGAACAAATTTGCATAAATCAATACAATTTCTAAGGCAGAAAAATATTATAGAGAGTGGATCAAAAAAGTGCTACATGTATTAACTCAAATTTGTTTAATAAAATACATTAAACATCTTCACATTTTTATATTCCATAATAAATTCTAGATATTTTTAATAAAATATTACTTATCTTTAACTATTTTTAAAACATTTACACTTTTGGTTTTTAAGCAAACAGCAAACAATGAAAAAAAAGATTATCATATAAGACAGTGAAAATGTCTTCCATCAACAGTCCTACGGTAGATCAATTAGTCCAAAAACCCCTTTTGTATATTTTTACTACTTATGGAAAAATTATTCGTATAACTCATCGAACGCACTTCTAACGTAATTATATAAAAAAAAAAGTCGAGCAGATTAACATTGGGCGATCTGCCTAGCCCCTCGTTTACCTATCCATCACTCCGAAAAACGGTACTTAAGTACTCCATTACATGAGCAGTATAATGTGGAGAAACATCATCCTGGTGAAATCACAAGGTTAAACTTGATAAATCAACATCACTATCATCTGGAAATAGAGTTGTCAGTGCTGAAACTAGATCATTTTGAAGAAAATATAAATGTCTTCAATGAGACTTTCATCAACGAAAATAATTCGATTATCCTATTTTCAACAAAGCCTGACAATATATTCACCGTTTCATTACACTGGGTGTGATTTTCTTCAATCGAGTGAAGATTTTCCTGCGGTCAGTATCTTTAATTTTCTCTGTTGACCTGTAATGGGAAGAAGGAGTAGCTCCATTTGAAAAACAAATTTTATGGACAAATTTTGTTTAATTATCTATCAGCTCCATAATTATTTCACGAAAATACTTCTGTCTATCAGAAATATCTTCCAATAATAGTGCTTTATATGTATATCATTTTCCTTATTTTTAAAATTTAGTAACGGAGATGCAACATTTGTTTGAAGGTTATAGAAGATTGACTAAAATGTGGTCGGACTTGCATTGTCTTTATTTTTATTTATTTTTATTTTTATTTTTACGACGTTTCAATTAGGTTGTATCTCTAATCGTTATCAAGTTTATACTTCTGGTATTTCTCATTAAGATCCAAGTGCTCTATAGGCCTTATTAATACAGACGCATAGTGCTTGCTAAATCTCAAACTTGTTTGCAGATGGATTCCAAGATCCCTACATTCATATTTTCTATCTAACATACAATTATACATTGAATAATTTCCACTTACATAATTTGTTTAGCGCGTAAAAGTAAGAACGTGGCTCCTATTCACATTGAGTGTCATATTGTTCTTACTAAACCACTAAGACACAGAGTCCAGATCACTTTGAAGGTATTCACCAAAATCTTCATCAAGAGTTGGTAGAGTAATTCAAACTGTAAAAAGTAAAGAAAATGCCAAACTATGAATACAATTACAAGTCTATACTGGGAAACAATGAGTTTAAGCTATACTGGAAACGAACTATGCTTACGGATCATACAGTTGCACATAACAGATTGGACCTCATTTTAATAGATAAAACATCCAAGCAAGCAATACTAATAGAAGTCGCCATCCCTAACATCAATAATCTAAAGGGCAAGCATAATGAGAAGATCACCAAATACAGAGACCTAAAGATACCTACAACATGGAGAGCCCCCCCCCCCGCTAAGAGCTTCATACTTTTGATATCTGAGTAAATCTAGGATGAATCAATGTTTCCCCGGAGGGAGTACGAAAGCCGTTTCGCTGTCTATGGGCTAAGACGTTCATTACAAAGAAAATACAATTTATGCTTTCCAAAAAAAAGCCAGAGGCTTTTTCATAAACTTTTCTGAAAATGGTAGGAATTGGTAAATCTTGCGTTATCCTAAGCCTAGATGAAGATTCTAACGTCTTCCTATTTCCAACTATATATTTATAACCTACCAAAAAAATTTCAAAGCGTAACTATTTCTTATACAATTAAAATAAAAATATAATAAAAGGCAGACATGAAGAAGTAGATAGAGAACTAGAAAAAGAAAAAGAAAAAGAGAGGAATAAAAAGTGTGTAAGAATAGAGATCTTATAAAAATTTCTTAAAAATGGCCAATAAAGATTTTAGTCAACTATTAGAAATGCTTATTGGTCCGAAACACAACCATATTAGTATGATGAAAATTTTGCGATTTTTTTATCCTTCGGGCATCAAAGCTATTAAAGCATGGTCCGTAAAGGTGATCACAGAAATTCAATAAAGAAAAAATAAGAGAACCACAGAGCATAGCTTTAATATTCTGATTTGGAAAATGACGTAAAAAGAAGCTACGTTCTAGAAGCCTGTATGCAATTATCTCTCTAAACCTAATCTTCGTATCAATTATAAATATCTGACAGAATCTACAAATTTGACATTCAATCCTGGAATTTCAGGACAAAAAAAATCAGCTTAAATGTACTGTAAGATTTATTACAAAATAAAATTAAATCATGCTTTAAGGAGATATTCTGAAAAGGCAATCAGATCGCTGTTGATATAATAATTTGCTAGATTAGTTTCGGATGATTAAAAGAAAAATACAGCTGAATCTCGTCCGCATACAAACCAGAGGTGACATCTTTAACTGCATTTGGTAAGTCTAAAATATAGATATTTTCTTGTCTAAAAACAATTGAATTGATTAGTTCGAACGATTTTTCATGAAATAAGCGATGTTTTATATAAAGTCTGTTTCTTTATCACAACTGTTTGTTCAGGTTCAATATGTATACATCGAAATTTGTAATGCATATATCTATCTAACTGTAAAGCAGCCTTCTAAGACTCTAAACAGTCAGAAACATTCTCGTTGCAAAATATTCTGTGCAAATAATAATTACGTATTGCTCGGCGTATAAAGATACTGTTCACCATATTTCTATATCGACAGTATACAGAAGATTAATGACGCCGAGTATTGTAGAGTCGCAACAATCCAAAGCAAAATAGCTTTATTGTTCAGTAAAATAGAAACGTATTTGATGTTGCGGAGCTGAGTGGTGTTTGCGAACTAGGAAATAATTAACCCTAACTATAGGGAGTATACCATGATAAAATATAATATAATACTGAAATATTAATTTGTTTTTTGGTTCAATACGAATTATCGAATAATCAAATTAATCTAAGGAAATATGGTGATAAAATTATTATGAAAATATTTAATATTTGCTTAGAATAATTTGTTGAAAGGTACATCAGAGGTTCCTCAACTTTTTAATCCCATAAACCATGAGCCAATTTTCCCTGCTTTCCCTAGACTCCCCTATATTGCACAATGCTTCGAGTATGAAAAATATCAATTTAACAACAGACACTGTCGACGTTTTTCATAATATTTCCGCACACAGTGTCGCGTAACGCGCGTTATGACGTTTTATTTGCAGACCAAAGCTTGATACAGAGCTGCCCAATTTGAAAGTATCTACTGCAAAGTGGATCGAATCAAAATGATACAGAATGAAACCTTACAAAATTTTTACATAAATTAAATACACAAAATATCATATATATTGCCGCAGCTTTAGACTAGTTTATATGGTGTTGCTTATCCCAGGCGTAATCTGCAATACTTGATATCGACGTTTCCACAAAATATCATATATATTGCCGCAGCTTCAGACTAGTGTATATGGTGTTGCTTATCCCAGGCGTAATCTGCAATACTTGATATCGACGTTTCCCCTTTTTGTGTGTGACTTTTATGTTCCTTAATGCTAACATTCTTTTTTATCGGTAGCTTTTGATTCTCTTATTGTTAAATTAGCTCTGAGTGTATTTTCTGATTTAAAGGCTGTTTTTATATTAAAACTGCTGGAAATTCGTCTTATTTTCTCCGAGGTTCCCTTAATGTACGGAATTATGAAAAAGGAATGTGTTTCTTGCTGTCCAGAGGTTGTTGTTCTAAAGTTATTTAGAACATCGTCAATTAATTTTAACGGACAACCATTGTGTTGTAAATCGGACTGATTGTTTACTGTCGGCATTATTGCATATAGATTATAGAAGTTACGCATAAATCCTCTTTTTGTTACAACAGAATGATTAGAACTATGGTTAAGATATTGTCCAGTATATGTTGACTTCTTGTTTACTGAAGTTTAAATAGTTTCATTTGAACGGTTCACTATGACATTTAGAAGGGGCAATTGATCATTTACCTCTTTCTCCACGGTAAACTTAATTGTAGATATAATGGTGTTTAGATGTTTCAAGAAATCATTAAGTTCTTTATCACTGCCTTTCCACAAGACAAAACATTCAGTTAATATTTGATAGCGATTAAAGATACAACATAATCGAAATGTCATTGGAATAAACAAAAATAAAGACAATGTCCGACAACCACATTTTAATCAATCTTCAACATTATCTACAACCTTCAAATCCAGTACAGATCCGGTATCAGCGACAAAACCAAAACTTACGGAAAAATTAGGATCAAACTTGCCAAGGAGGAAGCACACTCTTAATTTTCACTACAAGCTCAAGACAGCAACGTCTTTCAGATTAAAATCACCAATACCACGTAATAGAGCACGTCGTATTCTGGATAATCCTAGTAAAGCACTACTACGAACATAAATAAATTATCACCGATGGCAAAAAAACCCTTCTTTTGGATGAAGCTTCACAACGCTATGAAAAAATCAAAGCCGATACTCCGTCAGATGATCATGAGCCAATTTTCCATAAAATAGACAACATATGCAACAAGTTGATAGAAAATATGGCGAGAAAACACCGGAATAAACTGGAAAAACTAAAATAACAACAACAATCAGTGCTACCTGAACCGACTGTAGAATCCATACAAGTCGACAAAAACTATTTCGATAAATTTAGGTGGAAAATAAAATCAACTTTGGAAGGCAAGAAAAATTCCGTTCAAAATCTATCCAAATTAGAAGCATCAGCCTTAAAAGAACTGCGTAAGAATAAATCCATAAATATTCTACCAGCGAACAAGGGAAATGCAACATCATAAAATACGAACAAAAAGTCGGAGATATTCTGGAAAAAGTAAAATATAGACAACTAGCTCGTGACCCAACTAAATGTATATAAATCTAATTATGACTTTCTGTAGGTGATTTACAATTTTTTTAAAAATAGAAAAAACATTATTTACATGATAAAAAAGTATATTAAAGTATATTTAAAAACTCTAGGTACGTTTATATTATTACAATATGCAGTCAAAAAATTTTCCCCACCTGTACATTAAGAAGTTTCATTAAGAGCACTTCACTGCTATTACGGTATTTCAACACTATTGCAAGAGGTTTAGAATCAGTTCTTCGCAAAACAAGTACGAGATTCGCCAAATGATCAGTAATGTTTAAATTTTCTACATATTCCTCGTATTGATTCCTTCCTATATTGGTGTAAGCATAGTCAATTTTAGAAAAATTGACCGATCCATTAGTATTTCTTTCATGTTCAAATAAAAATCAACCAACAAATCCTCCTGTCTCTGTTAAAAGACTTACCAAGCCAATTTATATTGAAATCACTAAAAACAATTATGCTGCCAGAGCAATAATTTGAGATACTGTTCATATTATTAACAAAAGTTTGCACATTGACCCCCGCAGATCTATGTATACAGATGACACAATAGTTTTTTCGTACAGATTAAATGATACCACACAACATTCAGTAACCATTTCTACAGAAAATTGTTTAATGTTCAGAACATCCCTACATGCCAAATAATTTGTTGTATAAATTAGAAAGAACTCCACCATGAATATGATCTTATCTATTAAAGTATGATGCTATTTTATAATTATAAATATTTAGCGATCCAAAATTAAATTCAATACACCAATATCACTACGGATTGTTTTCAGTATGATGGCATAGTCGATATTCTCATCACCAAAAAAATCTCTTTTGATTATCCTATGCCTCAAATTAACCAAATTTGTATCTCTTACGGTTACCTAACTCGAATGTGTTACACCCTGGAAAATAAATATAAAATATGAATATTCGACAAATAATTGTTTTGTTACCAAAATACTAGTGTACAGAATGTAAAAATATATGCATTAATTCAGCTACGCTTTTTAAAGTAATTAAGTTAATATCACGCTACATGTGCTTTATCTCCCTATTGTTAGTTTCATTAACGGGATTGTAAATGTGGTGTGATTGTAGCAGTTCAAACGCGATCTGTTTAATAATCTTGTTCGCAATATTACAAACCCCAATTTTATTTGACACTGGAATAAAGCTGCTTTATTTCGTCTAGTTATAAAGTCATTATTAATCTTTGCAACACTGACAGGATAAAATATATAATCTCACTGTAAGGTAATACAAATACACCGTGGTAGGAAGAAACGTTGCACTATATATATATATATATATATATATATATATATATATATATATATATATATATATATATATATATATATATATATATATATGAAGTAAAATGCGAACAGTAAATGTAAACTTTTCTCCATCATATCCTTTCTGTGTTAGAGGTTGCACAGTGAGAATAAATTGTTATGGAACGCAATTTATCCTATTCCACCACCATCGAGATGATGGCCTACCTGTACCACCATACCGAGAAGAAGAAAGTCAAAAACTTACCTTCCCCGCCACAGAGATATGGCAGAGGTACATGTTTCGTCTTTACTACACTCATCAGGGTACCAACATGCACATGGCTGTGCTCTCGGTATGGTGGTACAGGTAGGCCATCATCTCGATGGTGGTGGAATAGGATTCCATAACAATTTATTCTCACTGTGCAACCTCTAACACAGAAAGGATATGATGGAGAGAAGTTTGCATTTACTGTTCGCATTTTACTTCATTCATATATGGAGCTGCATATAGTTGCACGGTTGAAAAATAGTAAATAAGACACGGTGGCGACATCTCGGTGGCTCACTCAATAACATAAAAATAACACAAATCAACAAATGTTGTATAAAACCGCCATGTAGTGGCGCGACGGTAAATTAAAAAAGAAGTATATCAAAACTCGATACACGAACTTGGTACATGCGCTTGCATATATATATATATATATATATATATATATATATATATATATATATATATATATATATATATATATATATATATATATATATACATAGGGTGTTCTCAAAGTTGAGTCTTTTATTGTAGCAACTTGTAGAACTCGTAAAGAGAAATCGATTATATAAAAGTTGATAAATAAAGAAATTATTAACAATTATTTCGAAAATTTAAAAACTGCAGTAAAAACATATAAAATATTTTAAACCTGCATTGTAAAAATTTTGTTTACTACTGATACTGGGATGCGTATTTTTTGTATGTAATTTTTACACGGTTTTGTGTGTTCGTAAAGTAGTGCTTGATATTATTTTTCATTTGTGGATGTTTCGTGCAATAAAAATAGCATGCATTTATGAAAATAATGAACTAGTGCATGTAATATTAACTTGTGGGGAGTTCCAATAAAATTCAGCTGCAGCATGTCATTTGCACGCGGAGAAAATTTCTTTACGAAACCATCCGTCTCCGCAGATGTTAATAAATTTAGCTATAGGACTTGTCGATACCGGGTATTTAAAGGAACAAAGAGGAGGTCACGCTGGAAGGCCTCCTTCACGCGAGATGGGGGAGATCGAAGAAGAAGTTTTAGAAATTGTCAAAAATGACTCAACAACAAGCACTAGGTCCATAGCAAGTCAAGTAGAAGTTGCTCATAGTAAAGTATGGAAAACTTTACAACAAGAACAACTTTATCCGTATCATCATCAACGGGTACAAGCGTTGCAACCAGAAGATTATCCTAGAAGAGTTGAATTTTATTACTGGATCTTACATCAGTATCACATAATAGACAATTTTACCAAATTTATTTTGGCTACCGATGAGGCCACGTTTACAAGAAATGGAGTAAATAATTTCCACAACAACCATGTTCGGGCAGTAGAAAATACACATGCAGTGAAAGGAACTCATTTTCAGCACAGATTTTCAGTAAATATTTGGGCTGGCGTAGTAAATGGCGTGCTTAGAGGGCTTTACTTTTTTCCAAATCAACTGACAGGTAAAAATTATTTAGACTTTCTTCAAAACAATATGCCGCAATTATTAGAAGATGTTCCTTTAAATGTGAGACAGAATATGTGGCTTCTTCATGATTGAGCTCCGCCACATTTCAGAGGAGAAGTTCACGAACAATGTGTTTCCTAATATTAATTATTCCATTTAATTTGTACACACAGATATAATAATAATAAGTAACAAAAATATTTCTTTACACTTTTAAATGGGTTCGTTTTTCGATTAAAAATAATAGATTAAGAGATTTTTCGATTACTTCTTTTTGTATAAGCTTCATTTTTCATTGTTTGTTTCTGAAAAATTAACACAATCTGTTTTAAAAAATTTTACTACAACTGTGACACCGAAAATGGAGGTAATGGGGGAACTATTTAAAAAAAACGTTAAGTATGTATTTAAATGTTCGTGTGTAAAAACTATATGGAACAATTAATAATTGGAAAAACCGATAACAATTATTTTCTGAAAATTGGCATCGAGCGGGGATCGAACCTTCAGTTCTCAGTGCTTAGCCAATGGAACTAGGGCGGCTGATGTGACGAAGCTTCTAAAAGAGTATCACACCTGTCAGCATATAACTCGTTCGACTCTAACAATTTTTCACAAAAATCAAATGAGCGATGGCAAGAACGCTTTCGGGGATTTCTTTAGTGACCTTCTTCTTCTTCTTCAAGGGCCATATCAGGTCCCTGTGACGTTGGCAATTACATTGGCAAGTCTTTCACGGTCCTACGCCAGCTGGAACAGTTCCCCCGCGCTACGTATACCTGTCCATTCACGAATATTCCTCAACCAGGAAGCCTGCCTCCTTCCTACCCCTCTACGTCCCTCTACTTTACCCATCATGATTAGCTGAAGAATTCTATATCGCTCCCCTCTGAATATATGTCCAATTTTTCTACACTTCACAGTGTTTAATAGTAAACGAGTTGTGTCGGCCCTATTGAATACCATTTCGTTGGTCTGCCTAGCTATCCAAGGTATTCTCAACATTCGCCGGTGTAACCACATTTCGAGAGCCTCCAACCGATTAATCGTGGCAGCCTTAATTGTCCAGATCTCTGCCTCATATAGCAACACCGGCCAGACGTATGATCTAATCATTTTCTGTCGTAGTTTTAGGTTGAGGTTATCATTGCAGAAAAATGGTTTCATTTTTTGAAAAGTCTCTATTCTACACCTTATCTCTTTATCTGGGTTTAGATTTTCGGTGATATAACATCCAAGATATTTAAAATGAGTCACCCTGTCTATACTTTGATGACCTTAGTCGATATACTTCTTAAGTCTCATCAAAATCGGTGATGACAAGGTCGCGAGCTCCCCTTGTAAGACCCAGTGGCCAAGACCTATCTAGCTCATTATACCAACATACTGCAGTTTTGAATTGCGCGTAAATTCTCGTATTAGGACAAACTGGTCAATAAAATATCTATAGCGCAGGGCGCAGGGCTAAGACAGTGCTTCCCCATAAATGAAAGAACATCAGCATTAGTAACTGTTGAGTACTTCCCATAAAAACCGATTTATCTCAAAAATCGCCAAATTTTTTGAAAAGAAATGACCAAAGTATTTAAAAAATCAGTTTTCATCTTTGTGAAATGACACCTATCAAAAATTAGGCCCAACGAGTGTGGCTGCAAGTCTATTCCTGACTTCTCTGATGACCTAAAACATCTACTGTAGTATAGTTTAATGAATTTTTATGGCCTCAATAAAATATTAAAATTCCATTAAATTATACAAGTCGGTTCAAAAGCTAAAGATGATAAGGTAAGTCGCTGAGTAGCCCTTTAGGGCTCTGTATCTCCGTTAAGGGACATTTTAGGATTTTTTTTCTGTGATAAAGTAGGTTTATTTTGACCTCTCCTCTATGCTCCCGAGAAATTAGGAGGTACTTGCCGGACACCCTGCAGAAACTAAGCTTAAAAATCAAATAAATACCATCAACTCGAAATAAGAATTAATTTTCACATAATTTTTCAAAATTTGCCCAAAATTCGATTTAAATGGTGTTGACTGGATTTTTGCTTTAAGTTAGAATTTAAAAAAACTTTCTAGGTTACTGTTTTACCTTACTTAGTACATAGTTACCTTTTTATTACACTACATCTAAGTATTGATAACAATTCACTTAGAAGATGATAACTAGAAGATAATATTAAAAACGAGGTATTAAAGAAACCTGAAATCGCTGACCTTCATAAGTTCCTACAGTTATTATATCCGCAAATTTAAGGTACTTTGAAGTCTCCTTCTGGTTATACCGGAAGTCGCACAGATCGCTGTTACTTTATCTGAAGAGAGCGTTGCCGAAAATCCCATTATACAGATTAGCAAGATAGAAATCGTATTACTTCTCGATATATTAAGAATAAAGATAAAACCTTGAAATGTGTATGAGAAATAGTTGTATCCCGAAAATAAATGAAATTATCCATTTTTGCCGGTCCAGTAATAAAAGGAAATGATTTTGTTGTGGTTGTATTTTCAGAATTTAAAACTTGCTGACATATTGTTGCTCGTGTCTGTTTGAACACTCTGCTGTCAATTTAGAACGGTTTTCGAGCTAGACCATGTTAGTAAATTCGGGAGAGAATATTTTAAAATTAGATCACATCCTTCTCTTCTTAAATAAAACGATTTTTTGTATGAGTAGAGGTCCGTAAATGCTTCATTACTAAAATATGATATCCTGAATAAAAATAAAAATTTTAAATTTTTGAATTATTCCGAATATTACTTGAAATTAAGCTTCAAAAATTTCATTATGTGCAGGAAGAGACAGCCTATTGCGAATATAGACACGACTAACATTTTATCATATTTTTTTCCGTCAATATGAGAAATCACATTCCGTAAGCCTGCATCATTTAAAGAAGTACTTCAGAAGATTATCAAAGTTGTTAGTTTTATTAAACCTCGGACTATAAACTCCCGTTTATATTCGAAACTTCGTTATGGAATGGGCAGTAACCATAATCATCAATAATATAAAACGGTATTGCCAAGTGTTCATGGAAACTTTCGAAGAATATTTTTAAGGCGACTACTTAGTTTAAGTAGAGAATATCTATTAAGTTTACACAATAGTTTAATTCAGTTATTTTATTATCTTTGCATCTTACAGTTGATTACTTTGCACCTTGCTTTAAAAAATACATATTGCTATAACCGATTGTCACAGACTAAACGTCAGAACGTGTTCTGAAACTTAGCTTGTGCTGTGAATACCTTATATCTCATACCACCCAATTTTTTTTATGTATTTTGAGTCCATGAACAATAATTTTTAGGGTGGAAGTTCGTCCGGGTGAGGATAAGATTGTTATAAACAAATAATTATTTAAACCTTCAAAAATGCAAGTTTCGCAATTATTGTGTCGTATTCTTTGAGTGATTTTAAGCAAAAAATGTTCTTACTAACTTTTACGTACGAAGCTTAGTTTCCTAGATAATTGATGTTAAACAATTAAAAAATGTGATTTTTTTCGATTTTTGAATGCTAATAACTTATGAACTAAATGAACTTTTTTCAATTTTCTTGACAGCAATCGAAAGTTTGAATTGGCATCTACAAGCTACAGTTAAATTCCGTACGAAAAAGTTACGTCTTAATTGTTTATTTTGGCTATAAACAGATGGCTTTGGGCCGTTTACATGCATGTACCGTCCCGTGTGGTGTGTGGAGGGTAGCCTGCTCGCAGGCGCCTCGCGCGACCAAGCGCGGAGACTTAATACATCGTAACCGAAATAAGCCTCCAATATAATTTTTCCGCATTGCATTAGACGGAACCTAAAAAACATATTTTATTCAATGATCTGATTGTTATTAAACAGAAAAATGTCAATTTTTTAAGTAGTTCTACTAACACCTGTGTCGTATTCTATAAGCATTAATTAAATGAAGATCGTTTTAAATTTGTATAAATGTCGATGGTAATTAATAAATAATGATATTTATGGAATTTTGGTAAACAATGGTGTAAGAGGCATTTGTTTTTTCATGCACGGACAAAATTTGAAGCAAGGTGTGCCACAGCGCTTGCATTGATATTCTTTCATACTGCATACTGAACAATTAACACAAGCCGCTATTAATTCATCTGCCGGGGGAATTAGAGTATTAATTTTTTATGGAATTAAAAGATCGTATTCTACGACGAAGCCAAATAAAGTTAGGTCTAATGTATCCATTTATAACGTCAAACAATGTATCTGGATAAATACGACGTAAAATGCGCTCAGAATATGTAGTCGAATGGAATTGGACCCTTGGCCGCGAGAAGCGCCTGCAAGTAGGCTTCCCTATACACGCCACACGGGACGGAGCAACTATGTAGGCGGCCGAAAACCATTTGTTTATAACCGAAATAAACAATTAAAACGCAACTTTTTCGTATGGCATTTCATTGTGGCTTGTAGATGTTGATTCGAACTTTCGATTGCTGTCAAGAAAATTGAAAAAATTCATTTGGTCAAAAGTTAATAGCAGTTAAAAATCGCAAAAATCACATTTTTTAATTGTTTAACTTCAATTATCTCGGAAACTAAGCGTCGTATATAAACGTTAGTAAAGACCTTTTTTTGCTTAAAATCACTCAAAGAATACGATCCAATAGTTTTGCGAAATTACATTTTTAAAGGTTTAAACAATTATTTGTTTGTGTAGCAATCTTATCCCTACTCGGACGAAATTTTACCCTAAAAATTATTGTTCAGAGACTCAAAATACATAAAAAAAACTTGGGTGAGTTCATATAAATTAAATGAGCCACTGCAGACCCCATTAATTGCAGTTTTAAATTTTTTTTGAAAAATACTAACCTTCAGAGATAAATATTGTTCAGGATGTTTATAAGGTAATTGTTCACAAACAACTTCTGAGAACCTAGATTTCAACATATCAGATATTTGCCTAGTTGTCTTCGTTTTTATAGGTTGTTACATAATTATCTCGTTTAGCAAATCTTTGTTTATTTAAATCCCTTCTAATGTAGATATTTACCACATTTAGCCCAACTTTAGTTAAAATTAATGAGAAAATCTTGCTTATCTAAATTGTTGGTAACCAGTCTAAATTTCAACAAAAAAAGATTACAGATCCGAGTTTTTACTTTAAGAATAGTTAATTATGATTAGTATTTTCTTCGGTCCCAGTCTTTTTGTGTTGAATAAAACACATATTTGTTAACAAAACAAAAGAATATAGCTATTTAACCATTTATTTAATTTCTCCACCTTACAAAACAAGACTTAGATTTCAAATTGTTAATACCATAATTTTGGCATTTAAATATTTTCAACAGTCCTTATCATTCAAGTTTACATAATGCTGAAATCACTTCACTGTAATTCTACTTGGTGATCGGTAATGTTTCGTCTGACAATTGATACTTTGTTCCTTTGCATTTATCGACGATCAGTTAGCTCTCTGGTAAAATTGTTTTAGCTGTAGGTTCAATAGATGGGCTTAAAATATACGCTTTGGGGCGTTTGCCCTGAGGTCATCATCTGCCTAGCCTAAAATAAATTAAAGGTTAACCTAAACAGTAGAATATTCCTTGTAATTTGTAATGAATATTTACCTGATGGTTTTTGGTTATTTTGTAATATCTTGTTTGGCCAAAATATTCCTTTATAAACAAAGCTCCTCGTGGATGACTTGGCATTTGACAGCTATTCAGATGATATATATTCTGGACTTGTCAGCATATTAACGTAAGATTATTTCGCTTGTCGACATCCGAAATTACAGAAATCCTGTTTTTCGTGTAACCTCGATTATAATGAGAAACCAAGATAAATCTTCAGTAAGAGTTGATATTTTCGCTCAGGTTTCCCTTCCCTTAATTTCCTGGTATGTGTTGATTCTGAGAGATGATACTAATAGGCATTGTTGCTAATTGCAGAATAGTGAATTATTACTGGGTTCAGAGCTACAGTTAAGTTGACAGTTGTGATTTAATTTTTTTAGGTTTTTTATCCGTTATAAGAGATTAACCGATAAATATATTTCCTTTTCCAAAACGTATCTTCTGCGAAGTGTACGTACGTTGTTCGAACGGCTTTTTGCCGATTTGATCTTAAAGCGAGTTTTTGCAGTGACCAGTTATTGTATAATAATTATGTAGCGTAGTTCCAGTCTAAAGATATAACGAAATTTTTCCGGATTTTCTCCCACAAATAAAATAAAACTTAGCAATCAGATCTAGGCCACATATCAACTAGTATATGTTAAATTTCATTCTTGTATTCCCGGCTGAAAGCTAATTTTTATCTTTCGTATTCCCTGCAAGAGATCGATAAATCCAGCTATAAATTTTAGGCGTTTATTTCAAGCCTCTTTCATCAATCTGTAGTTGATCTTTTCTTCTCTTCCTTCCTTTCTTTTCGTCACTCTTTTTATCTCTCTATCGTCGACCGCTCATCTATTTCCATTCGTCTGCTTTCTCATGTCTTTCAAGATGATGCCGATGTCGCAGTAGTAGCTGGGACAGCCAGTTCCCGTTCTTCCTACTCAATCCATACCAAGTAACCATCTCAAGGCTCCATTTGTGGTAGAAGCTGGATCTCTCCTGAATATACGTCAATAATTATTAAGATAAGCTATTTTAAAATTATACTTTCTTTTTACTAAGTCATTGAAAAAGTTGAATATTAATGATAGACCCCTCAAACTGCAGCTAACTTACATGTAAGGGTTATGGTCAAATGTAGGTTAGTAACATTAATTTTTTATTAGTTTGATAATTTGATACATTTGCAATTTTTTTGGGCTAAATATATTTGGTATATTTCTGTAGATGTTATGATTTACAATATATGTACCGTATAATTTATGATAATATACTTTGCTTATCATTACTATTATTGAGGCATTTTGTAATAAAACATAAAACCTAACTTTTATGACATTAGCAAAATAAGCTCGTTATTTTGTTACTATTTAAATCTATGTTACGTTTTTTTAAATAAATCTATTAATATTATGTGGTCTATTTCTGTGACTAGATTAAACTAGATCTTTCCTGCAATATTGTGTGTTATTTTTCATCTACTATAACTTCCCCTAACTCTACGTGAGCTAATCGAATGGGCAAATTTGGGGTCCCATGATATGTGGAAAAATAATACCGGACATACGGAAGAAACATCCACTAGAACAATTTTTACGAAAGAGTAAATTACGGGCCTATTTTTCTGTAGTTCCCTATTGTCCATTTTTTTGAGCACTGGTAAAAATCCTTATACAGTACAACAACAAATTTTTAATCTTTACAATTAGGCGCTAAGCAGTTTTTTTCTTCTTTACAAGGTTCAACTTTTGAAAATTAAACTAGGAGGAACAAATTTTTTTCATTTATCAATCAATTTTGAAAAAATAATCTTTAAATCTTCAAAACATGATTAAAAACGCTAGTTTTAACCGGTGACATGTTATTTCATATTCTTGGAATACGACACATTTAGATTTCCTCACAAGTCCAGACTTAAAATTGTCATCCAACAAAATAATCTGACGGCGACACATTAATTAACCAATATTTTAAACCTAAATCCATGCAAAACAATTTAAGCCATGTTTAAGTACATTCGCCAGAAATTCCAGAAAAGATAAAATAGTTTTCCGGCAAATCCGTTTTAAATTGTCATTAAACGAAACCCAATTTAGAATTTAAATGTTGACTTAACTTCTGTCGGAGCTTATACTGATTCCTTTCGCGGTATGACAAACAAGCTTAACAAGATTTCAGAGAAAGAAAACAAAAGTAGTTAGGATTAAAATCTCCAACAAAAGCGATTTTGTTAATATAATGCCGGTCATGATTCTGTTTAAAATGAAACTAAAGATTATATTCAACAGAGAAGTATCTAACAATTTTGTTCTAATATTTTGTTTCTATTAGTGAAAAGGTAAAAAACTGGGATTATCGCTATTAATAATTTTTTGGAAATTTCAAATTTCCATTTAAATTCACTGTGCCCAGTTCAGTTAATTTTACCTTATTTTTGCAAATAGTCTCATTATGAGCAACACAATATCATTTTCCTTAAATATTTCCCATAAATTATTTGAATAAAAGCATTTGATAAAGTACAGTTTTGATTGATTTTATTTTCAAGTTTTACCATTATACTGGTATTTTACTACACTGTGCTTAGTTGTTTTCCTTTCGAAGGTGAATTTACTGTTACCTTTTTTTATTCAGATAGATCTCCATTTTCCTGCCTACTAATATTCGAGTGGAATATTTTGAAATGCCTAAATTCGTGGGGCTTGAAATGTATTTCGTTAATTGAAAGATAACTACTGGGATACTGTAATTTTTGAGCGGAAATTACTAGTGATTAAGCAATTAGATTATTTAACAAATTTATTTCAGCCGACTGTTGTTTTTCCAGAGTCATATTTTTCAGCTGCCATTTCTCTCAATCGTGTGAATTTAATGCGCCTAAATGAAGTAGTGTTGTGCGTAAGCAAGGATCTTGGGTCTAAATGGAAACCTTAGAATGCTTTGACTGTCACTTTTTTCTGTCAGGATTGGTTGGAGAAGACTAAAGACTTCCACCCCCTTTATTTGAATCATTCTCTAGGCTTTGGGGCTAGGTAGTCCCTTAAATTGCCTCGGTAACTTAGTTGAGTTGTTGAGTTTTAGTATCCTTTTGCCTATTTGACGTTTTGTGCTATTTTTACTGGGATAAACCTGGAGACAGGGATTTAGACAGTTTTCGTACGTTAGAACAGGGAATTCGTCTGGTCTTCAAAAATAACAGGATGCTCCCTATCGGTTATTATCACTGAAAGTCTACCTACGAGTTATTATCATTGAAATCCTCTCTACAGATTATAAGTGGTTTTTAATCTGCGTGTACCCGTTGACGCTACGTTAGTGCCTATGATATTGAGAAAAAAAAACTTTCTTTTCCTGCAGTCACATCATTAGACAGGAGAACATTACTGATTGCCTTTTTTGTTTCTAGTTGTGATATTAACCTAGCAGTTCAATCTATTTATTTTATAAGGCGTTACCCAATAATCCTATCCTATAATCATAGTATAAACGGATTTGATTTATATTTTGTTTTAACGCCACTACATTATAGGGATATCGATTGAATTTATTGATTTGATGGATTAACTTATTTGTATTTTCCTTTCCCCTGTGGTGAATCTGTTGAACTTTGATTTTTTTAATAAGATATAAAGCTTACGCTACCACTCTAAATCTTTAAATTAAAATTGGTATTAGGGGACTTTGAAGGATTTAGATTTAGATTAGATTACGACGTTAAAGTTATTTGTGTGAAATGCAATATGACGGATCCAATATGGTGAGTAGAAAATTTTACCTTATTCGCATTTTTTCAGATTTGGTATTAGGGCGTATTACGGATAGAAAGGTAATTTTTTACAATTATTAGGTTGATAAGATACAATATGAGGGACTGAAAATTTTGCATTTGCCTTTTCTGTTTAAAATTGATATCGCGGGGTTCTTGGGGCGTATACAAACTCAATATGCAATATAATATATATCGGGCTAAGGAATTTACGTCTCTTTATATATCGTTATTGCAAGGTTTTGAGGCCAATATTACCAATCTAAAATTAATTTGAAATTTAAGATAGTGGATTTAGTATGACAGGCTAAATATTTGCTTGACACAATTTCACTGGTATTTGGAGAACTCTTGGACATGAAAGGGAAAATTGTTGAAATAGATAAATGCAAGATGGGTAAGAGAAAATGCAATAAGGGTAGAATTATTGACGGATAGTGAACTTTTAGAGAGATAAAGTGGAAAACAAATAGACTCTTTCGCGTTTCCTTTGAGGAACGGTCGAAGGAGACTCCTTTTGATATCATTCAAAATTGTTTACGGCCGGAAACTACGATTGTGTCGAATTGTTGAAGGCTTACGACTACCTCGACGACATATGAGCGCGAATTACTCACAAAATTTCGTATATCCCGATAGGGGAACCAAGATTAAAAACATTAAAAGTTCATGGATGGTTAACATGGGAATGTGCCGCTGTTTAGTCGGCGACCAGAGCACTTTCACGGATACTCAGTGGAACATTTTTTTTCGGAAAAAATATTCCGACCACGGAAACATGTGCCATGAATTTTTTCAATCCATGGGACAAGTTTATCCTCCCTCTTAATGAGAATGAGGACGAACATTAATAACTTGCTTTTATTAGCTATTTCTTTTCTCCGCATATTTTTTTTTATTGTTCTGGCACCCAACAGTACCCTTTTTCCATTGCATTTTTAATCCTTATTCATTTTTATACATACTAAACCAGGGGTACAGGAGATCAGTATAGATGATAAAGATATTAGAATAATAAGAGAAGTTTATTGACAACAGTTATCTGAGATCCGTATTGATGGAGATCTGTCAAACAGAGACCTTGAATATACTGAAAGGAGTCCGGCAGGGATGTGTACTGTCACCTCTTCTGTTTAATATTTACGTTGAGAAAATATTTCAGTTAGCATTAGAAAATGAGACGCGAGGTATCAAGGTGAATCGCATCCCAATAAACAATATTCACTATGGAGATGATACTGCAGTCTTAGGTAACAACTTTAAAGATGTCCAATCAATATTAAAAAAACTCAACGATTGCGGTGAACAGTTAAGGCTGCATATTATTACTGCCAAAACAAAAATGTTGGTGATTAGTAGGCATCCGTACATCACTCCTCTTAACATTAACGGGGGAAATATTAACCGTGTCGCACGGTTCACGTATCTTGGGGCTACTCTGAATGAAAAGTGGGAATGTGTCGAAGAAGTGAAGGAAAGAATTGGCCGTGTAAAAACAACTTTCTTTAAACTTAAGAATCTTCTCCTTTACAGAAATATGCCACTACTCACTCGAATACGGATGGTTCAGTGTTATGTATGGCCTATTCTACTATATAGTGCTGAAACTTGGTCAGTTAAAGCTGGGACGCTGAATCGGATCGAGCTTTTGAATTGTGGACACTCTACCGACTACTGCGTATCCCCTGGACTGCTCACATAACGAATGATGAAGTTCTACGAGGAGCTGGAGAAGAAAGACAACTAATGGATACTGTAAAACAACGTTAAATGTCATATCTAGGGCATATACTAAGAGGACCGCGCTACTCCTTAACAAGGCTAATACTACAGGGAAAAATTGAAGGCAGACGGGGACCAGGAGGAAACAACACTCTTGGCTCCGTAATATAAGAAACTGGTGTGATATATCAGACGTCGCAACCAAATTTAGACAGGCGGAGGAGGGCACTTTAGCTATAATGTCACCATAAGATGGACAAATGTCGCCGACGTGTGGCATAGCACATGGCTCCCGAAGAAGAAGAAGATACTAAACCAACCCCTTCCCTAGTAACTCTGACTTTTCCTAATGACCCTGACACGAATTGTTAATAAATCTAAGTGGGTTAAGGTTAGATTAGGTTTGTTTAAATTTTCGAACTCAACTATAAATTAAGCTGAACCTAAACTAAACTAACTCAAAAATTCTGAGTGGTTATGAAAGTGTTTTACATCTGACAACGTCGCAACGAATTTTTGATATTTCCAGTAATTCAGTGATCGATGACCTTTACGAAACGTATTTTTCCTTTTTCATTGACAAGTTTTTCTAAATTTGGTTGCTTAAATTTATGCCAAAATAGTTGAAATATATTACGTATAATGTATTTTAATTAGTGCCATTCATAATAAATATGAAATTTTGGTATTAAAGAACGAAAACTTTCACGGCTTTGGTCAAGTTGAAAATCATGGTTCTTGGGATTAGACCGTGTCAAATTGGAATTATTATCCGACGTTTCGCCTACCATTGCACGAGGTATCTTCAGGGATCTTTACTCCACAAAGAAAACGCCTTATCTACTGCTCCTCTAAAACCTAAATTAGGTGCAGATATGTAGATGATACGTTCGTAGTTTGGTCGCATGGCATAGATAACCTCCATAATTCCCTGGATCATCTAAATCAACAACACCCTAACATAAAATTCACTATCGAAACCGAATCAAATGGTGCTCTTCCCTTTTTTGATGTACTAGTACAAGGGAAAGAAAATGACAAATTAGGACATTCTGTGTACAGAAAACCAGCACCTACAAATTAATATCTCAATATAACGTCACACCATCATCCTTCTCAAAAACAGTCAGTCATAAACTCTTTAGTACATAGAATACTTTCAATATATGATGAACAGTCACTGAGATCAGAAACAGAAAAACTTACTAATGCTCTAAGAGGCAACGGATATTGTGCTGAAGGTACAAGACGTTCTATTAATAAATATAAAAGCCCAGCTCCTCAACAAGATGTCATAAATGTACCTCCTATGGCCAGTGTTGCCTTACTTTATATACACTAAAACCACAAACAAGATTACCAGATTGCTTCGGACAATTTTCAACAGATATAAGAAAGTTGGACAACGTTTCCAAAGGACGCAATTCCATTTCAAACAGAAGGCATTTACAAAATACCTTGCTCTTGTGGTAAAGTGAATGTAGGTAAAACAGGACGGTCTATATCTACTAAACTTAAGGAACATGAAAGATGTATAAAAAAGAAACAAATTGTACAATCTGCAGTAGCTGAACACCAGTATTTCTCAGGTCACACTTCTCATGTAAAAGAAACCAAGGTGCTAGCATCAGTGTCTAGTTTCTTCAAACGTAAAATTAGAGAATCTATCTAAATTTGTAAATATCCAAATAATATCAATAGAGATGCTAGTTACAGTCTATATTACACGTCGAAATCGATTGTAACGCTAGATCACGGTCCGCTGAGCACCAGTCGGGTATAAATACCAGGCTGTTGCTCCTTGATAGTCATTGAGTATTCTAATCTCGTGGAGATACTTTTTGCAATCGTAGGCGAAACGTCAGATAATAATTTCAATTTGACATCCAAGAACCATTATTTTCAACATGAAATTTCGGTGTTTTCTTCAGAAGTAAAAATGCGTTGTGCTGTGAAACGTGATGTTTCTTTCGTGGATTTTTCGGAAAAATGAGAAAAAATAGTAGAAAACCAAAATCATGTTCTACGACCTCTAGATAGGATATAAGTGTGGAATTTTTTTCAAAAAATGTCTTTTGCTAGATTTCACTTAATCGAACTAATATCTAATATCCGTATTTAAAATATAATCATGGTTAATAGTAAAGGAACAGGATCGTTTTGTAGATTAAGGACGAGGTTTCCATTTTTTATAAGTCAAAAAACTGAAGTTTCTACTTTTTGCGATATCTTTAAAGTTTGTGTTTCGATCACTATTAATTTCTAAGTAACTTATAACTCAGCTATAAATCTCCTACTTTGATGACATTTAACCAACTGTTTGTATAGTTTAATAATTGAACACTACTAGTTAAATAATTATCTGCTCCGCAATGCCGCAGAAGCAAAACCGCGCCATTTTACACTATAATAAAGCTATTTTACAACGGCCAGTCATAAAGCTAGCCATTCGATGTCATTAATCTTCTTTGCACCGGGACCACGGGATAGAAATCAACAATACCTTTATATTTCGTGTGACGTCCAGTAAGCCAGCATTAAATTCGCCATTGTTTTCGTAATATTAATGAACATAGTTTATTAAAGGGTGTTGCGTTTTTCTGCACATAAAAATTCCTTAGCTAACCAAAAATACCTTCTTTAACCATTTACTTTTACTAATAGGTAAACATTGATTAATATGAAACTCTTCGAGGTTTATATTGTTCAATATTGAGAAATAAAATTCCGATATAAAATTTGAGTCAAGAACTCTTATATTTTTAAGAAGATAATTCTGGGCTATCTTACTCTTTATTTCCTGTTCAGCAGGATTTGAGATATTTTAGATGACGTATCAATTCCAAATCTTTAAAGGCTAAAGCCATTCTGTTAAGTATAATTTTAGTGTTATAGATTGTAGGTTGCTTTTTTGCCCCTTTACAGCACTGTGACCCATAAGATCTTTTGTGTTTTACCCTGAGATAATATGATAATATATTTGGACTTTCCATGAAGTCTATTAGTCTTCTGAGGTGTGGATATTGTGCTTCTTCAGGCGTAAAGGTGACGCTTTCTAGGAATTTAAATTCTTAGCAGAACAGTGCTATGTATTTACATAATAGGTACTCTGTTATTTCGGCTGTAAAATATCACTTTCAGCTTTCCCATTTTCTTTGAGGTGGTAGCAGTGTCTTGTCAAGAAATTTGTTATTACTCGAATACCTCTTTTAGAAAGATAAAGAAGCATTTTTGTATTCTTTGGAGATGGATTTATAAATTTATTCGCTCGTCTGAGACCAGGCGTTTTATTCCATCTTAATATTATCTATTTTTTATTCCCATATTCGGAACTCCTCTTTTATGTGACTCTTTGATAGTACACAGAAATACTGCAGACCAAGAAAAGAAGTTTTTGCCGCTTCTTTGCGAGGTTGTCTACTTCCTCATTTCTCTTGACTCCCTTGTGCTCTGGCGCCCGCATCAGGGTTACCCTATTGTTCCTTGCCAATTGCTTTAGGGCTTGCTTGCAGTCAACTTAGACTCGTAGGTGTTTGACCTGAGAGATTTTACTACTGCTTGATTAACAATATTTATATTTTGAGACACTCGCTAGCCCAGATTTGGGTTTCATACATTTCTGCTTGCAACATGGTAAGAGTGTCTCCTAGAGATTTGGCTAGCCCAAAATTTGGGCCTGATAATCCCATTTAAATCCCTTCTTTTATCTTGTATCCTTTTCTAGTCGAGGCAATCCCTCTCCGTTCCTTTGATAACAGTCAGTTACCATTTCATAATTCATGTCTTAATCGCACCTAATCAACATGATATCTATTGGTTTCGATATGGATTCTGTTGGAGTTGTATCCAGAATCTTCATATGTCCAATAAAAAATCCCCAGGTTTGAAGTTTACAATTTGGAACAGCTTGATAACATTTGTTGCTGCCGCCCGCATCACAGCTATCTGCAGCGGAGGTAGGTTCAGCATTATCTGCATTGCTGCGGTGGGGCATGATGGCATGGCCCTATGACTCCTACACAGACTAACCTCTGTGTCTTTTCCAACTTTTTTTGAGCTGTTACTTGTTGTATCTTGGACCACTATACTAAGGAGGCATATGTGACCATGGGTTTGATGATCATTTCATATAATTATAACATAATTTTTGGCCTCAAACCCCAGGTTTTCCCGAAGATTCTACTATATGTCCAGCTTGCCGTTAATGTCTTTTGTAGAATATTTTCAATATGGCTATTCTTGACCAGTTTCTGGCCTATTATTACTCCCAAGTACTTAATTTCTTTGGAAAAGATCAGTTTTGTTTCATTTAAAATTGAAGCGGTGATATGTAGCCTCCATTTCCTTATAAATGGCATGAGGATTGTTTTGTAAAGATTAACATGTAGTCCTTGCTCTATGCACCAATTGCTAATTTGATTTAAAGCAGTTTGCATAAGGCTTGTAATAGTTCCTTCATCTTGCCTCTGATAGTGACAACTAGGTCATCAGCATAACTTTGCGTTGTGAACCCTGAGTCATTTAATTGGCTCAACAGATTATCCCCGACCAGGAACTTCAGCAGAAATACTAAAACTCACCGTTAGGTGCATTCTCTGACTATAGTGACTATCGCTAATTTTAGTATTACCTTTAAGACGTTATATTTTAGTTAGATTGCCAAAAATGATTGAGTTGTATTATTATTTCCTTTTTTCTGTTTGAAAGAAGAATACATATAGGCAATTGTTTAAACAGGGCATAAAAATAGATTTATTTATTTCTTAGTGAAATCTTAATTTTTAAATTTGACATTACTCCGGCAAATGTATATATATATATATATATATATATATATATATATATATATATATATATATATATATATATATATATATATATATATCGTTCGACTGGCGATATTTTTCTATCTGACATCGAAAAGTCGGCTGGTTTAATACCCTGCCGACATGTCTCGGGATTTTTATTTTATGTAGATAATTGTTTCCTGCGAATGTTGCTCTTAGTTCGATACAGCTCCATTGATGAACTGTCCTAAACTAGAGTTATATTTGCAGAAAATAAACTGTATATATTTCAAAACTCAAATTTTCTATTTTGCACTGTAGATACAGGTTTTCGATTTTCATAAACTTGTACTACTTTTTGTTAAACAAAAGATGTAACAAACAAAATTTTCCTATTCCTTTCTGTTTTTAAGATATAGAGCAAAATTTCTAGATGGCGACTTGCTGTGAGGCCCCTGTCATAAATTCAGTACCTAATCTACGTTACTAAGATAAAACAAGCGGTATCAAATCCGAAACGCCCTTATTGAGCCTATTTATAAATGGGGATGTTCTGCCGAACAATATCTGGTATTGTGGCAATTAAAAATATCATCACTTCCAAAATAACACTAATTGAATCAGATTCCCATTTTTCCGAAATTGTCTCTAGCTCTTTTCTAAAAAATATATCTGGATATAGCTACTTTATTTTCGGATATATATAATCCAAAATGACCTTTTTAGTATTTCATTGCAGTCATAAAAAATTTCTTGTTAGCAATAAATATGTATTATACGTACCTGTTAAAATATAAAGCAGAAGCCTCGTGAGAGATCTCATTCGATTGGATAAAACACACTGTGAAATTATATATAGTGTTCTATTTAAAAAAGCAAATATTTGGTCTATAACTCAAAATCTGAAGCCTTTAGATAAAAACTAGGTACTCCAATCGATTCTACGTAAAAAAATTATACTATAACCCGTTGTTACATTTTTATGAACTTACATATTAACTAAGAGACGAGAAATGCTTGTAAATGTAATGGCAATTTGGAAGGTTTGAAAATAAAAAATCGGTAAATCAATTGTGGATGAATTAACTTTTTTTAAACATAAAGTCTATTATTTAGATATTTAAATAGTTAGTTAACATCATGATTTATATAATAAAAAAGTAAAATTAAAATGATGTATGTACATTACTGATATTAATTTTAAAAAGTGTTTTTCGCAAATCACAACAAAAAATTATTCGGAGAGAAGCAAATAATTATTTTCATAGGTTTTTCCAAAATGTTACTCAGATTTTTTTACCAATTATCTTGATTTCATAAATTAAAATTTCAAAATGAACACGATATTTAGGTTCGTTATTTTCCTACATTGATGATTCATTCTATAAATAACTATCCTATTAAATGTTTTAATGTAACAAGCAAAAACTGAACTTGAAACATAGTTTCCTCAAAAATTTAGTAAATGTTTCACATGAATTCACGAAATACAATTAAAATTTAATTTTAACTTCCGGAATTTTAAGAATACAATATATGAGGCTGCATAAACCGTTTTATAACACCAATTCTTTTACACTTCTACGATTATTTTTATCCTTTATTTTATGATTTGTCCCATCACAACAAAATTATATTAATAGAAACATATTAAAATACTTGGACATCAATTGTTTTTAATAATTACAAGATATCTGAAAGTAATATCAGGAAACTTGGGAAGGTAATTCTAGATAATAAAATACACAGTTCATTAAAAAAGTTCTGAGACTAATTTTTTTACAAATGAAACAAGAGTTTAGAAAAAAGATTTTATTTAATTTTAAACATAATTTCCTCTTCTTCTATACACATTTTGCTGCGCTCGTATAGCCGCTGGAACGACCTGGAAAACTCTCCTTCCGGAACAGCTTCCAGAGTCCTGGTCACATTCCTTTGAATCGCCTCAAGGTCTTTAAAACGTCCTCCCTTCATGGTTATTTTCAATTTAAAGAATAAACAAAGTCGCCAGTGTCTAAATGCCCAATTGTAATAATCCGACATTAAAATTAGAATAAAGTAATGAGATTCGATTTGTCCTTTTAAATAATCCGTGGTGAAACTCGTAAGAGACAAGCACAATAGCTTAAACTTAAACTTAACTTATGTAAGTATATAGAGTTGGAAAAAATGTTGATCCTGCGGAATCTGTTCCACACGTCCATGAGGTAGAGAAAATGGTCTTAAAATTTCAAAAAATTACCAAAAAATTGCAAAGCAATTGGCTTCTTGAAAAGAAAAACCCACAAATCTTCCCGCCATAATAGTATCAAGAAATTAAGAGTATCATCCATGTTATAATATAAGCTAACCTTGAAGGCTGATCTATATTAAACAATCTTAAAATTTTTCATTTTTAGAAAAACATTTATTTTAAAAAGCTTAAACACTGAACTCATTGACAAAGAGATTATGTAATCTTATATTGTAGAGTTGGAGATAGTCCATGTCACAAAAGTAACCGATCTCAAGACTCTATTTGACTATGAATTAAGATTTATCTCCCACGTCGATAAGATAGTTTCTAGCGCTTTTAGGATGTTGACTTTCTAATGAGATAATATTCTAAGTTTAGAGATATTGTGGTATTTATGACATTATACTTTTCTCTAGTTAGGAGCCACCTCAAATACTGATGTACTGTTTGCGCTTCTATCTATAGAACACACGTAAGTAAGATTGAGACAGTACAAAGAAAGTTTTTTGTCCTCTAAGCTTAATATTGATAGATCGTCGCTCCCACCTTCAGAGCGTAAAATTATTTTGAGTTTGGATTTTCTCAAAAAGCATAGATTCAAACTTATCCTTTCCTTAGGTTTTAAAACATTTTGTAATAGAACTGACTGCCCTGTATTGCTTAATATGTTTATATTTAGAGTTCCTCCTCAAATGACAAGACTCGACAAAGCATGTTCACTTAGATATAGTTGAACAAATTTAAGACGAAACAATACAAATAACAGTTTCATGGCTTTTCATACCAAGTTTATTTTCATAGACTTTAATTATACTTCCAGACCAGTTTCAAAAAGTACCCGACAATCTTTTGCAATTTTAATAATAATACATTTTTAGCTTGTGAAATGTGTATTTTTTTATTATTTGCTCTTGGTCTGATATGTTTTTGATTTATTTTTGAATCTTTTTCCATTCTTGATTAGTATAAGGTTTTAAAATTTTTATTACATACATTTGTTTATTGTCATTTGAAGATGTTCTTTTAAATTTGAGTATTTGCCTGTTAGGTACTTAGGTAACATTTATGATATTTTTATGCCTTTTTAAGGATTATTATTTTATTCGCTCTTTTTTGAGTTTTGTATGATTATTATTGTTATTGTTTATCAACGCTAAAAGCTTATACTTTAAAATATTGCATTTAAAATAGCTATTTGAAAAACGGTAAATAAAATTTCATAGTTGGTACCGCTTTAAAAAATGTCTATTTTAAGTGTTTTAGGTCAACCTTATTTTGTTAGATTTACTGTTATTTTCGGTTAAGAGAGGAGACCTAATTCTGTCTCTTTGCCTTTTTTAATATTTTTTTTCCTTTCTATAAATCTGTTTTGTATTATTATTATTATTATTATATCAATGATGTTTTCACTTACCTAAGCCCATGTTGGAATTTTTCATTTCAATATTAAAAAATTAAATAAACTTTAAAAAAAAACACAGCGAGCTCGCGAATATAATGGAATTTTCAATATATTTAAGTTCGTCGATGTATAGGCACGTCTTTATGAATATAAACATTGTATTGACTAATTTTTTTTAGCTTAGTTTAGATGAATATTATCGATAAAGCATGGGTGTTCTTTCAGTGGAACAACTGCAGTACTGTTACAATGATGTATAAAAACTTCTATAAATCAATAAATAATTTTGACATTTGAAATAAAATATTTGTTTAGTCATATAAATTAAATATGTTTTTATCCCCAAATTTATGCAAAACAATTTTAATTAAATTTCCATAAAATTCCCAGAAATTCTACAAATTTTAAAATATTTAGGGACCCAATCCGTTGGTATTTGCCAATGAAGTTAATTTAAAATTTAGATGTTGTTTTGTTTCAACTTTTGTTGGGGTTTATAATAATTCATCCTGTGGCATGACAAACACTTTTAACAAGAAGTACGGAATGACAAAGGTTGAAAGGATTAAAATTGCCGACAAGTCTTTCGTTATAATTTTAATGTAATGTTCGTATTTATTAAAATTTTAAGAATAATGAATCACTTCAAAAATTTAGAATGGTTTTTAAAATTTTGTATTCTACAGAGTATTTTATTTGAAGTGATTGCACGGTTCGGAGCCAACTTGACTTCCTAACATATTTAAAAATAAAGGCCACAAATAGGAATGGCATTAGAAAAGTTTCTTCTCACCAACTTGCGTCATTTGTGTGACAACGACTTAAGTTCATCATAAAAAATGATTCCTGTTGGTCTTCTAACTAGAACTTTAACTGGTTGTCGTCTACAAAATGATGTCCTCTGATATACGTTTTCAAATTTCTGAATAATAAAATTTTTATATAAAAATTGAACCTACTTCTAAAAAAGCTCCAATAAATGAAAAATAATATAAATTTTTATATGAAATTGAAATTTTTGAGGCCAGTACAAACAAAATGTGATTCTCATTAAAAGATTGAGACATTCTTTGTTTGAAATTGATTTATTACCATATCTTGTATTAGAAGTTGTTTGTTTTATTTGGTAATAATTTGGCGCCGACTTAAAAAATTTCAAATTGTTATTTTTCGCTTTTTAGCGCTGTTTTGGAAGTCGATTTAATTTTTCTATAAAAATTTTATTTTTCGATTTTTAGTTTCAAATATTGTTGAGTTTCCAAGGTCGCAAAAAAGTACTCATTTTATCCAAAGTCGTAGAAGCTGCGATTATCCGAAAACTTGGATTATTGGTGAACATCTATAGCCAACATGACTAAAGAACCTTGAAAACTGAAAATGTTATCTAAAAGGAGTCGGAGGACCTCATATACACTCTAGTAATCGCAGACTAGAGGTAATTTAAATAAATATTTGGGGATCTACATGGACACTCACAAAAGACCAAGTATCCGAAGCCACAGGAAAGCTGAAAAGCAGAAAAGTGCCGAGGGCAGATACAATCACAAACGAAGAATTAAAGTAAGGAGGGAAAAAATTAGGAAGAGAAATAACAAAATTCCCACAAGATTGGAAACTAAGCATGACCATATTAATCCATAAAAAAGATAATAAAAGAATCCATCCAACTATAGAGCCATATCATTACTACAGACATTGTATAAATTGTTCACAATTGTAATTGCAGAAACCAAAAATGTTCACGATTTTCGGTTTTTTGGGTTTATCTCGAAAAGTAAAAGTTGTATCGAAAAATGTTTCAAACAAAAGTTGTAGAGAATTAGAAACATATCGATTAATATAATATAAGGTGGCGCTACTAGTTATCGAGATATATATATTTTTTTTTTGACAAAATATACGGTTTTGTTTTTTTTTTTTAAAGATATTTATTAACCAATAACCGACTTAAAATTTAATATAAATATAGGTATTATCATTCTAAAAAAGTATGTCAAATTCGGAATCTGTGAGTTTTTTATTTTCCGAGAAATTCGATGTTAAATTTGAAAATTCAACCTCAATTTTCCGCTTTCCTAATTAAGATACAATGCTCAATTTTAATAGAAATTGTTTGTATTGTTTTATATTTTGAAGATCTATTAAAAAGAAAATTTTCAATCGTGGGCAGAGAAATTTTGCAAAAACCAATTTTTGCACCAAAAAAATTGCAATAACTTTTCACCGGACGGAAGTAAATCTTTTTAATGCGTGCATTGGATTTAGATGTATCATTTCCGATCTCAAAAAAAAATTAATTTTGGATGAAAAAAAACGTTTTTTTTTTCAAAAATTCATAATGGGGTGGCAAATGAATATTAAGAGCTAAAATTTGCAGAAAATGCTTTTTAATACTTGTACTTTATCTGTGAATTTTTTGGATACTTCCATAAGTTCTGGAACCTTCGAAAATTGGACCGAATCTAATCGAAAATAGCTGCTTCAGACCGGTGTCGGCGGGTTGCCATAGTTCAGGCGCATTATTCATTGGCGCTTCAAGGAAACGTATGCATCACAAGTAACATTTATGATATTAATGTTGTTTTATTAATTTATATGATGGTAACAATTTATTTAGTCATATTAATTATTAATTTGTTTATTAAAAAAATGTTTACAAAAAATTATAGAGAAAATCATACAAATATTCAATTATATATTACAACATGTAACTGTCTTTTCCTTTATATTATTATTATCTAACAGTTTATTAATAAAATTTTTACAAAAAAATATAGAGAAAGTCATACAAATATTCAATTATATATTAATAGTTTATTAACAAAACTATGCTCTATATATCATTGGTCGCTAATTATTGTCGTATTTTTGGCGCGCAAAAAGCAAATGTATAATAATATAAAGGAAAAAAACAGTATAATATGTAATATATAATTGAATATTTGTATGATTTTCTCTATAATTTTTTGTAAAAATTTTGTTAATAAACGAATTAATAATTAATATGAATAAACAAATTGTTACTATCATATAAATTAATAAAACAACATCAATATTAAAAATATTACTTTTGATGCATAGGTTTCCTTAAAGCGCCAATGAATAATGCGCCTGAACTATGGCAACGCGCCGACAATGGCCTGCAGCAGCTATTTTCGATTAGATTCGGTCCAATTTTCGAAGATTCACAGATCGTATGGAAGTGTATTTCTTGGATCCAAAAAATTCACAGATAAAGTACAAGTATTAAAAAGCATCTTCTGCAAATTTGAGCCCTTATTATTGATTTGCCACGCCATTATGAATTTTTGAAAAAAAAAATGTTTTTTTCATCCAAAATTAAATTTTTCTTTTGAGATCGGAAATGATACAACCAAATCCAACGCATACATTAAAAAAAATTATCTCCATCCGGTGAAAAGTTATCGTAATTTTTTTGGTGCAAAAATTGGGTTTTGCAGAATTTCTCGACCACAATTGAAAAAAAAAATTTAATAGATCTTCAAAATATAAAACGATACAAACAATTTCCATTAAAATTGAGCATTGTATCTTAATTAGGAAATGACATACTTTTTTAGAATGATAATATCTATATTCATATTAAATTTTAAATCGGTAATTTTTAATAAATATCTTTTTAAAAAAAAAAACAAAACCGTAAATTTTGTCGAAAAAAAAATATCTCGATAACTAGTAGCGCCACCTTATATTATATTATATTAATTGATAGGTTTTTTAATTCTCTGCAACTTTTGTTTGAAACATTTTTCGATACAACTTTTACTTTTCGAGATAAACCCAAAAAACCGAAAATCGTGAACATTTTTACATTTTTGTTACTGACGAAAGTCTATTTTCCATGGAGTAAGCAAAGATTTCGAAAAAACGGATCTACAGTGGACGCAATATATATCATTCGACAAATTGATGAAAAACTATTGAACTTAATAAACCAGCCATGTTATGTCGACTTAACGAAAGCTTTCGACAGAATAAAACTAAACGATTATGTATTATACAGACTAAAAGACGCTCCTCTGCAAGTCATCAGAATCATTGAAAAATTCCAATTGTTTCACTAATATAAATACCAAAGGTAGAGACTGAAGAAATATTAAGTCTAATGGAGGAAAGGAGAAAGTATAAGAACAACATAGAGGAATATAAAAAGAAGCAAATGGAAATCAAACGAAAGATTCGTGCAGCTAAGGAGAAGTGGATGAGAGACAAATGTAGAGAAGTGGAGGAATTAGAGAGAAAAAATGATACTTTTAGCATGTATAAGAAGGTTAGAGAAGTTTCTGGATTGTTTAACAGGAGGACCCCTAATATACTAGTAGACATAATAGACAAACCTCTCATTGATAAACAAGAAGTCCTTGATGCCCGAAGTTCCTACACAACAATTATTTGAAGACCAAACACCAAATATATCAGACGATATGTATGGAGTTGAAGGACCGGGAATTCTATAATCAGTGGTTATTCATGGCATAAGACGTACAAAATCCAGAAAAGTAACAAGCCCAGACGATATTCCAGTGAAACTCCTGCAATTGATTCATGAAGCCACACGATATACTGGTTAAGTTTTTTTAATTCTATGTATAACACTGAAGAAATACCGAAAGAACGCTTGAAATCTATTTTTATAACGCCACCAGAAAAACAACGCGCCAAAAAATGTAACGAATAAAGGTTAATAAGTCTCATGAGTCACACTATTAAGGTTTTCTTGAATATTATTAACTGTAGAATAAGGAATAGATACGAAAGTGGTCTAGATGAGACCCAGTTTGGGTTTAGAAATGCACTTGGTACTAGAAAAGCGCTATTTGCTCTAAATATCCTTCTCAAAAAGTGTCGAGACCAACGTAAAAACATTTTCGTATGCTTCATCGATTACGAGAAAGCGTTTGATAGGGTACAGCATGTGAAACTCATACATATACTAAAGAATTCTAATGTGAATGGCAAGGATGTGCGGATTATAGAGAATCTGTATTCGCGTCAGAGGAATGTGGTCCGAATTAATGGTAAGCTTACCAAAGAAGGTCAAACTCAACGGGGCGTTAGACAGGGGTGTATTCTGTATGCACTACTGCTTAATTTATAGTCATACAAAGTTTTTAAGGAAATCCTACATAACAAAGTATTTGAGGTTAAAATTAACGACGAGGTAATAAACAGGTTTCATTATGCTGATAACACGGCCAACATAACTCAGGGTCTACAACAACTATTAGATTCCGTCAATAGAGTTGGGAAGGAAATTAAACTCAATATAAATGTTACTAAAACTAAATTTATGGTTTTCAATAGTCTACCATATCTAGACGCTTCGCTGCTAATAAAGGAACAAATCGTTGAAAGAGTCTTCCACTTCACGTACCTTGGATGTTATATTACTCAACAGTTTGACCCGCACAAAGAAGTTAAATGCAGAATCGAATCAGCTCGTACAACTTTTCTAAAAATCGCTCGTCTGCAATAACAATTTAAATTTAAAACTGCGCCAAAGGGTAGTTAAATATTACATCTGATCAGTGTTGTTGTATGGACACTGAAGGCTGCCACGATCAATTATTTGGAGGCATTTGAGATGTGATTTAATAGGCAAATGCTTCGAATACCCTGGGTAGCTCTGCAGACTATTAAAGCGGTTTTAGATCAGGAAGATGCTACTCGTAAATTGCAAGCAACTCTAAAATGCAGAAAATTAGCATATATTGGCCGTATTATCAAAGAGAATCGATACACAACTTATAATGAAGGGTAAGATCGAGGGTCATAGAGGCGTTAAAAGGAAGCAGATCTTTTGGCAAAGGAACATCCGAGAGTGGACAGAAATACATAGCGATGAACAGCTATTTATAACAGCAGAGAACCGTGAGCATCTCGCCATTGTAATGGCCAACGCCGGGAGAACCTGACACGGCACAGAAAGAAAAAGAAGTGAATCGAGGAATAAAAATTTTCTAAAATTTTAAATTTTAACAAGCCTATGACTTGAAGTAAACTCCTAATAATGGTATAAAAACAAATAACTTTTGAAAATTCAGTTACTATTGTATATTTACATGTCACAATTGACGAATCTAAAGTGATTTTATTAACATTTATACATTTACACTAAACTTCTAAATTGCTCCTAATTTTTTTTTCAAAATTTAAATTCTGCCTGAGATAAAAACAGTTTTATCGGAAATTGTAAAATTTTTGACTAAAGCATTTTTACAAACAAGTCTGAACAGATAATATTTCCCTTTTAACAAAATTCTCTGCATAGTTTTAAAATAGAATCCATGCAAAACAATTTAAATATCAAATAGTTACGTAACAAATCTGATTCAAATTGCTGTTAACTGAAACATAATTTAAAATTTAAATGTTTCTTTAACTTCTGTAGGAGCTTATAGAGATTCTGGTTTCGAGTACGACATCTCTAGATGTCCTTTTGGTTAGGGATTTAAGTAAAAAAGGAAAAATACTAAGAACATTTAAATCAATGAAATATAGTTTGTATCACTTTGTTTTAAAGAATATAGGATGTAAACTATACAATTTCATAAACTGTGAAGACTTTTACGGCTGATTTTAGCTAAACCATTTCGACCATGGTCGGTTGGTATTTTTAACGTTTCATCAGCTACAGCTGCAGACATTATCAAGAGTGGGTTTAAGGATGAAGTATTCTTTCTGACAGCTCACTGAAAACTGTGTTTGTCACTACCAGAGGGTCGGTTTTTGTTGATTCTACGGATAGCGGGGCTTTGATTTCCGTTCCTACCAACCGGGAGCCACAAGTTAGTGCTGGCTTCATTTTTAGAGGTCTTTTATTTATTAATGCCGTATACACATCTTGCCGAGCAAATGTGGAAGCTAGTATAGGAATCCTTAAACATCGTAAATCATCAAAAAGCAACCTGTCATTGAAACTAAAAAGAGCAACTTAAACTCCCAATAAACACGCAGATATTCTGGTTTTACGTGTTGACACAGGAAATGGCACCATAGTGATGGACACAGATGACTATAAAAATATGATGGAATACCTACTGAACTCCAGTAACTATAGAAGAATTTAATGAGACCCGACTGCAATCATTCTTAGAAAGATGAATAATCTTGTCAAAATTTCCACAATAGAACTGACCGAACTTTACTGAGATCTGCACCCTTACCTCCTAGAATGTATGAGCTGCCAAAGATTAATAAGAATAACATACAGTTAAGATCAACAGTCAGTGTCATCAACCTATGAACAGGCCGAATACTTACCCTCGTTACTACTTTATTGAGATCTGAACCCCTACCTCCTAGAATGTATGGGATGCCAAAGATTCATAAGAATAACATACAGTTAAGATCAATTGTCAGTGCCATCAACCTATGAACAGCCCGAATACTTACCCTCGTTACTACAACCTTACATTGGACAAACAGATACGTACATAGGGACTCAACTCACTTTATCGTGAAAGTAAGCAAAACCACATGCAAGTCGAACGACATATTGGTAAGCTTTGATGTTATGGTACCAGTTAATGAGGCCATAGGACAGCTAAGAAAAACGTTTTTAGAAGACATTGCAGCCCTCTTCCAACATCACTTAACCACTACCTATTTTCAGAACAACTAATTATATGAACAAAACGATGGCTCCGCTAAACCCAGTCACTGCTAACTACTTCACTGAAAAATTTAAACAATAAATTTTCCAACTTGCGAATAAAAGGCTTTCGGTAAGCAGACGAAACATTTAACGAGAAATAAAATAAGCACAACAACCAAAAGAAGCAAAACAGAATGTAACAAAACCGACTCCACCAGGAAAATCATTTTTACCCTACATTAAAAATGTAACAGACAGAATAGGTAGGATACTTAAAAAACAGGATGGAGACAATTTTTATGCCAACACTTTCCATACAACAGAGCCTATTGAAACCAGAAGTTATACAGAATTCCATGCAGTGACTGTTCGCCATACAAAGGTCTGATAAACGGTAGCATAGAGATCAGGCTTTCAGAACATAAAAAAAAGTTGCCCATATGGGCAAACATGCATTCAAACATGAAAATTATGGAATACTCTTCGATGACACCTGGATAAAACAGAGAGATTTATCCTAGAATATACAGGGAGGCTATAGAGATTCAAAAGCACTAATATAATTTTGACAGAAAGAGAGGAGGGTTGTATCATCAGCATATAGTATAATCTACTCTTCAGAAATTTCGGGCAATCTATTTATATAAAGAATGTATAAAATATGTTCAAGCATTGCACTCTGAGGGATACCTCTCATTATGTTAACCCTTTGAGACCATATAGCCTCGACATGGAGAGGAGAGTCCACCACCCGCTGAATCTTGCCAGTTAAATAAAATTTAATTATTTTTATAGTATTAGCCCTTACATATATCTCAAGTATCAACAATTTCTTATGACCTACAGTACCAAACGCTTTAGATAGGTCTATGAACATGGCCACGTCTTTTTTTTGTGATTTATTGACTCTAGAGATTTTAAGTGGTTAGTACAAAACTCTTACTACAGACTTCCCTTTTCTAAAGACCTATCTAAAAATGTTACAATTATCTGCTATTAAACTCTTTCAAAAATCTTACTAATTTCAGGCAATAACGAGAATTTTACAGTATCAAACGCTTTAGATAGGTCTATGAACATGGCCATGTCTGTTTTTTTGTGATTTATTGACTCTAGAGATTTTAAAAGGGGTTGTTACAATTCTCTTACTATAGACTTCCCTTTTCTAAACACCTACCTAAAAATGTTACAATTATCTGCTATTAAACTCTTTCAAAAATTTTACTAATTTCAGGCAATAGCGAGAATTTTGTATAATCTGTCCCTTGAGATTTCTCTCCTTTTTTGTAATATGAGCTTATTTTAACTTATTTGGAAAAATTCCTATTGCAAAACACAAATTTACCATGGAGAGACAGTCTCAGAAATATGTTATTTAGATCTTTTAAAATAGAAACAAGGATCTGATAATCTCCAACTGAGTTCTTTTATAACTTGTAATAACTCACCAGAACTGCGAGTCAATATATCTATATATATATATATATATATATATATATATATATATATATATATATATATATATATATATATATATATATATATATATATATATATATATATATTCTTGATTCATTCATCCTATGGATTTCGACAATACTGTATATTTAACCAATAATAATTTAATTGTTTTAAATTAAGTTTATTTATAAAATTTATGAAATAAAAAAACTCAATAAATGAATTGCATAAAATAAGATGTATTTGAACTTTTTGACAACAGTATAATGTTTTATACTTAAAACTACTGTAATTAACAATATTTTTACCAAATTTTTCCATTACACACCCTCCTGTGCCATCCTGTACTCAAACACACTTCCTCGTTCCAGAAACACTTTTTCAGGCTCTTCCTGGATTAGCCGTTCATCCTTCTTCTCCGGTGACAAATCGGGAGATCCATATCCGCCGCCTCCAGGTGTATAAAGCCGGAATGTGTCCTGAAATTAAACAAAGCATTTAGCACCAAGCGGGGTGTTAATGATAACACTGCGGTTTGATAAAATGTCTCCTTTAATTTAATGGACTTAATTAATTGTACATTTCCGAATTAATTTGCATCTTAAAATGAGGTAAAAAACAGCTTTAACGGTAAGTGAAATTCAAAACGGAAGGAATTTTTAAATACTCAGATTGTTAATAACTTCCCGAATAATTAACATGAAAAATTTTATTATAATTAATTAATTAAAAACATTTTAATCTGCGAGTATTTTTTTTTTAATATAAATTATTTGTGAAGTTTTCGAAATTCCTATTTAATATCAACACCAAGGATGAAATATCGGATATTTAGACACTAGATCTAGCTTAAAACTTAAACCTTTTTAGTGAATCTGGCTCTAACGATTTAAGAAAATTACATTGATTTATAAAAAATTTTGTTCTTTTTATCAGAACTGTTTTGGTACCATTTTATTTAAATTTGAATTCAATTATTGCTTCTAAACTTCATTAATTGGAACTGCAATTTTAAAATAATTTAATAAAACAGTAATCGCATTAAAATCAACGATACTCATTATAATTTTTATTCTTGCCAAAGTAAAATAGAAGCGCGGTTAATGATTTCATTATAAAAAATATATATGGGGAATGACTAATAAAGCATTGAGAATGTAACCTCAAAAATGGGTACATTTGAAAAAACTAAAAGTTTTCGCGAAATTTCGTTTTCATTTTCGCAATCTGTTCTCCAAAAATACATTTATTCTGAAAAAAAATATCAATTTTGGAGAAATGCAGAGTCAATAAGCACAGAAAAAAATTAAGGCTATTTTTGCCTCCTGATCACGAATCCGCCATTTTTTTCCTAACCTCAAAGAATAAATAAAAATAGAAAAAATGAACGAAAATGCACAAGGAAAATATCAGAAAATTTTGTGGATCATTTACAACTGTACATTTATAAGTAGATGGACTCGTTAAATCCAAATCCAACCAAAAATCGTGATGTTCAAAACATTACCTGATTCAGCAATTATGGCAAATCAGATAAGATTTTAAAGTTCCTAATGTGTTTTACATTAGGAACTTTAAAATCTTATAATTAAAATTAGCTGGTTTTCGAGGAGGGTACAGTAACGCTACTTGTCTTCATGATGTTGTTGATGAGATTATAAAAAATATAGATTTTGGTAAGTGTTGTACATGAAATTTTATTTCCAATCTTGCACCACATTGCTTTTTCAAAAAAATCCATCCAATTAATAGAGAGGTATCTAAGTGACCGTTATCAAGACCAACATGAGAATTTCCGAAATTGGCAGAATGCATTGTGGAGTACCCCAGGGTTCTGTTCTAAGGCCATTTCTCATAATAACGGATTAGTCAACGGACATAATTTCCATTATTGCTGTGATTAAAATTCCAGTTTATTTAGAACAGTCGATCGTCAGCACACATGGTCGGTCGATGCATGGGTTGGAGAAATTCGAACGCGTATGGTAGGTTCATGCTTTTTTGATGGCCACTTAAACGGTAACATGTTTTTTGGATTTATTAGGAACAATTTTCCTGTCCTTTTGGAAAATGTTCCGCTGCATATTCGAGAAAGAATGTAGTTGTAACTAGAAGATGTTCTAGGCACTTCCAAGGTAATGTCAGAAATGAGTTAGATTCTCAATATTCCAATATGTGGAAAGGCCGTGGAGGAACAAAAGACTGACGAGCAAGGTCTCTGGACCTAAAAAGTTCAATTGTTTCTTATGGGGATATATTAAAAATATTGTTTATACTATACCATTAAGGACACCTGAAAATATGAAAGAACAAATAAGAACAGCGTATCGCTCTATGAAACCAAATATATTAATTAAAGTTAAACAGTCATATCAGAAAAATGTTCCCTTATGCATTGAAAGAAATGGACATCAATTTGAACATTTGATAAATCATAACTTTTTTATATTAAGTTAGTTATTTCTTGGATAAAGTATGTATTTGCTATTAACTTAGTTATGACTATATACAGTGTAAAGTTCATATCATAAGGGATTTTTTTTACTAATAGCTTTATTCTAAATTTGACTTTGGCATTAATTGCTGGTTCGATCGATATAAACATTAACCAAAATAATGGTAGTCACATGATTACCATTACCTGTCAAATTTTAATTTTTTTTCCAAAAGTGGACTTATATCTAAAATATTGAAAAAAGTTATTAAAAAAAGTTTTTATAACTGCAATTTTTAGCCAATGTGCAAAATTTCAGCTGTATAAGATAATTTAGATTTTTTGCCCATTTTTTGTAAATTGTACCACTGTTGCAAAATAAGACTCAACGCAACCTACATAAAACTGCTTAGATATATTTTATTTAAAGTAGTGCCATATTAAATGTGTGTTTTTCTACAAAATCCAAATAGAACTATTAAAATTTGGTAACATGTGAAGAAAAGTTTATTGGTTTTTGACCGTGTATAAGGTAACTTCATAAAATAATTATTTTTTAAAATGTAGTTTGTTTCTAAAAGTAATACACATTAATATTAAGAAAATAACTAAATTGAAAAGACTTAAATTTTCTAATAAAAATAATATAAATAATATAAAAATGAAACGCATTTAAAAATCCACCTTTTTCACTGATAAGAAACTATTTTTGGTATTTGATTATTAAATTAAAAACAATTCAAAAACCTAAAATTTCAAATTACATTTCCGTGTGCCTTCCATTGCGTTCAGTACAATTGTTCTTCTTGACACACCTTTAATGGAGTTTCTGATACTAAGGGGCCTTATTTCTAAAATAAAGTTTCGAATCACCGTTTCCAAATGACCAACATTACGAAAAGGTATTTGTTTGTAAACTTTTTGTTTTAAGTCACCCCTCACAAGAAAAAATCAAGTGGGGTTAAATCCGGAGATCTAGCCGGCCAGTATTGCTCCATATTACGCTCTGATCCTGTCTTGTATTATGGATAGGAGCACCGTCACACTGATACCACAAATTATGCATCATTTCAACAGGCATATTGTCCAAAACTTCGAGAATCTCGGTGTTAAGGAGACGTAAGTATTCTTCAGAATTTAAATTACTTCTAAAAAAATAAGAACCAAAAACTTGATCGTTTAAAACACAGCACCATAGATTTCTTTTAAAGAAATATTGGTCTCTGCATTCTATTATAAAATTTGGATTTTCTTGAGCTCACCATCTACAATTTTAAGAGCTAACAACACCGTTTGAAGTGAAAGTGGCCTCGTCGGTCCATAAAACGTGAAAGGAAAAGGATACATCTTCTTCTTTTCCCCCTGGTGCCAAAAAAAGAATCCTAAACGTATATCAAAATCTTGTTCCTTAAGAGTATTTATAAATTTCGGTTTATAAGGTTTAAATTTATTTTTGTGCAAATTCTTACTTACACTCTTTCTTTGAACGTCACTTCTGCAAGAAACATGACTAATACTCGTTTGACTATGTTCCACAACATCTAGGCACACATTTAATTGAACTTTTTCAATATATTTTATAGAATTGTGAGGTTTTTTAAATGAACTTTCCACCGATCTAGTTGATTTAAATTTGCTATTAAGGCAAACAGAAAGCGATTTGACTGTCACTATTAAAGCAAGGACTTGACGATCTTTTTATCATTTGTTTGACGGCCCACTTTTTTTTGATGCATCATCGTAAGGTACAATACTAATTAATTTTTTGGAAACTGCACTTAAATAACAAAATACTATTTTAACTTTTTTAATAACATAGCTTCATAACAGATTTTAATAATGGAGTTTTAAATTAAATCATTGAAACTAGACAAACTTTACGTAAAATTAAATAAAAATTTATTTTCCACCTAATGCAGACTTTACTGATGACACTGTGTACTTGTTTGAACATTATAATGTGTTTTACTTTTAGATATAAACTACGTTTTCAAAAATAGTTATTTTATGAAGTTATCTTATACAGGATCAAAAACAAATAAACTTTGCATTACATGTGACCAAACTTTAACAGCCTTATTTCGATTTTGTAGAAAACACACATTTAATATGGCGGTACTTTAAACAAAACATGTTTGCGATAAAGCATTGTCACAACTAGGAAGTTTTATGTAGGTTGCGTTGAGTCTTATTTTGCAAAAAATCTAAATTATCTTATACAGTTGCATATGGGCCAAAATTGCATTTAGAAAAACTTTTTTCAATATTTTGAGATATAACCCAACTTCTGAATTTTTTTTGGAAAAAAATTTAAATTTGATAGATAATACTAATCATGTGACTACTATTTTTTTGGTTAATTTTTATTTTGATCCAAGCAGAAATTGATGCCAAAGTCAAATTTCGAATAAAGCTATTAATAAAAAAATCCCATAGGATGGTCACACTATATATATATATATATATATATATATATATATATATATATATATATATGTATATATACTTAGTGACGTTTGAAAAAAGGTACAAAAAATCCAAAATGAGTGTCGATAAATAAACGGCTGTCGCCAGGCATAACATTTTCAGTGTCAACTTTAACAAAAGGAAAACAAAAATTTAAACCCAAGGCAACGAAATTTTGACGTTAACGGCTCGCGTTGGCACTTTCTTTTATTAAAGTATTGTTTGGATATGAAATTAAGTAACAAGGGATGACATTCTGTCCTTTTGTTTCGAGTAAAAGCAAAAAGCCTCTGCATAAAGAAAGGGAAATCAATTAAAATATTAGTTACATTTTTCTATTTGATTACATTATTAAAAATTGAAATCAATGGTACTAAAAATTTGTTTTTAATAGTACTTATGAGTAACCAACAAGCCAATTCATCATCTGCTAAGAAGTAGTGAACATAGGGAGAAAATTTATCAAATTGAATAAGAACTGATTAACGATCTGTTTAAAGAGTTTAAACTGCCTGTTGAGATCTATTGTAAAGACATTATTTACTATAGAAGGTAAAATGTTTAACAGCCCCTTTAACTTAACAGCATTTTTAGAGTAGTCTAAAGATAAAAACATTTGAACTCCTATAAATACTTTAACAACTCGTTTAGCAGCTCCAATATGAAAATAACTAAATTCACGTAATGTAAAGATTGAATCACCATGTACAGATAAAATGCATATATTATATATGATATAAGACTATAAGGAAAAATACTTCAACAATAAAGCTTTTTTCCTGGCTAATAATTTTACCACAAAGATAATTTCAAAGGAAATAAATTAACAATAAATTCTATAGAAATAATCTTCCTAGAAACCTACAAAGAAGATAAACTCTAGGTATTAAGTCAATATTGTTGATTTGTCCTTTTCTCAATAAGTGTTATGACTTTACGAGGAGAAAATATGTTTATTTAACCGAATGGACCGTCAACGTATGTTTAACACATTGCGGTCTAATTCAGATGAATCCAACTGGCAAAATCAGTCATTAGCTAAATCTAATTAAGGTTAACAGATTGTCTAGTTGGTTTAGTTAAATTGACGTAATATCATAGTTGCCCTAAAATTGGAATCATTATCGGCTGACCACAGAACCGTATCCTACCCACCATGCCGTGTTGTTTTAATAAATCGCATTGAAAATTGGCATAATCCATACTGACTTGTAAAATAATTAAATATCTTCTGATCAAGAGGTACCCCGATTTCTTCAATAAAACGAAAACGTCAATTATTCATCGATATTTATTTTGTTTCCTTCAAAGTAATATCCATTGCAAGCTATACACATATTCCAACACTTCCTCTAATCCTCAAAACACTTTTCATGGGTCGATTTTGGAATCGGCTTCAGCTCTTTCTGTGAATTCTCCTTTATCGCCTCAATGGTCTCAAAACGCTTTGCGCGAAATGGTAACTTGAGTCGTGGGAATAGAAAAACGTCACAAGGAGCCATGACAGCTCAAGATAATCCTCGATCTTCACTCATAGAAACAGCTTCAACTTTTAATATAACACATTATTGTCATGGTTCAAATTTTCGTTTAAAATCAGTATGGCTAGTTTAGTTAATTTTACCTTATTTTTGCTAATACTCTCGTTTTGGGCAGCACAACATTATTTTCCTTTAGCATTTTTCATAAATTCTTTTGAATAAAAGCATTCCATTCATGGCATTTCAGGTTTTACTATATTACGAACCCTCGTAGTCCTATTTTCTTACTAATTTCTTTTCCAACTCACCACAAAGAACGGTTTAAGTTGCATTTCTTTATCAGTTGACCATTATTTTTATCTTGTGTTTAGTATTTCGCTGTGCTTAAGTATTTACTTATCGAAGCTTATTTACTGTTACCTTTTTTTTAGTCAGATAGATCTCGCTTTTTCTGCCACTGCCATTTGAATGGAATTGTATGTATTTTGGGTTGCAGGATATTTATTTCTTTATACGAAACTTTATTTAAAAGTAACTATTGGAATACTAATTTGATTTATTTTTTTTGAGCTGAAAATGCTAATAATTATTGAATTGGCTTAAGTAACAACTGTATTTCAGCCGACTATTGTTGCCCAGTGTCATTCTTCTTGAGCTGTCATTTCTTTCAAACCTGGCAATTGAACGCGCTTAACAGAAGCCGCGGAGTGCGCAAGCAGGGTCATAGTTATAAATGGAGGCCATTTTGCCTAGATTTATACTTTTTCCTGGTTTGATTTAGCCATAGCAACTGCAGACTTTCATCTCGATTATTTTTATTATTCTGGTAAATTTGTTGCCTTTTTGGAGTTTTTGCCTGGTTGGCTGTTATGGTTTTTTATCGGGATAAACATGCAGACAGGGATTTTGGGCAGTTTGCAAGTGTCAAATAAGAAATTCTGTTAGGCTCTACCAACATAGGGTAAGATCCAATAATCCAACAATACCGCATAGATTTCTGATTTATCTAAGATTTTAGCTCAATATTGATTTTCGTCGAGTAAAATTAATGCCTTAATTGAATTTGCCATAGTTTGCTATTTTAAATCACATTAAGACCTAAATTGACTGCATGAGCTATTATTAAGTTGTACGTTGGGTCTTAGGACCAATTATTACTATTTATTAATGATTATCGATTAATTTTTCTTGTAATTTTCTTAGTTTTCGGTAGCTATTATCTTGTAAAGCCTTATTTATTGTTATAATAATGAGATTTAATTTTGAGCGTAACTTTTCTGTTTATTGTGAAATTTAATGTATTTTGTTACGTATTTGCTTTTTTGGACGTATCACGATGGTCCCAATCTAAAGGTTAATTAACTTATTAATATATCTGAAGTATTTCTTAATTTTATTTAATCTCTGGGCCCCACCGTGGGTTTGAATTTGGTATAATTAGAGGTATATGGCGTCGTGATATGTCCGTTGACTTTCAGTTTGACTTCAAGTTTTTCTTGTGTGTTTAATTGCCATATTTAGGTATTTGAGACGGCCAAATTACGTGAATAAAAATTCATACATTTTTATTTATGTCTAAATACATATCATGGCTTTTCACATAGTATTGTAGTAATTTTTATGATAATATTTTATTTATATCTATTCTATTGTCCTTGCTTTAGAGTTAATTAATGTTTTATTTTAGCCAGGTTTAAACCAATTTAATTCATAATAATTAATGTTATAAACCAATCATTATAACGTCATCATAGAGTAGTCTCGAGTACTGAATATTTTTTTCAGTTTTGTGGTGATTGATTTAATTGAGTAACTAATTATATTCCCTAGTAAATATTTTGTTTTTATGTTATATTAATGTAATTATCGGTGATCACCTGGAGTCGGACTGGTCTTTGAACGTTTTTAGATGTATCTTTGCTATATTAGCGCCCTTTAAATACCAGTGTAGCATTGTAGTGTACATAAAATAGTGAAAAAGGCGAAGTATCACCCCTACAAGATATGCTAAATTCAAAAATTGTCAAAAGATAATTTTGATTGCCGAAATCGATTTAACGAACAAATACAACAATTATGCAATGGTAATGTAATATTGAAAAAAGAATTATTTCTACTGAAGAGGCAACACTTTCAATGGTCATGTCAATAAACAAAATTATCGCTATTGGGCAACTGAAAATCCTCATTGGTTCACATCAGTTAACAACCAAACTTTCAAAAAGTGAGTGTGTGGTGCGGTATAGTTGAAGAGTCCTAGATCCTTATTTCTTTGACAGTACCCACACTGGTGCGAGATATTTGGAGTTTCTTCAAAATGGCTTAATTCCTGCACTAATACATTTGTATCCAGACTTAAAAGAATCCAATATGTTTCAGGGTGATCTTTTTTTCCACCAAAATGTAGAGCCGCCTTCTACTCTGCCCCTGCCGCCATTGTGGATGACATTTCTCCAAATCGTTGGATAGGCAGACGAAGGACAATTGAGTGACCAGCCAGATAACCAGATCTGACCTCCCTTGATTATTTCTTGTGGGGATACTTAAAAACTAAAGTATGCTTGACCTAGCCCGATAATTTAGAAATCCTAAAAGTTCGAATACGCCAAGAAATACGAAACATAACCGCTGTCATTGACAATGTTCAAAAAGAATTTATTCATCGACTTGGCTATTATCAGATTGTTAACGTGGCTCAGTTTCAATATTTAATTCAGATGGTACAAATTTTTTTTATATTTTACAGTTTTATAGCAACTGAAAAAAATATCGATGACGTCCTAGTTTCTTCTTCAGTTAGCCTGTATATTTCGGTATCACGCAAAAAAACTCTGAGCTAAAAATAAAATTTGGCGGGTCTGAATCTTTTACCAAACAAATACGCATTTAGTATATAATAAATTTATCTGAAACTTTGCAAAAGCACTGTATAAACCAATATACTGAAAAATTAATTAGTTAAAAGGGGATATTTGGCAGATTTTGCGCACCTTGAAATCTCATCAAAATTATTGCTAATATCAACAAACTATCAAGGACCTGCATTTTGTATTTGGGGATATGATAAACAAAAAAATTAAAGGAATATGTTTTTGTTTTTGCTATTTTATTAACATCTTCTACCTTGACTCTAAGGAAAGTTACAGAAACTTTTATACCAAAACAATTTTAATAAAAAAAGATATTAAAATATAAAAAAAAAACATATAAACATTATAACAACCTACGAACCAAAAACAAAGATAATTCGCAACAGGGAAAAAAAAACGATATATATATATATATATATATATATATATATATATATATATATATATATATATTTATATATATATATATATATATATATACACATATATATTTATATATATATATATATATATATATATATATATATATATATATATACACATATATATTTATATATATATATATATATATATATATATAAAACATTACCTTATATAACAGAACATTCAGAAAAATTAAAATTCATTTAAAAAACCCAATATCGTTGCATACCACAAGATTTATAGCCAAATTAAAAACGAAACACCAACTACGAAAACCTCCAGTATTGTATATTCAGTACCGTGCGCAAACTACCCGTAAAAATATATAAGAATGACAAGCCAATTATTAAACGTCGGCTCAATGAACATAGACATACCAAAAATGATACTACAACATTAACAAAACAGAAAGAATCAAAAGCACACGTTTAAATTCGAAAATACCAAAATCGTTAAAGGGGGCGGAAGTTATCAGCAATTAATAATAATGGAAATGATAGCCATTAAAAAGGGAACACCTACCGTAAACGACAGAACTAACATAAACAACCTTTGTCAAATCTACTATAATATAATTTAATATGTCCTCAAATACAAAATGCAAGTCCTTGATAGATCTCAAGGTGCGAAAAATTTGCTAAATATTACTTCTTATATGATTAACTTTTCAATGCATGGGTTTATATATATGTATATTAATAATTATAATAAGATTCCAGTTTTAGACAATTATTTCTGAAAATAATATTTTTAATATATGTGGCATTGTTTATGCTTATCTTCATATTCATAATTCGATTTAAATTTTTATACAATAATTTTTTAAAAATGTTTTTAATAAAGAACAAAACTTTAGAATAATAAAAAAGGTATTCTAACCCAAAAATAAAGAAAAAATAAAAATAAATACCCATCTAGCAATTAATAATTTTCGTATGGCCAGAGTAAAAAGCAGGAATAAACCTAATTACCAAATTTTAGGACAAAAGTTAAGACACTTTTAAATTATTTCCTTTTATTAGGTCGTAAAGCTACTATCCTATTAAAGCAATTTATCTAGCTCAGTGACTAAAGAGCTGAAGAGAATCATAACGGCTTATCTGAAGTAAAAGGATAAGTGGTTTTGCAACGACGGTACACGTTTAGGACAAGCAATAAAAGGGGTTGTATTGTCGGCGAAGGTAAACTTGTAAAACTTAGAACAGGCTAATAAGAGTCTTCCTCTTAGTCACACCTGACATGACTGTTTGTTACCCTATATTCCCCCAATGTACATGACTATAAACTCAACATTTTACTTTCTAAATTAATTTGGTTTGCAGAAAACGTGTCAAACTTGGAAAACTAATAAAAGCGATCTCTGAGTGTACGTTGAGAAACGAAAGAAGCATTTATATATACATATTCTTAAGTAATAATTATAGACAACTCAGCCAAGAGTATTTTTGGTCAAAAAACCTTTATTTATTTTAAATGATAATGAATGCTTGGAATATATATATATATATATATATATATATATATATATATATATATATATATATATATATATATATATATATATTTGTGTGTGCGTAAAACAATTCTTAGGATTAATGTTCATACAATATCATAACATTTTTACAATATCATTAAAATTTATTTCTAAAACGTTTTCGCCATTTTTTGGTCTTCCTCAGTGTAACACAATACAAGCATTGGTTATTTTTTAGCCTCTCTTCGTTATAGATGATTTTTGTTACAATTTGTACATGAATAACATAATTAATGATAAACAATCAAGATATTTTTTTTTCGACTCTCGACTCACCATTTTTAAGTCAAAAGTTTTCTTAAAATTACATTTATATACAAACATCCACTTTTTAAAATACGTCACAAGGTTAAAAATGTGTGTAAATTCAGTTGATAAAAATTACCATTTCAAAATACGTCCGTGCTTGGTAGTTAAATTCTGACTGGGTATTATCTGCACTCGGCTTCCCGTGTCAGTATTATTTTTTTATGTTTTTTTAATAACTTTTTATTGATTGCAAATAATGGAAAGAAGCGATTAAGCGAATGTGTTAGATTTGTTATTAAAATATTAATTAAGGAAAACATTGTTGTAGATTTTACTTAAGCCTTTTAAAGCCGTCTAGTCATTTATAAAATTTGCGTTGTTCTTTATGTAAATCATTTCTATAATTTCACGTTTACGTTGATTTGGTTCGATATTTAGGATCTTTATTATTAAAATTTATTTGAAAATGTCGATTTATGGTTGTTTAAGGCTGTTTTGTTTTTTTTTGTCATAGCAATGTCCATTCAATTTATTTTCAAACGATATTGTGAATTTTGCCCTATGTGTACGTCAAGGCATTCATTGCATGGAACTTTGTATATATTACGTCTTCTTTTATTTTTGTGAATTTTGCTCTCTGGTGAACCGAAATTGTCTTTAAGCAATTTATATCCTTTGTGACAAACAGATATATTTTGCTTTTGAAAAAGTTTTCGTAGCTGCTCCGATAAATCTTGTATATATGGAAATGTATTTTTATGTCTTTTAATAGTTGGATTGGATTCAGGATAATTATTTAAGTTTTTCTCACGTAATGTAAAAATTTAGTTAATGGGATTTTCATTACACTGTCAGCTAAACCTATGATCACAGTTTTTTGGGACATGGGATTTTTTTGAATGATAATTTAAGTATCTTCCAGACAATGTTTTTTGGCATACCACTCTGTTTTAATTGTGTTTTGAATATGATGTAAGGTCATATCCAAAAAATCTATCTTATTATTGTCCTCCATTTCAATCGTAAAATTAAATGTTGGATAATAAGCGTTTAAAAAGTTGAGAATCTAGTCATTTTTAGTTTTTGGGACAACTGTTATACAACAAAGGTAAAATGGAAATTGATACTTCAGTTTGAGTATAACATCGTCTTCCCACTTTTCCAACACCATTTGGACAATTACACTGGATATAGAGGATCACACAGCGCACTCCTCAATTTGTTTATAATATTTTTCATTATAAGAAACATAAATCAACATCAGTGTTACTTCAATCGCCAACAAAAATTCGTAGGTTTTTTTATCGACCTTCTTACATGAATTTAAATTTCATAAAACAAAAATCCTAAATATCGTGTGGGTGAAAACACCCAGTATTAATGGTCAACCCTATATCATTAAAAATAATTTTCAAACGCAAAGATTATATCCTTTTTATGGCCTCTTAAAGACACCCGACTAAATTTTTTCTTATCCTCATTCACCAAGTGTACATGACTATAAAGTTAAAATGTCATTTGCCACATTAAAATGACTTACCGGAAACGTGCCGCATTTATAGGGCTAAAGCAAAGTGAATACGTAAATTTTCAAGTGTAAATTTAAAAGCAACACGAAATCACATAGCTAGAATTTTAAAGTAGTTAAGGAACATAACGTCAAGATTTAGTTAAAGTATTTATTTGAGAGTAAAGTTCCATTAACTGATATTAATTTTAATCGTAAACCTATTCCTGCAGGGAAATACATATGTTGTTAAGATATCAGATCCTCTTTAGCTAGATTTCATAAGTTTCCTTTATAAAACAACTATGTTCATTCTAAATAAAAAAAAACATCTACAGAGTAATGTAAAAGATATGTAACAATGATCGATTTATATATATATATATATATATATATATATATATATATATATATATATATATATATATATATATTTAACAATGATCGATTTTAATAGAGTTAAATTATTAATTTTGAATATATATATATATATATATATATATATATATATATATATATATATATATATATATACATACTAAATAGTTAAAATAAAAAACAGAATATAGGGAACCTGCAAGAAATATTTCCACAGCAGCTTAAAAGTATATTCATATTGTTACGATTTTCTCTCTATAAAATCGCTTACTGGGTCCACAGAATAAAATACAACAGTTTTCACTAATTTACTTCCAATAATATATTAACTACTTCTTAACACAGCTGAATCACATCTAATTACTACTTCTTAATATCTTTACTATTCAAATACAACTATACAACTATATTAAATCTCATATCCTATCCCTATTTATAAATCTATGGAACCTCCTTGAAATAGCAAGAAATGTAGCATAAAAGTTGAGAATTATCTAGGAATATAATAATTCATCGCATCGAAATATTATTCTTCTACGAGAGCGTATCAATAAGGTCTCTTAGTCCTTCGTAACACTGACCCCTCTCCCTAATTGTGATCGTCCTGCTCAGCTTCGATATCTCCGTGGTATGGCTTCAGCCTGTGTAGATGTACCGTTATTGATTCTTTTCAGAACAGTATATGGTCCTTCCCATGATGGCATCAAGTTAAGTGTTTGCCTTTCTTTCTCTGCAGATTCCATAGCCAAACTCTATCACCCCGCTAGAACCCTGACGAGTATGCTTTGATGTAATATGAATTGACTAATGCCTTCGGTATCAGGTATTTACAGGGTTTGTTAGAGTGTTGAACTAATCCGACATTGCTTCCAGAACTCTCGTCCTGTCATTCGTAAATGATTTTCTCCTTACTCCCCATTATTATGGTTGTTTGGTAATGACTTTGGTTCGGTAAATCCTTGTTTTTCTCTGTGGTAACAGCCCTTATTTTGGCATTGACACATATAAGCTGCTTCTATGCTCTGTCCAGCGCTTCACTGCAATAAATAAATTTGTTTATACGCAACATACGCTGTATTTCCTGTTGTAATTCCATCTTTTTTATTTTACTGACTTCTACCTAAAGATATAGATTCTATCCCATCTACTATTTCCTTCAGTCCCTGTCGCACTTCTCCTACGTTTTGTCGGATTTCGCCTATCTCTTTCTTAAACTTTTGCGTTGGTCCCTATACAATTTGATCAAAATTTTGCTTTTCTTGTACAATGACTTTCTGTATCAATTTGCAAAGTTTATCTACATCTTTAATACGGCATCCTTCTTCTTTTTGGCAACATCCTTCTTATTCTTGTTTTCTTTTTGGACGACATAGTTTTTCTTTTGGCGACGTGATTCTTCTCCCTGTTTTTCTTTTTGGCGACATGCCTCTTCTTCTTGTTTTTCTTTTTGGTGACGTGCTTCTCCCTATTTTTCCTCTAGGCGCCGTTCTTCTTCTTCTTGTTTTTCTTTAAGGTGACGATGTCTATAAGTTCCATAAGATCAGCCAATTCTTTATTTATTCAACCATTTCAACTGTCTAGTATTTACTATGGAAACTTCTAGAATATTCTTGAAAGTTAGTTCTTAAATTTCTTTATTGATGACAAATTCAAGGGTGAAGTTAGTTTTCGCTATCTCTTCTAGTTTCCAGATAGACTTTTCTAGAAATTTGTCGAAATTTGGTTCTAAGTTTTTTTCTTGACGGCTAATCTGATGGTAAAATCCGTTTTTCGACAGCTCTTTTGATTTCTAAATAGAATGTTTTGGAACTTTGACGAAAGTTCAGTTCTAGGCTTCTTTCTTAATGAGAAATCCGATGGTAAAGTCCGTTTCTTGCTATTTCTTTTAGTTTTCAAATAGAATGTTCTAGAATCTTGTCCAAAATTCGGTTCTAGACTTCTTTCTTATTGACAAGTCCGATGGTTAAGTCCATTTCTCGCCATCTCTATTAGTTTTCAAATAAAATGTTCTAGAACTTTGTTGAAAATTCAGTTCTAAACTTCTTTCTTAATGACAAAGTCGACGGTGAAGTCAGTTTTTCGCTATCTCTTTTAGTTTCCAAATAGAATGTTCTAGAACTTTATCGAAAATTAATTCTTATTTGATTACAAATCGAACAGTGAAATCCGTGTTTCTCTATCTCGTTTGGTTTCCAAAAGAATTTTCTGGAAATCCGGTGATAATCTTCAATTCTGACCCCAAATGTTACGATGCTCTCTCTTTAAAATCGCTCACTAGGTCCTCAGAATGAAATACAACATTTTTCACTAACTTACTTCCAATAGTATATTAACTAAGTTTTAACGAAGTTAAATTACAACCATCTAGTTACTACTTAGCAATATATTCACTATCACAATACAGCTATTCAACTATATTAAAACTCACATCCTCCCCATTTAAATATCTATATGAGGAATATTATAATGACTCCTTTTTGTTAAAAAAAAAACTTCACAAAACCCAAAATAATGAACGATTAGAAATAAAATTTTAAATAAGTACCAAAAGATGGTCACTACTGAACATTACAAAGCTATATACAACTAGTCGTTCCGATTAAAGCTAGGTAGATATTGTTTCTAGTATGCCTCACATTAATATGACGAATATCAAATTGCTATTTAACTCTATGTGGACGCCGTTCACATACTCATGGGAACTTGAAAAGAAATTACTTAGCAATAATAGTTTCAAAACATAAAAGTACCAAAAAAGACCTCTGTAAAATATAACTACAGATTTTCCAGCAAAAATAAATACCTTATGAAACAATTAGAGCGGTTATATTACGAGGGCCTGAAACAAAATTGAAAAAATAAAAACTTTCTTATTGTGTCGCATTAGATTTTTATTGTAAAACAAGTACGATTATTTGAAAACCTTTTTAATATTGAGAATGTTCAGTGGTGTCATAGAGGGGAGTGCGGGGACATGGAATAAAAGCACAGAAAGATCATACTAAAAACCTTGAATAAAAAATATGTCATTTCAGTCTCTCAAATGTATAATCAAATACTTTTCCTATTTACCCAATGAGTTCATGTTTTATCCTTTATTATCAGTTATTTTAGGAAAGGATAGAAATAATTAACATAACCAACCTGAACTAACCAAACGCATATAATACCTACGAGAATGTCCGAAACGACGAAAAAATAAATAAGCAACAACTACCCCAAGCCAGGGGCGAATACAGCCTCCATCTTGGGGGGGGGGGGGTGATATCACAAAAGCACGTCTTGGGGAGGGGAGATCGCAAGAAAAAACAAGTTATCAACGGAAGGGGTGGAAGACAACACCTTTCTTGGGGGGGGGGGGATCGTAAGAAACAACAAGTTGTCGACAGGTGGGGGGGGGGGGAGCCAACACCATATACATTCCTAGTATAAGAAGCAGAATCGGATCTATTTTCCTAAACTCAAAGCTCTGGGGGGAGGGCGATCACAAGAAACAACAAGTTGTTGACGGGAGGATGAAAGCCAACAGCATACACATTCCTTGTGTAAAAGCACAAAGGCATAATCGGGTGAATTTTCCTGAATTCTAAGCTCTTAGGGGGGAGGGGGCGATCGCCCCCCACCGCCGCCCCCTTGGATCCGCGACTGGCCCAAGCCATAGATAAAAATTAGTACTGGTGTTGACGTATATTCCAAAATGGATGAGATCTACCCAGGGGTGTTGGGGGCGATATAAGAACAAGCCCTACATAAAATATAACAGCAAAGGAAGCCCTCATCTTTCTGCTGAGACGAAAAATGTTGTTTGCTATAACTTTTTTTGAGTGAACATTTGGACCTCCACAAAGGTTCAATCTCTTAGTGGAGGCCTAAACTTTCATATCTTGTTAGAGGCGAAAGAAAAAAATTAATTTTCAACCCATTAAATATCACTCTAAAAAGAGACATGTGCCATATTCATAATTTTTCGAACTACTTCAGATTAAAAAAAAGTTATAAACAATTGAGAATCACTATTTAACAAATAAAAGTTGATTATATCATAAGTTCTTTCGAGTCACCCTGATTGATTTAAAATTTAAATTTCATTGTATATAGTTTATATAATCATGTAAGAGTTAGTTTAACTATTTTAATAAACATAATTGCATTTAGAGTAAAAAGTTATCCCGAAAATACCAGTTACTTCTATTAAAGAAAATTTTTTGGAAATAATGACTTTGCCAAGCTGTCGCCGAGAAATTTTAAACTTTATACATTACGCGTGTTGAAAAACGTAAGCTTACTTTTTTAGCATAATAAATCGAACATCGTTTTACCATTTTCCTTTTGTTACTCGTTTAACACTGTCATTTTTCTTTGCAGTAAGAATGCAAAAGATCCATAATAATAAAAATATATATTAAAGCATTCATATTAGACACACTATTTTAGTTCTCCACAAAATGAAAAAACCTTATACAATAAGAGCAAATGTACTATGTACTAAACCAAATTTGTTGGTTAGGAAATTGTTAACCCTTTTCATTCGCATATACATAACTTTTGATAAGAATGAGGTATTTTTAACCGACTTCTCAAAGAAGGAGGTTCTCAATTTGTCGAGTATGTATGTTTTTTTTTATGTATGTACACCGATTACTCCGGAACGGCGACACCGATTTGAATGAAATTTTTTACGTTATGTTCAGGAAGTTGCTGTGGTAGTTCCATATTTTTTTGGATGAAATTGGTGCAGTAAAATCCAAGATGGCGCTGACAATATGGCGGCCAAAAAAATTAATTTTGACGGTTTTTTTCCAAAATTGGTATGGGGAAATTTTCGGGGTTATACCCAACGAATCCAAAATTATTTTTAAAAAATTCAATATGGCGGACAAGAAAATTTAATTTTGTCCGATTTTCTCCAAAATTGGTGTGGGGGAGTTTTCAGGGTCGCACATGACGAACCTAAAATTATTTTCAAAAAAATTCGATATGGCGGATCCAATATGGTGGACGAAAACATCAATTTTGTTCGATTTTCTACAAAATTGGTACGGGGAAGTTTTCGGGGTCGCACATGATGAATCTAAAATTATTTTAAAAAAATTCAATATGGCAATTCCCGATTCTGTCCAAAATTGGTATGGGGGAGTGTTGGGGGTCGTACATAACGAAACTGAAATATTTTTAAAAAATTCATAATGGCCTATCCAATATGGGAGATAAAAAATAGATTTTGTCCAAAATTGATATGTGGAAGTTCTTGGAATCGCACATTATGAATCTGACATTATTTAAAAAAAAATTAAATATAGCGGATCCAAGATGTCTGATTAAGGGTTCTACATCTCTCGATTTTGTCTAAAATCAGTATTGGGGGATTTTTGTTAGTAGTAATTACGAATTTAAAATATTTTTTGAAGAACTCAATCTGGCGGATTCAACATGGCATCCTAAAAATTTTACAATTTCGATTTTCTCCAAAACTGATATAGAACGGTGTAAGTCACGAATTTAATATTATTTTTTTCAGGATTCAATATGGCGGACTAAAAATTTTACATTTTTCAATTTTGTTCAAATGTGGGACTGAATCGTTTTTAAGGATGTAAATAACGAATATAAAATTATTTTCAGAAAATCTTATATGTCAGAGGCAATATGACGGTCTAAAAATTTTGAATTTCTGGATTTCATCTAAAATTGGTACTAGGGGGCTTTGAAGGGTTTAGATTTAGATTATACGGATCCAATATAGTGAATTGAAAATTTTACCTTATTCGCATTTTACCAGATTTGGTATTAGGGTGTTTTCGGGGTCGTGTATTACGAATATGAAGTTAATTTTTTACAATATTAGGTTGACAAGGGAGTGAGGGAGTGAAAATTTTAAGTTTTCCGATTTTGCCTAAAATTGATATTGTGGGGTTCTTGGAGCGTATACAAACTCAATATGCACTATAAAATATATCGAGCTAAGAAATTTACGTCTAAAGTTCTTTAAATATCGATATTGGAAAGTTCTGGGGCCTATATTACCAATCTAAAATTAATTTGAAATTTAAGATAATGAATTTACTATGACAGACTAAATATTTGTTTGATGCAATTTCACCGGTTTTTGTAGAACTCTAAGAATCAAAGAATTTTTAGTGGTTCACTTTAGGGTGATTATAACTTTGGATAAAATGGGTACTTTTTTATCCTTGGAGTCATTGCGAGGTACACTAATCTTGATCAGTACTTAGTTCAAATAATTTATGGATATTATAATGAACTCAAAACTGAAAATCGAAAAATAAAATTTTTATAAAAAAACTGAACCGACTTCTAAAAGTACGCTAAAAAGTGAAAAATAACTATACATTTTTATATGAAATTAAAATTTTTGAAGTCGGCGTCAAGTTATTTCTAAATGAAACAAATAACTACTAATATATACTTATGCGAATCCCATTTTGTCAGGTATTAGTTTGGCGCCAACTTCAAAAATTTAAATTTCATATTGAAATTTATAGTTATTTTTCACTTTTTAGTGCAATTTTTGGAAATCGATTCAGTTTTTTTTATAAAAAATTTTTATAAAATTTGTAAGGAACTTTCAGAGATAGTCGCATAAAAATTTTTCGGGGATACATCTATTAAAACATGATTAAAAATTAAAATAATTTACTAGTTGACGAACTTTTTAACCGAATTCATTCGCATATGACTTTTGAAAGGAATGAGTTATTTTAATTCAGTTTCCAGCACGTTGTAAAGAATATTTACAGGGAAATCCTGTTAAAGTGTTTCCAGGGTAGGTTTATTGCAAAGTGTGTGAAACTTTAAAAAAATAACTTTATTGATTAGAGAACTTTATCGTTTTTTTAAGCTAGCTTTTCCACCTTATATCATTGAAAGTGCAAAGGAAATAAGTCAAACTGCAATTATATAGTTAATTACCATATAATTAGTTTTTAATTTAATGTTTACAATTTTTTGCAATAACTATTAAGGACGTTTTCTATTAAACCTAGTATCTTACCAATTACATATTGAAAATCATTACTTTTATTATATATAATTAGTTTACCTATTTTAATTTTTTATTAGGATCCTAATTACTAAAAACTTCGAAAATATTACAAATTTTAAATTAGGATTTCAAGATTTCTTCATATTTATTAACACGCTTTTGTATATCAAATTAATATTTATTATATGCGCTTTAATTAAAATAAAACTGAGACGTTCTTAGTACAAACTAAAACTTGGTTTATACTTTAATACTTTGTAAGGGTAATTTTAAAATAATTGCTCATTTTGTATAATACCAATCAAACTTATGAAGTATTCCGCTTATTAAGTTTTAGCTAAAGCAAACATGGTTTTGAAGATAAAGCGTGCAACAATATTATTGAATATTAATATTGAAAACAGCTGAGGAAAACCGTGCCCCAAGCAATATAATGTCGACCATGGTTATCTATTAGTCGCTAAATTAATTATTTAGATTAACTTTATTACAAATAGAGACTGCTATGTACTAAATCAACAAAAATCAAATTTTTAGGTGTGCTTTTTAGGTCTTGCTGAATAATATTAACATTTAGTCACACATATTTCTGAAATTTTGCGAGAGGACTCACTTGGACAAGTCCGACAACTTATTTATTTGCAAAAGTTCTCGTATAGGGTGCATTTCCCTGGGCGTGAAAATGAAAATTTGAAAAATGCACCGGTGTTCTAAGCTTCAGAGTACTGTATTCCAGTTTGGTTAAACAGCTGCCATAACAGCCTAATTAACACCCAATGATGAGCTACGGGTTTCTCAGTCAACAGAAATTGAAATAGAAGTAACAGCCAACAAATTGTGATACGCTTTTTCAGTTTTATCATCTCTAGTATCTTTGGCTAAGGTTTAAACATGCCAATTGTCACGAAATTTCCAAAAATTTCTAAATGCTTAATAGAAGATATTTTTATCAAAAATCCTAATAAAAAATTCACTAACATACCATTTATTATGCATTTTTGTCCGCAGTCAAGTAAACTCGAAATGGACTAAAAACGTTTTTTTTAACCATTCTTCGAAAAAAATACCATAATTTAAGCTAAAATTTGGTAAAATATCATTTAAAATTTTTATGAAAAAAAGTATATTTGTGCATATATGAATATACTTATATATACATATATATATATATATATATATATATATATATATATATATATATATATATATATATATGAAGTAAAATGCGAACAGTAATTGCAAACTTCGTTGCATCATATCTTTTCCGTGTTAAAGCTTGCACAGTTTGAATGAATTGCTACAGAACACAATTCATCGTATTACATCATCAAGTCCTTTGCATAACCAGGTGCATGTCGGTACCCTGATGAGTCTAGTAGAGACGAAACATGTACCTCTGCCGTATCACTGTAACGGGGAGAGTAAGTTTTGACTTTCTTCTCGATATGGTGGTACGGGTAGGCCATAATCTCGATGGTGGTGTAATAGGACGAATTGTGTTCTGTAGCAATTCATTCAAACTGTGCAACCTATAACACGAAAAGAATATGATGGAACGAAGTTTGCAATTACTGTTCACAATTTACTTCATCTCTTCACGGAGTTGCACATAGTTGTACGTTTGCTGAATGTGATTTCAGCACTACAAGGGCATAATGTGGATATATCCACTGCTATTGCAACTCACACGTGAAAGCCACATAAACATATGTGTATATATATATATATATATATATATATATATATATATATATATATATATATATATATATATATATATATATATATATATATATAATAAAATGGAATAAAATTTGTTAAAAGTGCCGAGCGCGTTTCGTGTACTCGATTTTATATATTTCTGTTTTAATTCACCGTCGCGCCACCACAAGGCGGTTTTTACAAACTTTGTTAATTTGTGTGGTTCTTGTGTTATCGAACCATCGAAATGTTATATATTAGGACGAAACAGCGCTGCCGCCATCTTTCGGACCCGGAGTTTTTCCATACTTTGGAATGCTCCGCACTTTTTAAAACGAGAATGGTGTGGATTGACAGATTTCACGTCCGCTTAGCCAAGATTTTAATATTTGCATCAATTTGTATATAAATATACATTCATTTGTGTATTTATATAAGCTTTAGTAAATTTTTGCTTAAAAATGTTAACGATTTTATGTGATAAATTCCAAATTCTAGTTGAAATTCTCGTATTTATTCGATAAATTGTAAAAAAAACGGTCATTAACCGTCCATTAGACCACAGAATTGTCTTCAGCGGACAAAAACACAAAAAAAATATCCTGTTGGTATTTGATAATTTTTAAAATTGTATGATTTTCGTGAAAATTGGCATATTTAACCCTACACCAAAGGTACTAGAGATGATAAAAACAGAAAAAGCGATATCTCAGTTTGTCAGCTATTACTTGAACTTCCGTTTCCGCTGATTGGGAAAGCCGTACCTCATCATAGAAATGGAATAATTTTTTTTTTGCTAAACTAATAACGGGCAATTTTATTCAGGTTTGTTCAAGTTAACTCCTTAGCATTAGAGTATACTTAGTTTCTTCATACTAGAATTATAATCCAGTCTAATTAGATATCAAGGTTGCTGTAACGAGAGGCAGGATAAATCACTCCGGAATGATGTCTGAAATGATAATTTACCTATGCGTCAGATAATTTTTCGAGTGCTTTCTTCATATCCCTATTTTATACAATTTTATTCAGCAAAAAATTGGTGGTTTTCAAAAAATGTATACAGGGTGTCCGGCAAAATGTGGGAAATATCTCGGATATAAAAAAAAACACGTGAAAGGAATACTACAAGTTCATAAAAACTTTTTTCGTATATGTCTCCTCTTCAAATTTAGGCTCTCAAAGAGCTGTGATGGAATCAAATTTTTTACACATAATTCAAAATATTATCCAAGAAATTGTTGTGAATTACTCACAACAGCAGCTGTATGATAAGAACTTTGGACAACGTTTTTTTACATACCTTTAACTATTGGCTAAAAATTAAGTACTTTTCATTCATGTCGCTAATCCTAACTGTTTTCAAGAAAACGTCATTTTATTTACATCATGTATTTGGCGTATTTCGATAAAATATACATCTTTGTTCCTATCAAATGTTCAACCTTCAACCTTATGATAAAAAATGCGATCCAAAATTTAAATTCACTTCTCTAGTTAAAATGTCAAATTCTGTGAATCGCAGTTCAGCCTAGGTTCGCAAAAAATGTGCGTTTTATTTTATCGCCACCAAAAACAAAAATTGTTGTTACAAACGCTGCTAGGTACGAAAGAAATAAATATCCTGGATTTTAGAACTTGTCAACTTTCACATTGCTGACACATTGATTATTTACTTGGATATTAATTTACTGATTTTTTGATTTCGTGATAAAATTAATTGTGAAATAATTCGAGATAAGGAATACACGTTTATTGAGTATGCAGATATGCATCTGATGCATGGTCTTACATCTTGCAATGCTTTGGAAGCCAGGCGGTTATATCACGACAGGTATCCTAATCGTACTCTTCCAGATCAGAGAACATTTCAACGAGGTCACCAACGTCTAAGGGAGAATGGTAGGCGATTCCATTTAATAAGGTAATATAATTAAATTTCTTCATAATTTTAGGAAATTTTGGGGAAAAAAGTACTGATACTCGTCGGGGAAGAACAGTACGTACGTCGCAACTAGAGGAAAATATTTTAATTGCTGTAAATGACATTCCTTTAACTAGTATTCGAAAATTATCAGCGGAGTTTAATAAGTCGTAAACAATAATACATGAAGTTCTTCAAGAACAGCTAATATGTCCACATTATTTGAAAAAAGTGCATAAACTCAATCCTGAAGATTTTCCCCGTAGAATTTAGTTTGCAAACTGCCTATTGGATGAGCAACAAAATACTGTAAACTTTATTAGCACTATACTTTTCACGGATGAAGCAGGATTTACCAAAAATGGTGTCATAAATTTACACAACTCACATGTATGAGGTGATGAAAATCCTCATGCAAGTATTTTTTAGCATGGTCAACTTCAGTTCCAATAAATTAGTGTCATGAACCGAAATCATTGGCAATTTTTTGATTGGACCATTTGTATTATCGGCATGACTAAATGGAGAACTTTATTTGGAGTTCCTCCAGAACGCTTTTCACGATTTAGGAGAGCACTTACCACTTGAAACCCGCCAAAACTTGTACTATATGCACGATAGGGCACCACCTGATTTCAGCGTTGCTGTGCGGGAGCACCTGAATAGCGTCTATCCAAACCATTGGATAAGTAGTGGAGGACCTATTGCCTTGTCTTCTCGATCTCCCAACCTAACGCCGTTAAATTTGTACTTGTGGGGACACCTCAAAACCTTGGTGTCCTCAATTCGTCGTGCCCGAGTGTCAGACCTCATGGAGCCCATGTTGAACCCTCTTATGAAGTTTTTAACTAAGCAGTTAGTTTAACTTTTTATTGAAACCATGGTAAGAGGGGAAAATTCCTCTTTTTCATATTCAACCCGACAGAAGTTAGGGGACTAATAGTGTAAATAAAATGACGTCTTTTCATAAACGGTTAGCATTAGTGACATGAATGAAGACAACTTAATTTTTAGTCAATAATTAAAGGTACGTAAAAAACGTTGTCCAAAGTACTTATCACATAGGGCGTGAAAAAAAATGGGGTCATGAGTCCGTCCCTGCAGTTGTGAGTAATTCACAATACTTTCTTGAATATTATTTTGAATTATGTGTACAAAAATTGATTCAATTGCAGCTAAAAACAGTTGAAATATACCTGGTGGTTGTGTAAAAAACTTGTTTCCATTGCAGGTCTTTGGGAGCCCATATCTCCGAAGAAGAGGTCTATACAAAAAAAGTTTATATGAATTTGTGGTATTCCTATCATTTTTCTATCTATTTTTCATATCCGGGAGATATCCCGCATTTTTCTGGACACTCTGTATAAGTCTTTGCTAATTGTTCAATCTAAAAATATCCAACGCTGTTGTACAGCTCGAGCCGTCGTTTATATGTAAAGAATTGGTGCCCTAATAAAACTATTATTAACATTTATGGAACATTGTTATGTTGGATCCCAATAACGTATTTCTTAAAAAAAAAAAAAAGTGTTTAATTTTTAAAGCATCATCCACTATAAAACGCGAAGCAATAAATTAGACCCCGTTTAAGTGAAAGAATCACAAGCCGCAGTTGTAAAAACTTGAAATTTATTTTGCAGTAAAAATTGCTGTATTGAATTAAAACTTCACTGAACTTACTTAGTGCCCCTGTCGGCCATAATATAAGGTTCGTTGCACCAAAGCACCGTAATACTCTTAAGATAAATGAAAAAATAATAAAACGTAAAAAAAGCTTGTTTCGCATTTACTGCAGCGTTTCAGGGGAGTAGAAAATTAGATTTTTACAGCCAAATTCACCAAAAAGGTTTAACTTTTCAATCCGATCTAGTCGTCTTTGAAGTTAAGCTATCTAATTGGTGAGGTTTATTTTCTTATTACATTGTTACAATTTTTATTGTATACGAGGATGAGGTGAAAAGCTTTTGACCTACTAACAAGAAAAATTACAAAAATTGTACCATAAATTTACTTCATATTTCTATATACTCTACTTTTATGCACTTAAGTCTACAGTCTTTTTTCTTTCACGGATCCCTTATTTGTCAGCGATTTCATCCAAATCTGCAAGAGAGGCATTCGTCGTTGTCATTTCGGAACTAGACCTGACTTTTTTCCAGTAAGAAATTAAGTGATATTAAAAAAGAAATTTAAGTTTAAAGGGGCACGATTTCAAATTTCACTTCGAATTCGAGTCATTTTGAAAAATTTCAAGCGCCTAACGACGTTTAAAAGTGGTTATTCCTGCGAACATTTTGAAACTTGCCATTATATTTGATTATAAGTACATTTTGCTGCCATTCTGCAAATTAGTTGTAAACCGCGCCATTTTGAAAAATTTTAATCGATCAAACCACGTTGGAAACCCTTTTAAGCCTAAAGGCCTATATTTTAAAGCCATTAATTTTTAGTAGCGGTCGCATTTTGCCGATAATCCTATGTATCATCTAAAATTTGTGCCATTTTAAAGCCGCCATTGCGATAAGCCGTAGCAGGCCAAAAAAAGTTTCAAAGTGGGTTTTCCTGGGAATATTTTCAGACCGGGGACATATATTTTAAGGCCCTTAATTTTCATTCATAGGCCTAATATAATCTGGTTATCCTGCGAAATTACGGAAAACCATGCCATTTTTAAGCGGCCGTTTTCAAAATTTCAAACAACCAAAAGACGTTTAAAAGTAGGTATTCCTGCAAACATTTTAAGCTCCGAGATATGTATGTTAAGACCATTTATTATTGTTAATTGCTACATTTTGCTGATAATCTTTCTATTTGGAAAAATTTCAAGCCAAACAACATATGAAAGTGGGTAACAAAATTAACATAAGCTCCACCAAATATATTTTCAGGCCAGGTCAGATTTCTAAATCTTCTTACTGCAGCACAGAAAATACCAAATGGAATTTGGGGGAAACGTCTGCAAATTTCTACAAGAAACCAAACGAACATATTCCTATCCGTCAAACACTACCCTGATATATATATATATATATATATATATATATATATATATATATATATATATATATATATATTTCGGACGGCCTGAATTGTTTTATCACCTTTTATTTTCACTATTCTGACAACCTGTCAAAATCTTCTAGAAGGATTTTTATACTACATGGTGTAATAAAAATAAGAAAACGGAATAATCTGGCAATTTCCAGATCTTCTATCTTATGCGTTCGATGTCGAAAACAAAGAAATAGAATTATCTAAAAAGTTCCAGACCTTCCTCAATGAGGAAATTTACAAAAGTAAAATTAATTAAATAAATTATGAACTCTTAGAAAATAAATCTAAAACCCTCCAAACTACAAGCACAAACTAATACTATGAAATGTATAGTACTATAATGTCGATTACATTGCCTCCTTCCAAGTCTTGATCGTCCCGATCAACCTTCTTGATATTGATAATGGGACTATCTGTCAAGATGCACGTCTTTCATCTTCGCATGAGGGCTTTTCTGAATTCGGTACATCAAATCGTTTAGTCGGGTCACTACGTTGTAACTTCCCATGACTTTTGAAGCTTTAGTGAGCGCCAAATTTTTTCACTAACCATGAATCTACCAGTATTGGTTTTGAGGTCATAGCGGATCTTCATTCTGTCGCTTTCTATTTGTAATTTTTGACGGACTTCTTCGTCTAAGACCTGAAGCTGCTTACTAAGTTGGTTAATGTAGTCTTCCCAAGTTGTTTCAGTATCAAGTGGACGTCTAATGAAAAAACCATCTGGAAGACGTAATTCATTTCCAGCAGGTATTTTCCCCGTGGTTTCGTGAATAACTGAACGAGAGGCTAGAAAAAATGGCTGAATGCATTTATTCAAGTTATTTGTATTCTGATGTAATTCTCCAGCGTTCTGGTAAATCTCTCAACCATATCATCTGACTGTGGATGTAGGGAGGCTGCTCTGATCTCTGAAGCTTGCAAAAGTTCGTAAAAACTTCAGATTCAAAGTTTCTGCCTTGATGAGAGTATATTTCTCTTGGCACCCCATATCTACAAATCCACTGTTCAAACAATATTTCAGCAACGGTGGTGGCTTCTTGATTTGGTATCACAGAGTCTTCTGAGAATTTGCTGAAGTAATCCATAGGTACCAAAATATAGCGATTCCCGTATTTACTAATGGTCCTGCTACATCTACTGAAATTCTTTCAAAAAGTACTTCTACATTGTACTGTTTTATTTTACCATGGTTATGGGTCTTTGGTCCTTTACTGGCTTCATAGTCAGTGCAGGCTTGGCACCAATCTTTTACATCTGCACGGCTTCATAACCCCTGTACCATTATATAAAGCTTGCAGTACTTCTGGAATCTGTTTGGTGAGTAATATAGTCTGATGTTAATAGTCTTTGCCATCAGCTCTCCCAAACTCTTTTTAATAGACCATCGTGCATAATCAAGGAATCCCATAACGCCCAGTAACCATTTACTTTTTGAGGTTTTAATGAGATTTCTTGAAAAGTGGGTCAAATTGACTTATGATTGTTTAATTTGATGATGATGTTAAGATCTGGATCTTCTTGTTGTTCTTTGGAGATAATTCTGGGATCCCAATCCAAAGAGCCTGGTAGTTGTGTCTTTCGGCAATAGAAATCGTTAGAATTCTCTCGTTCTTCGTGTCTGTTACAATGCTTGCATTCTTCTGGACATGGTCTTTGTATCGAAGTGTCTTCATTTTTGTGGCTTAAGCCTGTTCTATGTTCAATTTTAAAATTGTACTCTTGCAAGCATTGTAACCATCGTGCTATCTGACCTTTTAAGTCGGTTAATAAAATAATCAAAATCGATGAGATACGCCTCTCAGCCTTCTTGAGTGGCGCTTGTCTTTATTACAATAGCCTTCCAAAGTTGAATAACAAATTTAAAAAAAGAAAAACAAACAAATCAATCTGTGCATACAATTTCCAAAGTGATTCATCTTAGTTTTACCTTTTACTGCAACTTTCTTTAAAAAAGTCTGTAACAAGGGAGTTAAAATTAAGACAGATTGAATACAATAAAGAACACCTCATTTACTTCTGGCAAATAAAAAGGGAGATATATGGCGCCATCTAGAAAGCGCTTAAAATGCACTAATTTAAATTTTATGTTGAATAGAGGTGCGTTAAAAGGTCATGAAAATAACGCTTTTGTTTAATGGGCTAAAATTGAAATTTATTGCTGAAGCTTAAAATTGTTTATTTTGCGCATTATTTAGCTATTTAAGATTACTTATTAATAACAGAGTTAATATCGTAAAATGCTGTTAAAGTCATATATACTCCAATAATCATGAAAGGGGGTTTCCTATGTTCAGTACTTTCTTTTTACTAATTTTAATATCTCTTTCAAGAATCTAAAATGTGGAACATTGTTACTTTTCAAATAGAGCGGTTTCAATATATAGGGAAAGACTCTGCACATCTACTGTACTAGTTATTATAACTCAACTGTAGTTTCAAACATGAAATTAGCAATAGAAGGCTAATAATTATATTCTAGACCAGAAATTACCAAACTTTTTTGTCCCATAGACCACGAGCCAATATTTCTGTTTCCGTAAACCCGCCTAACATTGAATTAATGTATTTTGACAGCTGAAGCCTTAATCTGGGGATCGAACGCACAACACGATATGTTTGGAATAGTATGAAGAACGTCAACGTAACAAAAGATGTCGTTAACGTTTTTCATATCCACGCAACGCGTAACACCGCGTTTTGTCTTTTACTACCAGATCAAAGCTTGACACAGAGCTACGCAATAATGTAGAACGAAGAAGATTAAACTAAAAAAATGTTTATCAATTAAATAAATTAGCACACAAAAAAAATTTAATCCTTTTATTATATTCTTTAATTTTTATAGCAAGTGGGGGACGATATGCAGAACGCTAAAAACGATACATCTTCCATTTTTTCTTTCAGCGCCTCGTTCCCCACCATACCATAAATTTTGGTGATATTTTTAATGGAAGGGATGAGCCTGATGCTTCGATATTTGGCTTCCAATTAGTCAACTTTAATCTTAAATCTCCTCGGCCAGTGATTTCCAATCTAGTTTTTTTTTGTAAGAAAATTGGCAAGGGTACTGTTACGGAATTTTTTGCAATTCTGTTAAAAATTGTGAGAGCCAATAATATTTTTTTGTTTTTAACTCCTTTGTAATAAAACTATCTTGGAAATATTTTTATAGAACGACCATCAAGCACCCAGTAGTATATTATAGAAGTACACAAGGTGATTCTCCTGGAACTTTATCGATAGATTATAGGAAAACTATAATTAGGAAGAATCTGAAAATTTGAGAGTATACTAACGTGCATGGCGGACAGCCGGCTAAAATATTTTCAAGTTAGCGGTACTTCCGGTTGTACCGGAAGTAGATGTCAAGTTGCTTATTTTAAATAGAATACCCTACATATTATTGCATTTTCGATTTCTACATAAAATTCTAGATATATTTTATGTATAATATTCTATACTTAAGTCTCACCGTATTGGACATATTTAAATTTTTATGTCAAAAATAACTTTTACGGACCAAAATTTAAATATAAAATTTTCCCATAAGAAAGTCTTTATTATTTATTTGGGTTAGTTTTCTTGTGGACGAAGATCGACTTTAGTAGTCTTTTTAAGTTATTTTGAAAATTATTAGTACAGAGTGGTCAAAAGGAAGGATAAAATTATATTTAAAAAATCGTCAAAAGTCAATTTTTTCAAATAGAAAGCAACTATTTTTAAAATTTTATCATATTAAGCATTAAAAATAAGAGTAACTTTATATTATATAAGGTTGTCTATTCGAAAAATTTGCAGTTTTCAAATTAATATCAATTCAACATTTTTCTATTGTAAAGATGCTATACGGCTTTTAAGTTTTGTTTCTAGTTGGCCATGACGGCGGGGCGTGGCGAAAATAAAACAATCGAACCCTACAGAATTGTCACTATATCTTGTCATTTGACATTCATTAATAATAATCATGCTGGGGTGATTAAATTACACGCACGAAGATTATTTAAACTTATTTATTATTTATGGAGAATGTCATAGAGTTATTTCAAGAACATGCGATACATTCGCGATCCGCTATCCTCAGAAACAGAAACCAATACCACCAACTGTTGAAAGAAATATAGAAAACTTCAAGAACTTTGGATCCATAAAAGCAAAAAGGAATAGAAATAAACCAGTGGTTAATAATAAAAATATTGTCCTAGATATTGTCGGATATGCGTCGAAATATCCTAAAATTGTAGTTACAATACATACAAGGCAAGTAGCATTAGAGTCTGGATTATCTCAAACATCAGTTTTAAGGATTTTATGGAAACACAATTTTCATCTTTATGTATATACCATAGGATAACATTTGAAAGGCACTGATTTTCAATGAAGAGTAGAGTTCTGTCAATTTATTTGACTTCGGTCACAAGAAAATGCTGTTTTTTGGATAATATTATCTGGTCGGACGAAGCCAAATTCACAAAAAAATGGACTGTTTAATCAACGCAATTCCTACTATTGGAGCGACTCAAACGTATGCCCATTTAGAGAATTAAATTTTTAAGACTCTTGGCAGTTTAACGTGTATTGTGCTATAAGAAATGACGGTGTCGTCGCCCTAGTATTCTGCCAAAACAATCTGAATGGTAAATTAGCAATTTTTGAAGACTTGTAGATAAAAAATACGTTTCTTAACTCATAGGTGAGCGCTACTTCGACATCTTGAGAAATCTGGAAGTGAATTATTTAAATAACTTACCGCTGGCTGATCGTAGAAATCTATTTTACCAACATGCTGGGGCGCCTCCACATAATAATTATTTAGTTAACAATCATCTGCAAAACTTGTTTTCTGATCAATGGATAGCCAAGAATAGGCAACTTCTTTGGCCACCTCGCTCCCCCGATCTAACAGTACTTGATTTTTTTTATTTGGGAGACAATCAAAAATAAAGTATACAACATCGCATTAACTACTATGGAAGATTGCATGCAGCGCGTCAGAATAGCATTTAAAGAACTTAATCCTCAGTCAATAAGAAGAGCCACCCATGAAAGGTTCCTGCTTAGGTGCGAAAAATAGTTGGAAGTTTAAGGGCGTCAATTTCAACATTTACTCAAATAATTTTTGTAACTTTATTTTATTAACAACTGATATATTTCTATTTCTTTTAGCTTTTATGGAAAAGTTCTTGAAGTTTTTTATAATTTTTGTAACAATTGTAAGTGTTGGTCTTTGTTTCTTCGGATATCGGATCGCGAATGTATCGCATGTTCTTGAAATAACTCTATCACATTCTCCATAAATAATAAATAAGTAAATAATCTTCGTGCGTGTAATTTAATCACCTCAGCATGATTATTATTAATGAATATCAAATGGCAAGAAATAGTAACAATTCTGTAGGGTTCGATTGTTTTATTTTCGTCACGCCTCGCCGTCATGGCCAACTAATAACAAAACTTAAAAGCCGTATAGCATTTTTACAATAGAAAAATGTTGAATTGCCAATATTTTGAAAACTACAAATTTTTGTAAAAGACAATCTTATACAAAGTTACCCTTATTGTTAATGTTTAATACGATAAAATTATAAAAATAGGTGCTTTCTATTTGAAAAAATTGACTTTTGACGATTTTTTAAATATAATTTTTATTCTTCTTTTTTGACCACTCTGTACTAATAATTTTCAAAATATCATAAAAAGACTACTAAAGTCAATATTCGTCGACAAGAAAACTAACACAAATTAAATAATAAAGACTTCCTTATAGGAAAAATTTATAGTTAAGTTTTGGTTTGCAAACGTCATTTTTGACATAAAAATTTAAATATGTCCAAAATGGTGAAACTTAAGTATAGAACATTATACATAAAATATGTCTAAAATTTTACGTAGAAATCAAAAATACAATAATATATAGTATACTCCATTTAAAATAAGCAAGTTGACATCTACTTTCGGTAAAACGAGAAGTTCCGCCATCTTGAATATATTTTAGCCAGCTGTCCCCCATGCACGTTAGTATACTATCAAATTTTCATATTCTTCCTAATTATAGTTTTCCCACAATCAGTCGATAAAGTTCCTGGAGAATCGCCCTGTATACCCATCGAATTGAAAAACTTCATTATTTGTCGTCGATTAAAAATCAACTTATCTTAACAAGAATTTCTACATTTCAAACAAAGTCTAATACAGTAATACCAGCAAAAAGGCATATATATTTGAAAAATAACAAATATAATATTCGTACGTGGAACGGTAATTTTTTTGAGCAGTGTATATCAAAATCTTGGTCATGAAATAGCCCAACTAATAAAAAAAACAGATCAAAAAGTGTTTTATCATGTTTGAGATTGATCTGCGAACTTTTTGTATACTCTGAAATAATAATGATTATAAAATACTTCTGTACGCATAAAATCGCTTAAAAAATGTAAGGTATAGAATAACAATATTTCTTGGTTTAAACAAATATATTTTTACCAATAAAAAATGAACCCGATTACAGGTTTTGCCATATATCGTCGGGGTTTTCTGATCCGTGACAATTGGAAAAAATCACGCTTTATCGGGCTGTGTTTACTGATGTAGCAAATCGGATTTGCGTATTATGATTAAGGCAGTTTACTCATAGAGGGTTTTCGGTAAAATGGGATATGGATATTTTTTATAAACATTTTAAAGAAAATGGGAACATTCCGTAAATATTTATTTTACGAAGCTATTTCGGGAAGATTTGTAAAGACCGTATATACAATTTTACATTTAAATTAAGCAAACGAGGTCCTTGCTTAAGCTTCTTTAACAAGGGTTCTGGATAACGTACTTTAACAGTTATCAAACCCAAGCTTTAGCCCTCATCAAAGTGCCGATGTTATTTTCGTTTTCAATTGTGCCTAAATCATTAAAGAATTATTTAACAGTTACAAGATGCTCCAAAAAATATGGGAAATCAAATATGTATTTTTTCAAAAAAGTCAGAAATTTATTACTTTCATTTAATGCCGAGATTACCTTTTTTAGTTCTAATTCTAAGATGCCACAACGTATTAAAGCAATTTTTTTTGAACGACCCTGTAAATTAGAAAATATTTTCAGATTATCTTAGGTTATCTTCATATGCAAATTTCATAACTATTGTATCTATAATATTTGTTGTAAATAAAAGTGAAAAGCAAATGGAGTCAATAAATAATCTAAAATATATTATACGAAAAATACCACACATTTCCAATTTTTTTTGCATATAACTTTGGGCAAAGAAAATATTTTGAAAAAAATACATAAATTTTACCTTATCATGCCAGCTTTAAATTTTGGTGTATAATAAAATAACAAAATCAAAATAGTGCGAATTAAATAAAGTATTTTCGAGATAAGAATAAATTTCACATTAAAAACTCACGACAACTACAAAACAAAAAATTCTCATTAACTATATCCTCGTTTCTTCTGAAGTTATGTCTTTCATACATTAATATTCCAAAATAACTTGCAATCAAATACATAAAAAAAAATGCTATCGAGATGTGAAAACCTGTCCACAAGAGTTATAAGGGAAGCCATTGAAATTGCAAAGAGGCCCAACAACTTAAATAGCAGAGATGATAGCCAACGTGTGCCTAATACTTGGAAAAATCTGCTTACAAAACATCAACCAGTACCATTTAGTAACGAAACAGATTACAACTCGGCAACGCAACCCCAAACACTGGCAGCAGGGCCGATGACGCGCAGCAGGTCTCGCAACCTGATGGGCCGACGCGCACACGGTACCGACAGCACCGGAGTCGCAGGCGTCAGTTCGCTCGTAGACGCCATACAGTGAGCTTTGAAAATGAATGTGAATGAGATTTCACCGAAACGTCAGCTGCCCTACAGTCCTGAAAGGGACTCAGCACATACACGGGATGCCCGAAAACCTCCGATTACACATCACACCCGTGAAAATATCCGACATAACATATATATATATATATATATATATATATATATATATATATATATATATATATATATATATATATATATAAATACTTATATTTGTTTGTTTTTCTTTCAAAAAAGGTATCCCAATCCGACGCCTCTGATTTCAATCATTTCTTTATATATTGTAGGCAACGATGAAATAAGAGAAGAATTTTTTGTGTGGAAAAACAGCTTAAGGGGATGAAATCTGCCCCCAAAGTTCACCCTCGAAAATGGTTTTTTCAATATATGTCAGGTTCTAATTGAAATTTTACAGTGAAACAAATTGCGTATTACTTTTGATGTACTGTACAACCAACTGATGCAGTTTGGACCATAAAGGTTGTAACCCCTATTTTTTACAATGAAAAATCTGCTTTTTCTTGTATCTATTTGGATAGAAAAAAATTCCAAATGAGCTAAAAAAATATTCGTTAATTGAATACAAAAATAAAATTGATCACTTCTAAATTATTTTTTTAAACCACCCTTTAAAAAAAATTGCCTCCCAAAATAGGTTTCTCGGTATCCTTCAGCTTCCAACTGATATTTTGCAAATTATCGAAATTGCAGTTACTTTTAACGCGAAACTAAAAGATCTGATGCAATTTCAACCAAAAGAGTTGCAACCCCTAATTTTTATTTTAAAAATTTGTGTTTATTTCTTAAAAAACAATTCAAAATGAGCTCTAAATGGTTTAGAAAATTATTTTTATTCAATGAATACAAAAATGAAGATGACCTTTTGAAGATAATTTTTTGTAATCAACAGTGAACCCAAATTTCATACCCCAAAAAGGTTCTTTAATAACCAAAAATAATTGAGAAAATTAAACTGGACAATGCAATTGTGACCGTAAAGGATGCAACCCTTAATTTTTATTTTTAAAATTCCTTCTTGTTTGTGCCTAGTTCTGGGTGTTTTTCATAGAGGTATAGAACTTTTAAATGGAATAAAACAAGGATGAATTTTTTAAATTGACATGAAATTTACTTTATTCGAAAGACAACCTTCTGGCATTATAATTTAAATGTGACTTCTGGCATATGACCGCCACGTCTGGCTCGGACGTAGTCTAATCTGGAGGTCCAATTTTCGATGACTTTTTCCAACATTTGTGGCAGTATATCGACAATAACGCGGCGAATGTTGTCCTCCAAGTGATCAATCGTTTCGGACTTATCGGCGTAGACTTCACATATCCCCACAGAAAATAGTCTAGCGGCTCTAAGTCGCACGATCTTGGAGGCCAATTCACGGCTCCGAAACGTGAAACTATGCGGTTACCAAACATTTCCTTCAATAAATCAATTGTGGCACGAGCTGTGTGACATGTTGCGCCGTCTTGTTGAAACCACAGCTCCTGCACATCATGGTTGTTCAATTGATGAACGAAAAAGTCAGTAATCATGGCTCTATAGCGGTCACCATTGACTGTAACGTTCTGACCAGTATCGTTTTTAAAGAAGTACGGACCAATGATTCCACCAGCCCATAAAGCACACCAGTCAGTTTTTCTGGATGTAACGGTGTCTCAACATACACTTGAGGATTATCATCACTCCAAATACGGCAGTTTTGTTTATTGACGTATCCATTCAAACAAAAGTGAGCTTCATCGCTAAACAAAATTCGCTTATGAAAATCGGGATCAACGGCAATCTTGTTGTGGGCCCATTCACCGAATCTACGCCTTGCTAGGTGATCGTGTGATTTCAATTCTTGCACGAGTTGGATTTTGTAAGCACGCAAACCAAGATCTTTCCGCAAAATCTTCCATAAAGTGAATGGACACATATCCAATTCCTGTGCACGATGGCGGATAGATTGATTCGGGTCTTCCTCTACGCTACGCTCTACAGCAGCAATGACTTCTTCTGTACGCACTATACGACGTCTCTGTGGATGCGTATTATCATTTAGAGTAAACGTGGTGCGAAAACGTTCCATAGTTAATCGAATTAATTGCTCTGATGGACGATTATGTTGACCGTAAAATGGACGTAGTGCGCGATACGTATTTCGAACAGAACCATGATTTTCAAAATAAATTTGCACAATTTGGAAGCGTTGTTCAGGCGTCAGTCTATTCATGTTGAAATGCCAAACCAAACTAAACATAAGTCACTTGACAGCTGACAAAATGGCCGCCAGTTAAAAAACTGTTGACAACTTAAAGTTATATACCTCTATAAAAAAACACCCTTTATAAGAGTACTTTAAATTGAACTATTAATGTTTGGAAAATGTACTCTCATTGTATGTATATAAAACCAAAGTTCACCTTGCAACTGGATAAATCACAAATAAATTTCCAAACGAATAAACGAAGATGTAAGTTAGAAGTTCAACTCTTAAGTGTGAGCTATCATTCACTTATTTTGCATTTACAATTGGTTGAGTTGCACAATATCAATAGGAATATGAAATATATTCAGAATACTGTTTTCGCTGATGAACTTTCCATTAAAGGTCATCTAAACGAAAAAACCTTAAAAAAAAACAACACATTGTGTGTTTACTGAATGATCAAACATAATTATAAAAAATATTTTTCAGTTCATTCTTTATGAAATCATAAAAAGTAAGATATAAGATGGCAACCCTCATAATCGAAAGTGTATGTAATAATTTAGTGTATATATATTAGCAGTAATATGGAACTTTTTTAATGGCAACTAAAACTTATTATTTATTTTAAAATCTAATTTCAGAAATAAGGTTTTCGTTGCTAGATGGCTCCAAAATAAGACCAATTTAGTTTATGTATTCAAATGATGGGATTACTTTTTCTAAATATTACTAACAAATGTTATTATAGAAATAGGCAAAAACAAGAAATAATTTTAGAAATAAAAATCTAAGGTTGCAACCCTTACGGTCAAAATTGCTTCGGCCAGATTACTTTTCGCGTTTAAAGTAATATACCATTTAGTTATTGGCAAAATATCGATTGGAATCTAAAGCATATTAGGGAACGTTTTTTGAGGGATGAAATTTCCGGTCACGGGTGGTTATAAAAGATTATCTTGAAAATATCAACTTAATTTGTATATTCATTCACTAAAAATATTTGTTCAAATCATTTAGTGCTCATTTTGAATTTTTTTATAGAAGTAAATACAAATGAATTTTTAAATTAAAAACCCCTTCCCGTTGAAATTACATCAGATAGTTTACTTTCGCGTTAAAAGTAACATGCAATTTGATTATTTGCAAAATATTAGTCAGAAGCTGAAGCATATTGAGAAACCTTTTTTGGGGGGTAATTTTTCGTAAAGGTGGTTTACGAAAATAATCTAGAAGTGTTTAACTTTATTTTTGTATTCAATTAACGAATATAATTTTTTTTTAGCTTATTTTGAATTTTTTATCCAATTAGATACAAAATAGTGGATTTTTTCAGTGTAAAAAATAGAGGTTGCAACTCTTATTTCATAGTCGAAACTGCATCAGTTAGTTGCGCATTAAAATCAGAAGTAATATACATTCTTTCATTGCAAAATTCCAATTAGAATCTGAGATGTATTGGAAAATCCATTTTCGAGGATAAATATGGGGACAGATTTTATTCCATTAAACTGTTTTCCCGTAACAAAAAAACATATGTCCCTTATTTTATCGTGAAGTACAACATATCAAAAAATTATTTAAATTGCAGTTGAGTTGAAATACCTTTCTTGTTCGTTTCTTAAAATTATGGTCTGTTAATAAAATTTTTATAAAAAAAATTGAACCGACTTCTAAAAGTGGGCTAAAAAGTGAAAAATAACTATAAATTTTTATAAGAAATTGAACTTTTTGAAGTCGACGCCAAACTAATACCTGACAAAATGTGATTTGCATAAACAGATTAAAAATACTTTATTTGTAATTGCTTGCTTACCAAAATTTGTATATATTAGTAGTTATTTATTTCATTTACAAATAATTTGGCGCCGACTTCAAAAAGTATAATTTCATATACAAAATTTATAGTTATTTTTCACTTTTTCGCTCTTTTAGAAGTCGGTTCAATTTTTTTATAGAAATTTTATTTTTTTATTTTTAGTTTTAGAATTCATTATGATATCCGTAAATTATTTGAACTAAGTACTAATCAAGATTAGTCTACCTCATAATGACTCCAAAGTGGCAAAAACGTACCCATTTTATCCAAAGTTGTAAATCACCCTAAAAAGAAACCACTAAAAATTCTTTGGTTCTTGGAGTTTTCCAAATACCAGTAAAATTGTGTCAAACAAATATTTAGTCTATCATAGTAAGTCCACTATCTTAAATTTCAAATTAATTTTAGATTAGTAATATAGACCCCAAAACCTTCCATTATCAATTTTTAAAGAACCTGAGATGTAAATTTCTTAACTCGATATATTTTATATTGCATACTGAGTTTGTATACGCCTCAAAAACCCCACAATATCAATTTTCAATATTTAAAGAACCTGAGATGTAAATTTCTTAGCTTGATATATTTTATACTGCATATTTAGTTTGTATACGCCTCAAGAACCCCACAATATCAATTTTAGACAAAATCGGAATATGTAAAATATTCTGTCCCTCATATTGTATCTTATCAACCTAATCGTTGTAAAAAATTAACTTCATATTAGTAATACACGACCCCGAAAACCCTTTAATACCAAATCTGAAAAAATGCGAATAAGGTAAAATTTTTAACACACCATATTGCATCCGCTATATTGAATTTCAAAAAAATTATTTTAAGTCTTAATCTAATCTAAATCTAAACCCTTCAAAGTCCCCTAGTAACAATTTTGGATGAAATCCGGAAATTTAAAATTTCTAAACTTATATTCTCTGTTTACATCCTCAAAAACGATTCAGTCCCATCTTTGAACAAAATCGAAAAATGTAAAATTTTAGATTTTAGTCCGCTATCTTGGATTTGCCATATTGAATCCTGAAAAAATACTTTTAAATTCATAATTTATACCCTCAAGAACCCCCTATATCGGTTTGGGAGAAAATCGAAAAATGTAAAATTTTTAGGACGCCCATATTGAATCTGCCAAATTGAGTTTTTCAAAAAATACCCCAATACTGAGTTTAGACAAAATCGGGAGATGTGCAATCTTTAATCCGCCATCTTGGATTTGCCATACTGATTTTTTTTTAAATAATTTCAGATTCGTTATGTGCGACCCCGAAAACTCCCCTGTACCAATTTTGAAGAAAATCGGACAAAATTGATTTTTTCGTCCGCCATATTGAATTTTTAAAAAATAATTTTAGATTAGATATGTACGATCCTGAAAACTCCCTCGTACCAATTTTGGAGAAAATCGGACAAAATTGATTTTTTTGTCCGCCATATTGGATTCGCCATCTTGCATATTACTGCACCAATTTCATCCAAAAAAATATAGGACCACCGCACAACTTCCTGAACATAACGAAAAAAATTTCATTCAAATCGGTGCCGCCGTTCCGGAGTAATCGGTGTACATACATAAAAAAAAACATACTCGACGAATTGAGAACCTCCTTCTTTTCGAACTCGGTTAAAAATGAGATGAAAGCGTAATAGTGGTGTGGTAATTTCTATATTTACCATTTTCTAATATATAATTAATTTTCCATAATTTATCTTACTTTCGTCAGAATTTATAGCGTCTAGCTAAAAGCAATAGAGTTTTTTTTTATATAACGGTCAAAAAATTTTAAAAATATCGCGTCTTTACCTTGAACAAAAATTGACGAATCCCAAAAAAAACAAACACATATAAAATATAATATTGAAGGTCCAAGAAATAAATAAGAAAATGTATTTCATTTCATATATATTTCTGAACATGGTTTAGTAAAATAAACCGAATGTCAAAAATTTAAAACACTTGATTAAAAATTGTACTAAATATTGACCAAAAACCTAGAAAAAAATAGCCTAATGTACATGAAGCCTTACTCCTATGTTAACCTTGATACATTGTTAGTTAATAATATGATATTTAATAAGTGCGAGATTTTATAAATGAAGTAACACAGTTTTTGAATAATACTGAATTGTATAAAATGGCGGATAAACACGGAAGAGGTGGATTAGTAAATATATATTTCTGTTAATGGAGAGAAAAAGTCTAACATCATTTTAGGAAATTCTGGAGGGATAATTGAGTTCCTGTAGTTGAGGCAATTAGAGATGTATAATACAAATATATTTCTTGTTGAAAAATTATTAGTTTGCCTGATGCGGATTTTAGTTAACTTGCCTTAAAAACATTTTCTATTTGATGGAAATTTACGTTTTCTTTTTCATTTAGCAGAGAAAAATTTAGAAACAATCCTACGAATAAACAGCAAGACTTTAAAAGAAATAAAAATTATTTTCGATGATTTTTTTTAGTTAAAATTAAACAATTAAATGTGAGATGTACAATGGTACTAGTGCTAAGTTTAAAGTATTCTTTTTAATTACACTCATAAATTATGCTCAATCACAAGAAAATAATAAAAAGTTGAAATTAAGAAGTTATCAAACTGCGAACTACGTCAACTAGATAATTTCATATTAAAAGTAGTGAAGCTATACTATCGTATCTCTGTGTGTTATGCGAATACTGAAATTTTGTAAGTAGTATTATCAATAAATCTTTATCAGTGATTTTTAAATATTTTATATGTCTATCATAGAATTTCTTCCCTTCATTCCTTTTATATTTAATGCCTTCAATACTTTTCGACCACAAAACGTTCCTATGTAAAAGTTTTCTTTGAACCTAAAAGTTCCGTTTCATTGGTCTCGTAGGGAGTTAAAAAGCCATTCATATCCCGATATATCCCTGTTGATGGATCAGTCTAACCTTTACCAGGCCCAGAAAAAAAATGACAGGTTTAGACTTTAGTGCTTAGTGTGTATAACATATCCTGAAGATAAGAAGAAAGTGTAAAAGGTAAAACATTCTCGGCACAAAGAAAAGACGTTAAATCGTTAGGAAATCAACTTAAATTGAAAAATAACTATTTAAAAAATTTTAATAAAGGGTGTTTTTTATAGAGATATAGAACTTTAAGTTGGCAACACTTTTTTAACTGGCGGCCATTTTGTCAGCTGTCAAGTGATTTATGTTTAGTTTGGTTTGGCATTTCAACATAAATAGACTGACGCCTGAACAACGCTTCCAAATTGTGCAAATTTATTTTGAAATTCATGGTTCTGTTCGAAATACGTATCGCGCACTACGTCCATTTTAAGGTCAATATAATCGTCCATCAGAGCAATTAATTCGATTAACTATGGAACGTTTTCGCACCACGTTTAATCTAAATGATAATACGCATCCACAGAGATGTCGTACAGTGCGTAGAGAAGGAGTCACTGCTGCTGTAGAGCGTAGCGTAGAGGAAGGACCGAATCAGTCTATCCGTCATCATGCACAGGAATTGGATATGTGTCCATTCACTTTATGGAAGATTTTGCGGAAAGATCTTGGTTTGCATGCTTACAAAATCCAATTCGTGTAAGAATTGAAGCCACACGATCACCTAGCAAGGCGTAGATTCGGTGAATGGGCCCAAAACAAGATTGCCGTTGATCCCGATTTTCATAAGCGAATTTTGTTTAGCGATGAAGCTCACTTTTGTTTGAATGGATACGTCAATAAACAAAACTGCCGTATTTGGAGTGATGATAATCCTCAAGTGTATGTTGAGACACCGTTACATCCAGAAAAACTGACTGTTTGGTGTGCTTTATGGGCTGGTGGAATCATTGGTCCGTACTTCTTTAAAAACGATGCTGGTCAGAACGTTACAGTCAATGGTGACCGCTATAGAGCCATGATTACTGACTTTTTCGTTCATCAATTGAACAACCATGATGGGCAGGAGCTGTGGGTTCAACAAGACGGAGCAACATATCACACAGCTCGTGCCACAATTGATTTATTGAAGGAAACTTTTGGTAACCGCATAGTTTCACGTTTCGGACCCGTGAATTGGCCTCCAAGATCGTGCGACTTAACGCCGCTAGACTATTTTCTGTGGGGATATGTGAAGTCGCTAGTCTACGCCGATTAGCCCGAAACGATTGATCACTTGGAGGACAACATTCGCCGCGTTATTGCCGATATACGGCCACAAATGTTGGAAAAAGTCATCGAAAATTGGACCTCCAGATTAGACTACGTCCGAGCTAGCCGTAGCGATCATATGCCAGAAGTCATATTTAAATTATAATGTCAGAAGGTTATCTTTCGAATAAAGTAAATTTCATGTCAATTTAAAAAAATCATCTTTGTTTTATTTCATTTAAAAGTTCTATACCTCTATAAAAAAAACACCCTTTATATGAAATATATATTGTCCAAATGCTTCACAATTAAAAGTTTTTAAATATCTTATTTATTATCTTGTAATTTTTACCCCTTCATTTCATTTGTACGCAAAACTTTCCATGATTCACATAACGTTGCTATGTAAAAGTTTTCTTTGGTTTATAAAGTTACACTTCACTGATTCCACAAAGAGCTAAAAAACTATTCAAATACGAATATATTCCTGGTGATGGATCAGTCTAGATTTAACCAAAAAAAAAACCAATGTCAGGTTGATTTTTGTATTAAAATATGGATTACCTATTTTGCATCGGAAAAGAAAAGTGTAAGTCATGAAACAGTTTCTACTCTCTAGTTGATTTCTACGTGATTGTTTAAGTTCAAACTAAGACATACACTTATTTTTCTTTACTGTGAATAAATTAGAAAAATATCTTTAGGAACTCATCACATCATTTTTACCAGATTATTTCAATGGTGGCTACGAAGAAAATCACTCAATGGAAGGGCGTCGAAGAAAATCCCTTCGTTAAAATTGCGGCGAAAAAATTCCTTCTTCTCAGTGTCGTATCACGCCACAGCAATGAATTCCCCCACTGACAAGGAAGGTATTCGAAGTGTCCGGCTCCGACTTTAATGAAACTTCAGTATGTTGTAGAGGGTATAAAAATAAGAGATACGTATTTTTTTTATCTGCGGAGATTCATTATAACAGGGTGAAAACCGCCCCTACAGTTTACCCCCAGAAACAGCATTTTTGAGATATCTCAGGTTCCAAGTGAGATATGAGAAATGAAGTTAAACTATAGTTTTCCACCCTCATGTATAATTATTCTTAAAATTGTCAAATTTCAATTGATATAAACGCTACAGAGCTTATTCAATTTTTTTTTAATTAATAAGAAAATATAAACTTATTTCATTGGTTAAGTATTCATGTCTTAATTAGAACTGTAGATATTAAAAAAATGTTTTGGGGGTGGCTCATCCTCTTTTATTAGTTTATTTTTAGAAACCCCAAAATACATCAACGTAAATTATTGCATTCGTAAAAAAAAAATATTATCAACAAATTTAGTTTCGTAATGTCCAGAATTAAATTATGTAAATGAATTATAAGATTAACCCTCACAAAAAGTAAGGGATGATATTTCTGGGGTTAAAACAACATGGTGTAACTTCACCTCAACTAACAAGTAATTTCCACTTTGTTTTGTAAAGATATCTCAATTAAAATCTGAGATCTGAAAAAAAATTATTTGCAGATGACTCATCCTCCTTTACTATTTCATTGTTTGAAACCCCAGAACATGTCAACTTGAGTTAATTATGGTATTCGTGAAAAAAATACTTTGAAACAATTTCATTAAATTTCGTAATTTTTAGAATTAAATTGCGTGCGCTAATATATGGTTACCGTTATAAGAAATAAAGGATGATATGTTTAGTGGGTGAAAATATCATAATTCAACATCATTTCAAACAATAAATAACTTCCATTTTGTTTTGTAAAGATATCTCAATTAGAACTCGGAATTTAAAAAAAAAGTATTCGAGAGTGGCTTACCCTCTTTTACTAGTTTATTTTCAAAAACCTCGAAACCCGCCAGCCTAAGTTACGTATGTTAATCCTGAAAAAATATTTTCATACAATTCCATTAAATGTCGTAACTTTTAAAATTAAATTACATGCGTAAATATATGGTTTACCCTAATAAGAAATAAGGGATGATACCTTTGGGGGTGAAAATACCATAGTTTAATATCATTTCGAATCACAAATTACTCTTATTTTGTTTTGTAAAAATATCTCACTTAGAACCTGAGATATTTCAAAAATACTGTTTTTACGGGTAAATTTTAGGGGCGGTTTTCACCCTGTTGTAATGAATCTCCTCAGATCGGAGTTTTTTACGCTGACGCTTACTTTTGTCGCGAAAAGGTAGTTTCCACAACAGAAATCCTAAAAAAACACAATACTTTTCTTTATTTTTAAGGAATTTTATTATGGCACTCCGTCCTGATACGGTTATTCTTTTAAGTCATTATTACTTTCAGTTCTCTCACTTGAAGTAATCACGATCACTTCGACTTAATGACAAGTAAATGCATATTCAAAAAAAGATGCTTATCAGTTTTACTTTTTTCACTTTCACCATTTGATAATTACTCTAAAGAATACAGTCAACGTCATCGCTGTCACGAACGTGACATATAAATTTTTTGGTTTTATGTCACATTCATAATCGCTATCAAGGGCTACGTTGCTTAGTTCATATTTTATAGTCATATTCATGTAATTTCTTCGAAATTTGCTTACTTTTCCTTGTGAAAACGATTCTAAGAAATTTTCTCATGAAGGAAAGTGAATTTATTAAGGCAAATAGTTCGAATTTGCGAGAATTTATTGTGTTATGGTGGCCAATTTCTTCGCAACAACCTTCTGCTCTGCTGAATTTAGAAATATGAAGACCTCCATGTAAGTAATTTATCAAGAACTGTTATTTCCGCGACCGATAATGAATACAGAAAAGAAACAATCGGTATGTATAAGCTCAAAACAAAAATATAACGAGTAGTACCTCATCGTTGTCAGTTTACCAGTGTGAAATTACATCGGTCAAGTGACAAGTATTGGCGTTTTGCTGGAAAATTTTAAACGGAATTTAAAATTTATGATTTTTAAAGTATTAGTTGTATTAAAAAAAAATTTTAAATATTTTCGACGACATTAGGTACTTATGCATGGTTTTAAATACTTTCCCAAAAATAGTCAACTTCCCAATTTTAACGAAGGGATTTTCCTCGCCGCACTTACCGTGGAGTGGTTTTCTTCGTAGGCACCATCGATTTGATAATTTTGTATTATGTTTATTACGTTTACCCCGGTGCATAGGGGCGTAAGTAAATCAAACATAGAAAATTAAGATTCATAATTTTTTTATCATTGCCTAGTAAGATTATTCACGCAATTGTACCTGATGATCTCTTCTTTTATGGGAAACATCGTATTGATAAAGGTCAGCATGGCACTAATCTGATGCCTCATGTTCAGAATATTTTTGAAGCTTTAATTAGCCGTCAGGCTATGGAAGCTGTGTCCACCGATTTTTTATAGCTTATGATAAAGTCCATTATGACACCCTTTTGATTAAATTGCAAGATATTAAATTGCATGGTAACCTATTGGGTCGACTTAAAACTTATCTTAATAATCGTGAATTCATGTTAATAATAATTTTTCCAATAATATATTAATAATATCTGGTGTACTTCAAGGATCACACTTGGGTCCTATCTTATTTTTAATTTTAATAGTGACAATATTTCTTTTTTTTTTCAATTCTAAATAGTTATTGTATACTGATGACTTAAAAATTTATAAAAGTGTTTCAATATTGCAAAAATGTGTCTTATTGCAGAATGATCCTAACTTTGAACAATATTTCAATCAAAACAGACTTTTTCTTAAGCTCGGTAAACGCCAGTGTATAAGATTTTCAAGGTTAAAAATAAATTTTCAATTTAGTTATAGTATAAATAGTATTAATTTAACTCGTGTTGATTGTGTCAAAGGTATCTTTCTTGATGATAATTGTTTTGATCAATATATTGAATATATTGTCAATAAACCTTATCATAATTTGGTTTCATTATCAGAATCTCCAGAAATTTTCGTAGACGTCATTGATACTCCTCTCTAATGCATTGGTGCATTCTTATTTCGAATATAGTAGTCTTCAAGTATATAAATTTATTAAAAAAGTTTCTTCTTCATTTGAATTATCGCCTTAAACAGAATGTATATCCTGTTGGATATGAGGGTGGTTTAAAATATCATAATTTCCCAGAGTTACTTATGGAGAATCTAGAATTTTGAAAAAAATCGATTTTTTTGCATATTTTCAATATTTAGACTCTTAAGGATATATCGTCGAAAACGATTTATCGAAATTCTAATTATTTAAGGAGTCATAGCTATTTTAGTGATGCGGCAACTCAACCGGTCCTGCCAGATTGAGCGCTCTGAATTACGAGCTTCTGATGCTTCTAAGGAAGCTATAACGGCTCATATAGCAAAGAGGACATCTAAAAATCCTTACATTGAAGTAGAAGAAGGCCCATTATATGGAGCAGGAATAGCCGATTAAGAAATGTAAGTATAACGTACCTGTACAGGGTGAGTCAACGATTGGATGAAGTAGATTTGTGCCTTTTCGGTGAAATTAACAAAGAAACTATATTTATTGTTTGATACAGTTTATTTTTACGCAGATTTTAAAAATATTTAGGACTCTACAGGGTGAGCCAAAAAACTAGGACAGCATAAAGTTGTATTTTTTTAAATAGAACACCCTATATACGAATCGTATTTTCGATTTAGCTTATAATTCTAAATCTTTTTTATTAAGGATTTACTATAACAAAACTTTATAGTTTCTGAGATAATTAAGTTTAAAGAAAAAAAGTCACATTTTCAAGCATCAATTCAATCCTAAATAACGTTTTCAATTTTGTGACAAATATATTCAAATCTGGAATTTAGCAAGGCCAAGGACAAGTTAACATAATTTTTACCTAATATTTGCAATAAAAGCTACAGGGTGTTGAACACATCGGCTCAAATTTGAACAAGTTTAAATGAATAAATATCTTTTTTTTTAACGCTACACCCTGTATATTTTCATGTTATTTAATAGAGTAATAAAAACCCTAAAAGTTTTGTTCAATATATCCTATACTTATTTATAATAGTTTTTGAGATATTTCAGTTTTTCTTATTTTCCATACTTTTTTACAGAAATAGTCTTCATTATCATAGTAGCCATGGCAAAAACAATGTAAAAGAACATTTTTCTGTGTGTCAAATTTATAATCGCAATCGCTTCTTTTGGTTTTTATGTAGTGCAGTTTGGTTTTTTTTGCATTCATCTTATATTGTAAAATGAAGTTTCCAAAGAATGACTCAATAGATATGATTTATACAATAGGAGAGGCTCAAAAAAATTGCCTTCTTGCTCAAAGAATTTACAAAATGAAGTATCCTGATCGACGCCAGCCTAATACCCATACTTTTCAAAACTTAATGCAAAGATTTGATTCTTCTGGTACTGTTGATTATCCAAAACGTAAAGTGGTCAACAAACCAGTAACTAATGAAGAAAAAGAACTACAAGTATTGCTAAATGTTCAGGAAAATCCTTATATTGGTAGCCGTCAGTTAGCAGCATTATGTGAAATATCACAATCCACCGCTAATCGTACTACCAAGAAATATAGGTATCATCTATATCACATGGAATTACACCAAGAATTGCATGGACAGGATTTTGAAAGTCGTGTAAACTTTTGTCGTACAATAAATGTGGAGATTCAATTAAATCCAAATTTATTATGCAAGGTAATGTTTAGTGATGAAGCTACTTTTAGAAGTAACGGTGCCGTAAATAGACGCAACATGCATTATTATGCCACAGAAAACCCATTTTGGATTAGAGAGGTGCAACATCAAAACCACTGGTCATTAAATGTTTGGTGTGGTATTCATCATAATCGAATTATTGGACCCCACTTTTTTAATGAACCACTAAATGGCCATAGTTACCTGAACTTTCTACAAGAAGAACTACCCCAACTGCTTCAAGGTCTCGATAGGGATGAGCTCGACAGTATGTGGTTCCAGCACGATGGTGCGCCTCCGCATTACCATCGTGAAGTTCGTGCGTTTTTGGACCAACGATATCCGCAAAAATGGATTGGACGTGGGGGTTTCATTGAGTGGCCACCAAGGTCTTGCGACATCACCCCATTAGATTTCTTCCTATGGGGTTATATTAAAAATAAGGTGTATGTTAATCCACCAACAACAGTGGAAGATATGCGAAACAGGATTAGGGATACCTGTAGAACAATAACGCCACTAATTTTGTCCAGGGTCCGAGAAAATCTGCAAAAAAGACTAAATTTGTGCATTGCACAAGAGGGTCGTTTATTCGAACACTTATTAAAAAGAAATAATTAATCTCAGTATTTAATAGGTAATTTTTTTGTTTCAATTTAGTATAAAAGTAAATATGTATTTGCCTTGTCGTTATTGTTGTGTTATTTTTTTCACAATATGTTTAATTAAACTATTGCCGTTGTAATATAACGAATAATGTATTTCATCATATTTAACCACATTCTGTTTGTTTCTGTAGTTTCTTTTTATTATTTTACATGGCTACTATGATAATGAAGACTATTTCTGTAAAAAAGTATGGAAAATAAGAAAAACTGAAATATCTCAAAAACTATTATAAATAGGTATAGGATATATTGAACAAAACTTTTAGAGTTTTTATTACTCTATTAAATAACATGAAAATATACACGGTATACCATTTAAAAAAAAAGATATTTATTCATTTAAACTTGTTCAAATTTGAGCCGATGTGTTCAACACCCTGTAGCTTTTATTGCAAATATTAGGTAAAAATTATGTTAACTTGTCCTTGGCCTTGCTAAATTCCAAATTTGAATATATTTGTCACAAAATTGAAAACGTTATTTAGGATTGAATTGATGCTTGAAAATGTGACTTTTTTTCTTTAAACTTAATTATCTCAGAAACTATAAAGTTTTGTTATAGTAAACCTTTAATAAAAAAGATTTAAAATTATAAGCTAAATCGAAAATACGATTCGTATATAGGGTGTTCTATTTAAAAAAATACAACTTTATGCTGTCCTAGTTTTTTGGCTCACCCTGTAGAGTCCTAAATATTTTTAAAATCGGCGTAAAAATAAACTGTATCAAACAATAAATATAGTTTCTTTGTTAATTTCACCGAAAAGGCACAAACCTACTTCATCCAATCGTTGACTCACCCTGTATATGCATGAAACTTTACTCGAATCTTTAACGCGTTTTTCTCAAAACTAATTTCTTCAACACGGTTGACATGACATCTCAAGTTGTATCTCCAAAAACAATCCCAAAAAAATAATTACGAATTGTCGAAGAGGAAGATAAAAAAAGCCACCGATAATATGAATAGAAACAAAGCTCCGGGAATAAACAATTAAAGACGTAGAAGAGAAAGTAACTGAATGCCTGAAAGTCCTATTTATTAAATGAATTTCTTAAGATAATAATCCAAACAGCTGGGCGAATCAATAACCACACGAATATTTAAAAAAAGAGACTCACGCAATCTTGACAAAAAGTTGAATGAATATCAATCTCTTGAATAGTCCAGTTTTAGACAAGGATTCAATAAAACAGACCGTCTAATTCAGAAAATTATGGTCGATAACGAAAATTAATATAATATTCCATTATATTTCGCTTTTGTTAATTACGAGAACGCTTTCGATAACATCGGGTTCTAGCTAGTAAAAGAAGACCTAATAAATTGTAAAATCAATGATCAGGAATACTCTTCTGGATTTGGTTGAAGAATATATACTTAGGACAATGCCTCAGGCCAAATAAAGAATATCAAAGACCGGATTTAATGCCAAAAAATTTAATACTAGCGTGCTCCTGGTCTTAACCTACGCAGTCCGAACTTCACCCTTTACCAGACCTAATCTGGGTGAGCCGATTGAAACCCAATGAACATGGAAAGAGAAATTATTGATATAACACTACGTGATCGAATAAGAAATATCTGGATCAGACGATCTACAAAAGTCACAGATGTAGTGGACCATTAGATTAGAGTGAAAATAGGCTCGTAATAATGAAACTTACAGAGGCGATTGATATCACAAAATAGAAGTGATAGAATGCGACGCTCAATTAGGTTTTTAAGAATAACCTAAAATTTATACATCTGCTATCAGGTTATATATTCATATAAACTTTGGAAAAGGTAATAAAAGCAATAATTGTTTCACAAAATTCCATTTCTACCAGTTTGGTAATAAAGCCGATTTTTCATTCTTATATTTTTAAAGTTTAAAATTTACCCTTTATTGTCAAATTGTCCCACATCAATGAATTAAGGAAACATTTTTGCTTATAATTTCTACCTACGCTCATGCAATGACTACAACAAAACTTCCGTATGTTACAGTTTATCATTTGTTTTCAAGCTCAGCCATCGCCGGTGTTCAATCAGTGTCAGACAGTCAGACATTTAAATGGATTTCAAAACATAAAATCCCGTATAGAATATATCCAACTATTTATAATTTTCCTCGGAATAAAAGCCATTGCAAATATTTAAGTTGATAGTGACACAGCTGTTATCTTTAAAACTATTTAAATACACTCAAGCATTAACTCATTATTTATTGTTTCTCGTCAACTGCCAAACCATACACGTTTTAAAGATGTATATTAAAATGTCGTACCGAAATTATAGTTTCGGACAAAACACTTTTAAATTAAACAAATTTATTTTAATAACATTTTTTTGCGATATTTAGTAAAATAGGTAAGTTTAGATAATATTAAAATGTAAAAGTCACTAGAAAACCAAAAATAGAGATGCATGATAACAACTTTTGAGATGCAAGAAATACAGTCCAGTGTGTACCTACATGATTTGAATACAGTGTTAAAAATAACCTTAAATTTAATGTCCGTTCCTTAATCAAATTTAATGATTTTGTACCTTAAATCGTGAATACAGTGTACAGTGTAAAAAGCTTCACATTAATTTTAAGGTAATGTGCTGGAAGAAAATTTCATAAAGTGTTTATTAAAAGCATTTAATGGCAATTCATTAATTTTTACATTAAATCTAATGTAATTATACATAAAATTTGCTGTTTTCTTTGTTGAAATTTAAGGTAACATTCAATTAAATTCAATGTACACAGCTTTAATTTTAAAGTAAATGTAATTTATTAACGATTTAGGGTACAAAATAGTTACATTTGATTAAGGAACGTACATTTAATTTAAGATTATTTTTATCAGTGTACACTGTAAAAAAACTTCACATTAATTTTAAGGTAAAGTGCTGGAAACAAATTTCATAAACCGTTTATGAAATGCATATAATATTAATGCATTAAATTTAACAATTTTTACCTCGAAGCTAATGTAATTATACTTTAAATTTGCTATGTTTTCAATTACTTTATTGAAATTTAAGGTAACATTCAATTAAATTTTACGTAGAAATCTTTAATTTCAAAGTGCATGTAACTTATTCACGATTTCAGGTACAAAATCATTAAATTTGAGGTTACATTAAATTTAAGGTTATATTTAACGGTGTAGATATCTTAAATTTACTAATTTGCAGAGTCCGTGTTCTGTCTCTGTCTAAAACTTTTTCTTGCTTTCGATTCTGCGTCCAAGATATTTGATTTTTCAGAAACTAGTTTTCATAAGTTTTTCTTTCTTATGATTTCTAGAAGAACTTTCTCTGGCTATATTCTGATGTACTGATTTGGCATGAAAAATAATCTATTTTGTCAAAAGACGTGGCAGTGGCTTGTAAGTTAAAGCATGTGATTATATACAATGTTGAGTCTCAGTATTAAAAATGGTTCGATCTCTAGTAAGTTAACAATTTAATATATTTTTATTTATATTATTTTATATTAATACCTCCCAAAATAAGCAAATTTTTTAAAAAATTGCGATCAGAGCTTTAACCTTGAGAAAAGGGCAATTTCAAGGTCAGGCAGATTTTTTAAATAGGCATCCCATTTTATTGCAAAAATGGAGATCAAATATTATCTAGCAGTCGTTAAAGATATAAAACCACCTGATAGCTTGTTTGGAAAAACGTGGATTCATTAATTTTTTTGGTTTCCTCGTAACAATTTCTCACTGTTTTCCGATATTATGTAGGATGCGCTTCTGATTTTTTCTTTTAAATAGCTAACCTAATTTTTTTTCTTATTTTTAAATACGTCAAAGAAATTTTAATATTCCTAGCACTTAAAAAAATATTTTTAAAATATTTTTGTTTGAAGATTTTTGATTTTTTCAACGAATTTGATCGGACAATTCTAAAAAAAATTGTCGCTAATCTGCTCCTTTTTTGGGAAAGGTTCAAACAATTTAAAAATTTACTGCTGTCAAAATATCTAAATTTATTTAAAAAAAAAATAGAAAATGAATATTCGAAAATATTACAGCTTAAAAATACTAAGAAAAACGGAATTTAAAATACATCATTTTTAAAGATTAGTTGGATTAAAAAAATAAATATTTTGTTTTAAACACCTTCCCAAAAATAGTCAACATCCCTATTGGGATACACTTACTTAGGTTCTTCTAATTCACATACCCTTTTTAGCAATTAGCAATAATTTTCAAAATATTTGTACTTGAGAAAACTTTTTCTAGAAAGCTTACAAGTGAAAACAATACGAGTAGTAATCAACGTTATTATAGAATTGAATTTTTGCCAGTTTATTATTTTGTAAAAGTAAATTACCAAACTCAAAAGTATTACAATTCGGGAATGCTTTTGATATTTTCGTATACACTTAAAGTAGCTTATTGCTCTATAAAATGAGTCGATACGAACTTTTATGGACATCCGAGAAGAGATGGCCTGGGATTAAATGAGATTTTAGAGCGGACGGTCCATTTTTGTGATTTTGTGGTTTGTCATAAGGGTCCGATAAGCACAACAAAGGTTTCTATTATGCTATAAAGTTTTGCGTTATCCATATAGAATGCATAACAGATTATAATTCAAAGATATTTCCAAACTATTTTAAAACGACAGAGTTAAAATCCATGACGTAAAAGCAGTCTGGAGTTATTTAAATATTATCAGAAACAAAGGTTTTATCATCTGTAAGAGCTCGCAGATGGCGAATTGATAAATCCTCTCTGTTTTACAGACAATATACAGGAAGCACAAAATATGCTGGATACCCTAAACGATGTCTCAGAAAAAGTCGGTTTGGAAATTAATTTATCAAAGACACAATACATGACAAACCTAGTAATGAGTAGTCACTTACACATCAATAACACAAGTCTAGAACAAGTGCATATATACAAATACTTGGGACATGAGATCGGTATTAGGAGAGATAAGCAGACGCACGAAATCCAGCGAAGAATAGGTTTATCGTGGGCGGCATTAGGTAGACTCATATATATATATATATATATATATATATATATATATATATATATATATATATATATATATATATATATACATATATATATATATATATATATATATATATATATATATACATATATATATATATATATATATATATATATATATATATATATATATATATATATATATATACCGGGTGTCAACGAATCTATTAGACAAGTCATAATTTCTAGAGTATTATGTGTATCAAAATGAGAATTGGTACAGGTAAATGGTATGTGAAGGGGAGAGTTTTCGCATATTTTCCACTTTCCGGCCGCTTCCGGTTTCACCGGAAATAGCCCCTGTTTTGAATTTTTAAATGGAACACCCTGTAAATTTTAACATTTTTGGATTTCTGAAACAATTCTAGATCAGAATGTGACATTTTAAAAACTTTTTACGTCTACTTCATTTTTTTAGAGCCACTTTTAAAATTGCATCTAGGTGGCCATGATCGGACGCAAACTAATCTAAGGGCCTTAGGTGATGTCAAAAAATACAATCGCAAAGTTTTAGTTACTAGTATGAAAGACAGGAATAAGACAAGTTGACAAAATTACGTTTTCATTTCTAACTATTAATTTTCAAATGGCGACCCCTTTTTGACAACTACTTTACGAAAAAAGCATTCTTTGACGAATCTAACGATACTAATTTATTTGCGATTGGATTAGACATAAGAACAGAAATTAAATATTATTAAGCAAAATACTGGATAATTTATTTACTTATGACAAGTGCGCCATGGACAGCAATGATGCGTAATAATTTGCAACTTTGGAAAACAAAGCACTCACTTAAGTAGATAATGACAGTGACATACGCTCTAAGAACAGACGTAAAAGTTTCTTAATTTTCGTTAAAATAATGTATACTCAAAGTAAAAAAGTGGATATGTTATTAATATTTGGAGAGTGTCATAAAGAGTCTGTTCTTAAAGCGTATGTCACTGTCATTATCTACTTAAGCGAGTGCTTTGTTTTCCAAAGAAGACTTGATAAAAACAGTTGCAAATTATTATGCATCATGGCTGTCCATGGCGCACTTGTCATAAGTAAATAAATTATCCAGTATTTTGCTTAATAATATTTAATTTCTGTTCTTATGTCTAATCCAATCGCAAATAAATTAGTACCGTTAGATTCGTCAAAGAATGCTTTTTTCGAAAAGTAGTTGTCAAAAAGGGGTCGCCATTTGAAAATTAATAGTTAGAAAACGTAATTTTGTCAACTTGTCTTATTCCTGTCTTTCATACTAGTAACTAAAACTTTGCGATTGTATTTTTTTGACATCACCTAAGGCCGTTAGATTAGTTTGCGTCCGATCATGGCCCTTAGATGCAATTTTAAAAGTAGCTCTAAAATAATTAAGTAGACGTAAAAAATTTTTAAAATGTCACATTCTGATCTAGAATTGTCTCAGAAATCCAAAAATGTTAAAATATACAGAGTGTTCCATTTAAAAATTCAAAACCGAGGCCATTTCCGGTGAAACCGGAAGTGGCCGGAAAGTGGAAAATATGCGAAAACTTTCCCCTTCATATACCATTTACCTGTACCAATTCTCATTTTGATACACATAATACTCTAGAAATTATGACTTGTCTAATAGATTCGTTGACACCCGGTATATATATATATATATATATATATATATATATACATATATATATATATATATATATATATATATATACACACCTCATTTCAGCGTCGCTGTGAGGGAGCACCTGAATAACGTCTATCGAGATTGTTGGATAGGTATAGGAGGACCTATTGCCTGGCATCTTCAATCTCCCGACCTAACACTGTTGGATTTTTATCTGTGGGGACACCTTAAAACCTTGGTATATTCCACTCCGGTTGATAGTAGGGAGAAACTTCTACGAAAAATCACGATTCATTGTGATCAAATAAGGAACAATGCAGTCCTCAATTCATAATTGATAACGATTGGAGATACAACCTAATTGAAACGTCGTAAAAATAAAGACAATGCTAATCCGACAACCAAATTTTAGTCAATCTTCAACATTATCCACAACCCTCAAAGAGTCCTCAATGCATCGTGCCCACGAGACTTCACGGAGCCCATGTTGAACCCTCTTACGAAGTTTTTAAGTAAGCAGTTAGTTTAACTTTTTATTGAAACTATGATGACACGGGAAAATTCCTCTTTTTCATATTCAACTCTACAGAAGTTAGAGGACTAACAGTGTAAATAGAATAACGTTTTTTCGAAAACGGTTAAGATTAGCAACATTAATGAAGAGAACCTAATTTTTTGTCAATAGTTAAAGGTATGCAAAAAACGTTGTCCAAAGTTCTTATCATACAGGGCGTAAAAAATAGGATCATAAGTGTCACAGCCGTCCCTGCAGCTGTGAGTAATTCGCAACACTTTCTTCGAAAGTAATTTGAAGGGCCCTACCCGGTATACATCATATTTAAAAAACTGAGATATACCTGATGGTTCGATAATTATGGGTAAGAAACTTTGTAGCTCTTTGAGAACCCATATCTCCGAAGGGGAGGCCTATATGAAAAATCTAGGAGATTTCCCACATTTTCTCGGACACCCTGTATACAAACAGTTTATTTCCTGCAAATAAAACTTTAGTTCTCTCCACATATGCATTTCGACCACCTAATGGTGTTGTCAACGCAGCTGTATCGAACCAAGAGCAACATTGGCAAGAAACAACTGTCCATATAAAACATAAATTCCAAGACGTGTCGGCAGGATATTAAACCTGTAGACTTTTCGATGTCAGGCTTAAAAATATTGCCATTCGAATAGCATCTTTACATCCACCGGAGTAGTGCGAAACTTAACTGGCAATATTTTTCAGTCTGACATCGAAAAGTCTGCAGGTGTAATTTCCTGCCCACACGTCTCGGAATTTATATTTTATATGAACAGTTATTTCCTACGAATATTGCTCATGGTTCGATACAGCGCCAGTGACGAGACCACTAGATGGTCGAAACGCGTAAGGAGAGAGAACCAGAGTTATATTTGCAGGAAATACACTTTGTATATATTCTTTCTTTTAACTGCTTGATAGGAAAATAGATATAGGCAACTGGTAAATAAGGCTCACGTAATTTATAAATTAAAACAATATCACAATTTTGATTAATTTATACTCTTGATATTTTGGTTATGACCGACTCAAACCCATTTTTTCTCATTTAAACTGCTAACCACACTGAATCCAAGCCGAAACTGGTTTTACTTTAATACTTGAAAGTCATTAATCTTGGTCGAATAAGAGCTATGCTTACTCGCTCAAGCCAAAATCGAGAAGATAAGGTATTATGCAGTTGCGGTTACTAGATGATGTAGGTTTTGTCGGATAGTAAATCGTTTTGTTGGCGTATAAAGTGCAAGCGGGTCATAATTTATACTTTCCCTAACCGATTTCAAGAATAAAAGAAGTATTGAAACTCTACTTACTTAGAACTAAATTTGCTTAGAATACTTACCTTTAAGCGAGGAAAAAATTCTAAAGTTTTAAAATTATTTATTTAAATATTTTCTTATCATTTTTACAGGAACACAGGGAATTCATAAACAGTAAGAGATTAAATTAGAGCAAATTTGCTAAACTTAAATTATTGTCAGAAGACGTTTAACAGTTGTCGATTAAGAAGCAAACATGTACTTTACAAAATCGGGCTTGATTAGGGATACAATATGGTTCTTATAAACATCGATTTTGACAACATCGATGTTCTCACGATAAAACATCGACGTTGAGAAACATCGGCCATAAGAGCGATACATCGATGTTTATCGATGTTTAATATATTTCAGAAAAGTAATCGTATTTTATGTCTTGTGATTCTGATAACACCATACGACTTAAAATAAGATCACAGACCTTTAAGAAACACGGAAGAGAACTTGAAATATTTATATTGTTATCAGAAATTTCACAAAAAATGTACATATATTAGCAATAACAGTGCAACAGTTTTCAATTTAGTTCAAACACTTTCAATCTAAAATATTAGGTGCAATGTTTACTGATTGATCAATGATTAACTGACTTCACTTAAACTAGTCCACCAAACTAAATATAACGGATCTTAAATAGTAAGCACATTTCTTTATTTTAATTTAATAATTTTGAAATGGATTTAAGGAAAAGCAGCTTAGGTAGTCTAGTTCCCAGAATCCTATTTCTTTCCTGGGTGATGGTTACCCCGGCTTCCTAAAACAACCTTTTGCTTTGTTATATATGTAATTCTCCTTTCAGGCAGAGAATATGAAAAATATATATACAAACAGTTTATTTCCTGCAAATATCGCTCTGGTCCTCTCTCCATACCCGTTTCGATCACCTCATCATCTCGTCAGTGGACCAGAGCGATATTTGCAGGAAATAACCTGTTTGTATATATATTTTTCATATTCTCTGCCTGAAGGGAGAATTACATATATAACAAACTATTTAAATACGGCAAAAAAAACGTTTCTTTATTTCTCATTGAAATTTGGATTTTTTAAAAATTTTATGTTATTCCAATGATTCATAGATGTCGTTCGACTGACGATATTTTTCAGTCCGACATCGAAGTTCGTAGATAGCAGATGCAATATCCTGCCATCATACCTTGAAATTTATGGTTCATATATCAGTTATTTCCTGCTAATGTTGCTCTCGGTCAGATACAGCTCCACTGACGAGATCATGAGATATCGAAACGCGTATGGAGAGAGGACTAGAGTGATATTTGCAGGAAATAAACTGTTTGTATATATATATATATATATATATATATATATATATATATATATATATATATATATATATATATAGGACTAGAGCGATAAACTGTTTGTATATATATATATATATATATATATATATATATATAGGACTAGAGCGATAAACTGTTTGTATATATATATATATATATATATATATATATATATATATATATATATATATTTCATATTCTCTGCCTGAAAGGAGAATTACTTTTATAACAAACTATTTAAATACGGCATAAAGATTTCTTTATTTCTAACCGAAATTTTGATTTTTTTAAAACCTTTTGGTTTACACAGACGTGGCGACTATGGGGCGATATATCATTACAATGTTTACAAGTGTTGGAAAAAGAGACTTCACGTTCTGCCAGGTTTCAAGGCATCTCTCTTTATTAGTGTAACAGGAGATGACCGATACATCTGAATCTCTGTTTCGCTGATGGATCCTGTAGTTGTAGAAGATGATTTATTTTTCATATTTTTGTGTGTCAACTGCTTAGAGTATTTCCAAATGTAATATTGCGAATCTTCTGTATCCGACTTATCAGATGTGTCATTCCTGGGTGTAGGTAAGCTGTTATGTTATGTGTGTCACATATGTATTTAAGTAATTAATTACTTTGCTTTTGGAGGCAGTATGTTATGAAACCATATTGCTAGTTGTCCCTTTATATCTCCTTTAAATTGTATAATCATTTCATTTTTTGATTTCATATTTTCTATGGCTTCTGAAACGCAAGTAACTAGTGGAAGAACTTTGCTAATCGTTACGTAATTATCTCCCGACATTTTTTATGATAACTTCTCAATAGGCATAATAATTGCGAACCGATTATTTTGGTCAGATCGTACATCCCTAAAATGAATGTAGGAAGGGAGATGATTGAACGATGTCGGTGGTTGGTAAATTTGTAGACGATATATCGGCGATGTATCGCTCATCTTTGCAAATGATACATCGATATTTTTCAAACATCGATGTATCATTTGCATCTCTAGGTTTGATACGATAGTTTAGTTACTCTTCAACCTAGGTTCTCGCTATCAAAAATTATATTTATGGAAAAATGAATACCTTCAATGTAAATCGGTACCAAAATTAGAGCAAAGTCAAAAATTTTTTTAAAAAGAATTAATAAGAAAATTCATAGAGAGTAGTGGCTAAAAGATCGTGTACTAAATTTATGCCAAGCCATAAGTAAAAATTAGTGCTGTGTTTGGCGTAAATTCCGAGATCGATGAGACCTATCCAAGGGTGTTGGGGGCAAAGTAAGAACAAATCCTACATAAATGTAACAGCAAAAAATAGATTGGAGCCAAGAGAGGGGGGGTCAAAGTTGGCTAAAACAGATTTTTTTGAATATACAAGCCAAGGAACGCAATTTAGAAAAAAAGGTTTCAAATAAAAGTTAAAGAGATTTTAAAAATCTACAATTTGAACTTACGATCATTTTCGTCAATTTATTATTCCAAAAATGCCAAAAAACTCTTAAAATATACCATTTTTAGCATATTACAGAATTAACTTTTTTTCCACTTTTTTGATTTTAAAGAGATGCCCTCGTCATTTTGAACAAAATTATATTTTAAATGAGTAAATCAGATAATTTGTTGATGACATATTCCTATTTGTTTATCCCAAGATGCAAAATGTTGATTGCTAAAACTTTTTTTTTGGGTGAACATTTTGACCCCCACAAGCGCTCACTCTATTCGTGAAGGCCTAAATTTTCATATCTTGTTAGGAGCAAATGAAAAAACTAATTTTCAATCTCTTAAATATCGCTCTAAAAAAGGGGGCGTGCCATATTCATAATCTTTCGAGCTACCCCAGATTAAAAAAAAAAAACACCGAAATTGGTCCATTCGTTGCTGAAATATGGCCAATTTTTCCGAGCGCTGCTGATTTGAAACTGCGAATTCAATGTTCTCGCGCCAGCGAGAGTTCTATTTCTTTATAAAAACACATCCCCTTTTTTAAAGCAATATATTAGGGGTTGAAAATTAATTTTTTCATTTGCGCCTAACAAGATCTGAAAGTTTAGGCCTTCACGAAGAGATTGAACCTTTGTGGAAGTCAGAATGTTCACGCAAAAAAAAGTTATAGCAATCAACATTTTGCATCTTGGGATAAACAATTAGCAATATTTCAGCAACAAATTATCCAATTTACTATTATAAGAAGGATTAGGGCTTCCTTTTACAAGCAAAAAAAGTTAATTTTGCAATAAATAATTTATATGAAAAAAAATGTTCGATTTTTAGGATTTTTTGGCCTTTTTGCAATAACAAATTAACAAAAATGATCGCACAAAAGCTCAAATTATAAGTTTTTAAAATCTCTATAACTTTGATCTGAAACTTTTTTTTCCAAAATGTGTTCCTTGACTTGTAAATTCAAAAAATCTGTTTTAGACAACTTTGACCCCCCCCCCTATTGGCCCCAACCTATTTTTTGCTGTTACATTTTATGTAAAGTTTGTTCTTACATTACCCCCAACACCCATGGGTAGGTCTTATCCATCTCGGAATTTACGTCACTATATTTACCTATGGCTTGGACTAACTTGACATCCATCAGTTTGGTTTTTTTTATCTTATTTCTTCATTTCTCACTCTATCGTTCACTTTTATCCCCAGTGACTTTTGCTAAAATTTTTCATTATGCTTTTGTTGAGTGTCCACGTTTGAGCTACATTAGCGATAACAATAACTAATGGCAACGACAGTAATAAAAATATATCCCGGTCATCAGTTTGTCAGCAAAATTTTAATATTAAACAAACATTTAAGATCTAAGTATAGAAATAGGTTTAAAAATGAGATAATGTGTATAATTTACAACTCGTGAACAAAACACAAAACACAATTGTTAAGCGATTTTGTTCCTCTTTATGTATTTAAACACACAAGCACATTTATAAAGCAAAACGTTAAAAATCACCCAAGGCAAAGCAATTTTTCTACACACACAATATAAACAATTCACATTCGGTCCTAAACTTACCCCGGGCTGCACGGACACCGCCGTTTTAGGGCCAAGATTAATGGCTCTGCCGTCGGCCCTAATCAGAAGATTGAGTCCTCTGGCTCCTGGTTCGCCACCTGCAAAAAGAACGAGTATGAGCCATGAATAAAAGACGATCTAGTCGGCGTGTGTTTGTTGGAACTGCGGGAAACTGCGTGCACCAGCACTTTGTTAAATGTATTATGTAAAAGATATCTGTGCCAAAAATTACACGGGGAGTGAGAAAAATGGGCGAAGGTTTCGTAGATTAGTGTGTAGAAATGTTAAATAATAAATAGTGTTTAATAATGAAGTCCTTAAATGTAGGTATAATAAGACAAATGTAAAAGATTTAGAACAACTTTTTTTAATCTTTATTTCCTGTTAGAAAAACATATAAATATCTAAATCAATTCATACAAATTTTGAATAAGTTTTAAAACTTGAAATCTTTATCAATACTTATCCTAACTAATTGACTTACTGGCATATCAACGCAAATAGTCCAAACTATAAAACATGGAATGGTTAGCAACACCATGGAGGCATCCACTAAAAAATATTTCTCAAAATTCGCACTCCAAAAATGTGAAAAGAAATAAATTGTCATTTGATAAATTTATCGATATCTCTGGATTAAATAGAAATTATTACACTGGTTTTTACTAGAAAAGGCGCAAAACCTCACAATGAAGTGAAAGATAGAGTTAATTTAAATCAAAAAACGAAAGGTAGTGAAAATCACTAGAGTGTAGTTGAAGGCTAGTAACAGCACCAGCCAGCAAAAATGCCGAGCTAACTCCTATGCCGGAGAGTAGGGGTGGGAAATTAAGGACGCCACTGCGTCAGAGCCAGGTTGAATGCAGAAACCTTCCACGAAGTTGTTTGGAACTAGCTTTGAATCCTACTCTTTAAAATTCACTAACAACAAAAACAAATGAAATACCAAATGCAAATAGCATGTGGGTCAAATAAAACTCGTAGAGGATGATTTCAATAAAAGTCTGTAATTAAAATTCAAATCGTTAAAATAAAAATCTTCAATCAAAAGATCCAACTGTAGCGTAAGCTAGATTTTATAAAATATAAAAGAACATCAAACTAGATTAAATATACAGAGAAAAAGGAAATAAATACAAGTGGTTTGCCTGTGTCTGTCAGTTGTTTATTTCTCGCTGACTGATAGTTGTGAAGTTCAAATCCGTAGAGTGGTTGCCTGTAGGTCGGACAACAGCAATGTTTTTGAACCCGTAGGATAGATACCTGTAGGATGGACCCCGATTTCCTGGGGCCTAGACTGATTTATGGTTAAAAACATGCTTAAGACTGACAAAATATCCGTGTTTCCAGGTTCTGTCTCGGTAACGCCAAAAAAAATAGCCAAATAGGCACAAAAAATCAAATCTAATGATACTAAAAGTAATACCAGACAACTAAACAGTACTTCAAACCCCCAAAACCCAGCAATAAGCTTTAAAACCAGCGAGATGAAAGACTTTTTTTTATCGGTTCTAACAGGAAAAAATAAAAATGAGGCTGAAGAGGCTCCATTTTATAGGCAAGCCCAATTTTACAGGGGTATCAACTTAACAGAAACAGCAGTACAAAACTGACCTGGAGCGACTCGGAACAACATGCAAGGACTGAAACAGATTTGCTAATTAATTAATCGTTAGCATTTTCGGCTCTGAATCAGACAGGAATTCATTGTTTATTTTTATTTTTTAAATAAAGAAATATACATCTCCTGCCAGTCATTAGCAGCACGGTATTAGTTGCCCATTCAAACTTCTTTCAAAAATTACTAAACAGTAACCACAGCCCAACATGCTACTGCCAAAGAGGATTCATATTAACGAATAATCTTTGCTACTGCCTCAAAAATGAGAATTTACCTATACGTCACTCAAAACGAATCACTAGACAGTGCCAGTTAACCTCAACAAAAATAACAACAAACCCGAAGACATTACTTAAAATAAAGAATCGGGGAAAACTGCTATAAGAATCGATAAATGTAAGAATTCCACTTTAATAACCGGCAAGAAAATTATATCTACCAAAAAAAGGGTAAATACAAATTCCTTATTTAAGTGACGTAGACAATGCCTTATGAATCGAATTAAATTTAGACTGTATTTCTTAGAGGCAAATTATCGAATGATAAAGAAACTAATCGCGTAGGAAAAAAAATTGCAAGAATATGAAATTGGGATGGCTCCAGATATAGTAACACCCAAAAATGCAACGGATAATATTATACGAAGGATATATCAGAAGTATTTAATAAAAATGATATTGTGTTGCCCAAAACGTGAATATTAGCAAATATAAAGTAAAATTAACCAAATTAACCGTAGTAAATTTAAGATGAAATTTTAACCGTGACAAAATCTATACCCGATTTTAGTTTCCAGACATAGCTTATAACAATATCTAAAAACCAATTTCTTGATTTTTTTAATATTCGATTCTTAAAAGAGAAAAGGAGGCAATACGTCAATTTTACGATTGCTCAATAAAAAGAAACTTTCTTTGTGAAAAATTACAATACGAACATCATTATTAACTTCACATATTCTGCATACGAATATCTAAAAAATATTTTTTCGAAATTACTATCTGTAAAGCTGAAAGGGTTAAATTGTATTTCAACCGTTTTGCCAGATAACGTCACGACTATTAGGGTAAAGTCGGGCAATCCCGGTCAGGAGGTAATAATCATTTTAATTTCTCCTATACTATTGCGTTCCTGCACACGTACACATACAAAGCGGGAGGCGTGACTATACCCCGAGGCAGCGGCCCCGCTAAGTTCCCAGCACGCGTTCGGGATTAGTGCACGTCAATCGTTTTCGCGCCAAATCGTTGTACACTTTCGTCGTAAGACTATAAGAGGTGAGTGTTTGTTTTATCACGTTTCTTATATTATTGGTTACAATTGTTGTAACATAACTATCAAGTATCCCAAGTAATTATAGTTTTTGAAATTTTCTCAACAGATTTTTAACCTAAAAAAGGAAATGTTTCTAGGCGGAAAATGGTCATTCTGACCGGTATTACCCGCAAGTAAAATTAGTACGTGTTTAAGTTTATTGCTTATTTTAGTATTCGTTTTTATTTGAAAATATCCAAGACACTAAGAAAACTACGTTGAAAGGTGTCGTGGAGTCAAGATCAGCTAAATAAAGCTTTTTAAGTAATGTATGAAGGGAAACCGAATAGAGAAGCAGCTTGATCTACTGGCGTACCGTTTTCAACTCTTCAAGAAAGACTGAAGAACAAGAACAGTGATATCCTATAGCTAGTCCCTTTAAAGCTTTTACATACAAGAATGTAATATTTATATGAAGATTTAAGTGCTAGAGAAGTTCATACAAAATGATCTCGCGTCGCTGTTCAGAGAAGCTTTTCAAAATGTAGCAACCATCCAAAAGGCTGAAGCGTGTTTTACTGCTACAGGAATATATCCTCTAAACCTGGACATATTTATAGATGAAAATTTTATGGGTGAAATTTTAAACAGCGACGATGTGTTCGTTTCGAGAGAAGAAATACGGAACCGTGATAATAAAATTACAGATGGCCAAATAATATCATTCACTGAACCGATAAATCCATCAACTCATCACCAAACAAACTCACTGAAATTATGAACACTTCTTGTTGAAGACATCGAAGTCCCGCAACCGATTAACATTTACAGCAACCCCCCCCCCCCCAACTTCAGGCATCCAAAAAACTACCTCTACCACTGATCTTCTGCCGATGCCACAAAAGTCAACAGATAAGAAAAAATGTGTTTCTCGCAAATAGCTTGCAGTAGTCATAAGGAGAACTCCTAACAAGGAGACTCTGATCGAGAAAAAAAAATAGAAAATTGACAAGAGAGAAGGAAACTCTGATCGAAAAAGAAAATAGAGAAGTGACAAGAGAGAAGAAAAAGTTAACAGCCAAAATAAAAACTGAGAAAGAGACTATAAGGAAAAGAAAAGTAAAATCTGGTGTGAAAAAAAAACTAAGCAGAGGGTTTTTCAAGACAAAGACATTAATAGTGACGGTAGTACGTCGAACTCGAAAATAGAAATGAGACCTGCGTGACTATAAAGACCTTAATACTGATGAAGACTGGATATAAAACGTATTATCTGTGACGATTATGAACAAAACAACGAACTTTGATACAGGTGTGTACTATGTGACTTTTGGGCTCACTGTGAGTACTCAGGATATGAATCTGCTGAGGATTATAGCTGCGACTTATGCTTGGGTATTACCTGTCACGGGGTTTAATACCGGTCAAATCTGTTTTTTTTTAAATTATACCAAAATTTTAACACTTATTTATATCAATGATTGTGATTATGATAGAAGAGTACTTTATATTTAATTATTAAAAAGCTTAATAAACAAATATGGATTAATTCTTCTTGTCGTGCTATATCCGTTTAACGGACTTTGTTTGCAGCAGATCTAAAAAGTCATTCCGAAGTCGGTCATACCAGTGTCTCAGGTTCTTTAGCCAAGATGTTCTACTTCTTCGACTCCTCCTGCCAATGATTTTTCCTTGCATAATAAGATGCAAGAGCCTATACTTTTCCCGATAACTTATTACATGTGCAAAATATTCCAGCTTTCTTGATTTAACAGTTATTATCAATTCTTATTTCTCTTCTTTCATTTGATTCAAGACAATATCCTTTCGCACTCTGTCCATCCAGCTTATTCATAGCATTCTTCGATAGCACCACATTTCAAATGACTCGATTTTCTTAAGCATATTTTCTGTCAAGATCCATGACTTAACTCCATAAAGAAGTACAGAGAATACGTAAAATTTTAGTATTCTTGTTCTAAGACATATAATTTTAATGTAGCTTTTGCGATTCTGCTTCGGATTTCGATCGAGTGGTCCCACTTGTTGACTCGGCCTCCCAAGTATGTTATGGCTTCTACCCTTTCCAGCTGCCTACCATTAATCTGAATTCCAGCGTCAACGACATTGTCTTTACTTATAACTATTTTGTTTGTTTTTTTTTTTATATTAAGACCCAATCCGTTGTTACGGCATTGTTCTACCACATAATCTAATAAAGATTGCAATTCGCTGTCGCTACTAACAATGAGTACAGTGTCATCAACATATCTAAGATTATTTATTAGTTGTCCATTTATTTGAATTCCACAATTTGTGTCATTTAGTGCATCGGTGAACATTTTTTCTGAGTAGATGTTAAAAATTATTGGAAACAAAATGCATCCTTGCCTTACTCCACGCTGAATTTAGATTTCCTCCGTTTATTTTAACTGTAGCGTTCTGGTTCCAATATAAGTTTACCACAATTCTTAAATCTTTATCATCAATATTTGTTGACTTAAGAACTATCATTTTATTGTGCGACACATTGACAAATACTGTTTCAAAATCAAGAAAACATAAAAACACGTCCGCATTTACATCCCTACTTCGTTATACTAGTACCTGTAGGAACACTTCCCTCATGCCGAGACTACTTCTAAAGCCAAATCGTGTCTCGCCCATTTGTTCTTCTACTTTGCTGTATATTCTTACATGAATGGCATTAGGTTTCTTAGGAATTGATAGAAAAGTAGATTTCAACCAGTTATGTGGCAGTGTCGAAATTGTATACTGCATTAAACGGGTCAACTAACAGTTTACTTCCATTTTTTCCTAGTAGTTTTTATACTTCGGTGGGTATTTCGTCCCGCCCCATTGCTTTCCAGGTCTTTGCTAAGCAGATAAAATTTTCAACTTCGCCTCTTGTTATTGGTAGCCCGCATACTGTACAGTAAGTAATCGAACATAAAGTCTCGAGGTTTATAAACAATACTTAATTTAAAAGTAAATGATTCGCGTAATACTTGTCATTAATTAAAAACTTATCATATGTGAAACTAAAACAAATTACTAAACTTTATTTTTCAAAACTTGAATGTAATAATTTCTTCAATATACCGCCGTTCACCTTGACCATCTTAACGCCCCTCAATTACCCTTGGATCCGCTGCCAACCCCTAGAAAGGATTAAACATGTGGGGCGTTACCGTTCCCTTTGGAAACCAATGCTTGAATGATGTAATGGAGGGTTTCTGTTTTAAAAATCATTTATTTAAAAATATATACAATATAGTATGCCAATCTACAAAGAGCAGTTACCCTGTAACCACATAAAATATAAAGGCAATGTCATAATCGAGTCCCAGGCAGACAACTGTTGTTCCTTTCCAGTAATTCAGTCAACGTAACAAATCCACAACATCTGAAAATTAAATTGGGACAGGATCCCCCGTTGTTAAACTGGATCCGTTGTCTGCGTGTTACGGCCCCGCACGATATTATGAATAAAAGACGATCTAGAGTGTGGTCTGGACGGAACTGTCGAAAACTACGTGTGTAAGCACTTTGTTAAAATCTATTATGCATATGCGGATCTATTCGAATTGTTATAGATCAGTTACCACAGGTTTTTAAACACGACAGGAATATTAACGTGATCTAAATATAATATGAATATGCAGGACGTTGTTTAGTTTCAACAATTTTAATTGTATGTTGTTGGACGCCGCATGATTTAGAATAAAGTAGTAAAACAGTTGTTAAATTAATGCTTTACCAATGTTCCTCTATGACATTTTTATTTTCCGAAAATACCTAATATCTAAGCAGGTATCACCACCAAAAAGTAACATGCAAGTTTTCAAATTAAAAAACTGGATTCAACACTTATTTCCAGCTTCATGTAAGTTTTAAATTTTTTGTTCATGTTTTGCTAGATCTACCGAACGCTGTCTAGGTCAGTCTTATTTTCCGATGTAAATCTGCATTTCTTTATCTATTCTGATGGTTTGACCCAGGTTCATTGTGCCACGCCTTCTGATTCTTCTTTCAGTTCTTTTATCATTGTTTCTAGTTCTATTGAACTTCCCATTATAAGTACTCCATTATCTGCCTACCTGAGATTATCTTATATTTATCCTTCTCCAATAATTCCATAACTTTCCCATTGTAATTTCTTAAATAGGTCTTCCAAATACTAGTGTCAACAGCTTCGGCGATATGGAGTGTCCTTGTTTTATGCTCCATTCTAGTTTAATTTGTTCTGATTCTGTTTGTATCTTTAAAGTGATCGTTCCATTTTTGTAAATACTTTCAATGTTCTATATATCTCGAGACAATTCTATAGTTTTCCATTGCATTTGATAGAAGGCTTTATAATAGTCGATAGAAGCCAGGTATAGATCTTTGTTATATTCCATTGTTTTTGCTATAATGTTACAAAATATCTGAATGTGATCGAGTGAAATAATGTTTTCTGAAGCCTACTTATGAACGGTTTGTATGCTTGATATAAAAGACTTATTGGCTTGTAAGTTTTTAGTTCTGATTGGTCCCATTCTTGTGGTAGTTTCTTTTCTTCGAGGCATTTGTTAAACAATATTTTAAGCTTTTTCACTAGAATCTCTCCTACAAATTTCACTAATTCAGGTGTTGTTGTCCCTTTGTGGTATTCGGTTTAACTTCATCTTTTCTGTTGCTTTCTTTATTGCGTATATGGGGGTAGTCCTTCTAATCCGTTTGTAGTATTTTTTCCTGTCATTTGTTGTTGTTCTATTCTTCCTTTTCAGTTGATTTACCACAGGTCTATTCGTGTTCAGTTTCTTTTTCTGTATTTCGAAACTTTTGTTTTCCTCGATTAATCCCTCCATTGTTTCCCCAGTATTTTCTTTATATTTTTCACTTCCCTCTTCCGATATTTCTGTACAGTTCTATATATTTCATTGTTTTCTTCTGTTTGTCAATAAGTTTATATTTCGGAAACTATCATAACCAGAAATATCTAAACGTGCGACTCGATTTTTCGTAAAAACTGTACAATAATCCATTTTTATCTTTGCAATTATGATACGCGATAATTAAGATTCATACTACAAAAATAAAAATTCTATCTATAGTAAGCTAAATGTCACTAAAAAATAGAGTAGAGTTGTGGAAACCGCATCTGGACATATTTTTATGATACTAATACACCAAGAAATTACAACAAAAATTATAAACCCTGTACTTTAATCTTCTTATACAATTACATATTGACAGTGCTCAATCAGAACTATATTAAGCTCATTATATTTATCTATCGCAATGTGGTTACTGAATCTGTTATAGTAAATTTACGTTTAATTTTGGATTAGTTCATTAATTAAAATGCCGATCTATTTTGTATAAGGATTAACAAACTAGTTGATATATTTCCCATATGTAGGCTGTAACTAAAATTACTTAATCATTTGCTAAAAATGACCATTATATCCCTTACTATTTTTGGTTCTAAAAGTTTCTGCCTATGTAAAACAGTATTATTCAATTTGGCATAATTTATGAAGCGATGTTTATCACAGAAAACAATAGATCCACTGAATTGAATATTAAGCACCCTAAAATTTTATTCAATGGGAGCTTTTCAACAACGTGTGAGATATTTAATAATCACCGGTTTGCAAAACTCAACATATATAGGCTATCACTATTTTTTTTTTGTTTTTTAACCTATCAAAACAAGACTTCTCAAGGAAATTGCTAATTTTTTACTACTTTTGGTTTCACAGCTGATAATCAAAATTATTGTTTTGAAATGAGAAACCCTACTCTTTTCTTTTGAAATCTAAGCATTATTCTACTAGCTGCTGTAAAATGGTCTCTTTGTATTTTTCCCACGCGTTTCATTTAAAAATCAATCCCCTAATGCACTAACATTATCTGATTTTAAAATCATTCTAAATTGACAGCGGATGGTTTAAACTAACAAGAGCAACAATAAGTCAAGCGAGTTTCAAACCCTAAAAATATAAGTATAAAAAATAATTTTATCTTGTACTATTTAGAATGGAGACTTTTACATTACAAACTAGTAGTGATAGACAAAATAACTTTAATAGTTTTGCTTAATGAGAAAATAACTGTATTATAAATATTAATCTTATTAAATATTGTTTGAAATAAATTATATTCCACAAAAAAAGGGGGAATTAAGTAATCACTCTGTAGATGAATTTTAACCATGGGAACTGCATATCTTATATTGCCACCATAAGATATTAAAAAAAAACTATCAAGCGTAAACATATACTCATTTTTATTACTTTTGGGTCGTCAATCTGTTTTTATGGAAAAATAAACTTAAATATTTTAAGGGAGTTTATAGGCCGTGCAGCTCAAATAAATATTTGAAAATATGTCAACGAAATTGAATCTTCATCGAAATATGAAAAACGTTGAAAACTAGGTCGAGAATGGATTTAGCACCATATGGCTTAAACCGCCTAGAATGTTTTTAAATTGAGCCGTTTCCCATTATTAGGAAACAAAAGAATAATCACATAAAGTCGTTATAATGCAATATATTCGTTTGATTATATGTACAAAGAATTCGTATAATGATCTATACCTCCAAAATAGCTAAAAAGAGTTAATGATTTTTTACAGACGTCATACTATTATTATTTTCTTTCAGTTATAGAAAGACGTATAAAATATTAAACATTAAACATTTCCGATATTATTTTGCCATTAATCTCCACGATGAGTACGACCTCGGTCATTGAGGTTTATCAGAAGTTCGTTAGTCATCAGATCCCACAAAAGAAAGAACCCTGGGCAGCCCTTTAGCTATCGCCATCTCTACAGTTTTCTCCAACAGTTTTGATTGTACTCGTCTACCCTGAACCATGTTTTGCATTCACCTAAATAAAGAGTCTTCAATGCCATGTTTTCTGGAAGAAGCAATCATGGAAGCGAAGAAGCTATAGAATGTTCCAAAGAGTCTAAAAGTGTACAAAAAATTGGAGGCCACTACTAAACCAATCAAAATTGATTCTAGCATAGCTTCTTTCGAGTCATCCTGTAAGATTTAATATAATGGAAACTATTCGTACCAAAAAACAACACCGACGTATCTGAACAATTAAAAAAAAAACAACGTGTTTTAAACAATGATTTTATCCAGACTTCACGTGCTCATTTCATATGCAATGTTTTTGTTTATTATTATATTAACGGATACAGAGTCATAAAATAACGTAATGTTTTTTAAACTAAGGTAACCCATATGTTAAGATTTTGGCTCTGTAATTTCGAATTTACTAGTGGTAATTACTACTAATTTTATTTTAAAAAGAAATTATTCATTGCATTGCTTTGTTGAAATAATACCTACCTCTAATAGAAATCTACATATTTTGCTTTTTAAAATACAATTTTCTAAAATAACGTCTTATACGTCATAAATATAATACGATGAAAAAACTTACCTGCTAATCCATACGGCTGAAGAACTCTCCTTTCAGTTAACACTGACAAAGTTACAGCTGCCCTAAACATCAGTTTTCTTTGTACACCCTCTCCACCTTTAAATTTGCCTTTTCCACCACTATCTGCTCTGAGAGTAAAAATTTTTACATAAACTGGATACCGACGTTCGAGGATCTCCACATCAGTGATTCGAGTGTTGGTCATGTGCGTATGAACTCCTGAACAACCATGCCAAGTGAGCCCCTAGAATTATAAATAAAAAAATTTTTTTTGTCTCTTTCACTGATTTTTGAATCTAAGAAATAATTCTTACATAATATTATCGAGATACAATCATCATATCTTGGCAACAATAATGAAACTGTGTTCTATTACCATTATGAATATGAACTTAGGGGACAAATTGATAAATAAATTGAAAGATAAATTATAGAATATGGATGAATACTTTAATTATTATTCTACTGCAAAAATGCATTATTTCAGATATTAAGAAGTAAAAGTTTTGTTAACTACAAACAAAAGAATATCCTGATAAGGAAAGTTTTCGGAGATTTAGGAAAATTCTGTACTTTATTATAAACTAACGACAATATTTAATTGTGATCTCAGATCAGTAACATTAGAGATTTTACTGATTTGAGAGCACTACTGAAGTTCTAGTAAATCATAATAAAATATTCTTCAACATAATGAAGATCTCTTTTGAATTGTTAAAATCTCACTGATTCGTAATTTATTACTATGCGACCATCAACAATGTTTACTTTATAAAATGTAAATAAATACAATTTCGAAATCCTTACACCAAATAAAAAATTATGTTTGAACTTACCTAAAACACATATAAAAGTTGAAATATGTTTTGGACAAAAATAGTACTCTTTCTTAATATAATTAAAATTAATCGTTTTCGAGATGTTGACTATTTATGATTACTCCATTGTAAAACTTTACGTCTTTCTTTTTTCTCTTTTCAGGATATCAACCTAAATGCAAGAAGTATTATATATTTCTGAACTCTAACTTAATATATCGTTTATTACATAAAGCCTCTAAATATTACTCGTCAATTTTCAACAATTACGAGTATCCACAAAATAATAATTCAAATGTATACTTCAGTAAGATTTGTGTATTACTGAGGCCACGAAATCAACCCCACTTCGGCAATGGAGTGTATTCTGGATCTGCCTCCGCTACACATAGTAATTCAGGCAGAGGCAAGAATGGGACTCCACCGACTAAACAGTAAAATCGCAAAGGACCTTGTCAGGACACAAAAACATATGTAAAAAAATCAGGAGCCCTGAGTTGGAAATGGACAAAGACCATATGAACTCGAGTTACCGTTATAATATACCGTTTGAAGTCACAATAGAGGATCGAATGACAAGTAAAAGAGAAAGACCGGAAACATTCTCGGGTGCAAGTATCTGGTACACTGACGGTTCAAAAACTAGTGAGGGTACTGGAGCTGGGATATATGGGCTACAACTGAGGAAGGAATTAACCCTTCCCCTTGGAAAATACCCAGCAGTATTCCAGGTAGAAATATACGCATAGAGATAAACAGGAGAGCTTACAAAGGGAAGCAAATCCTCATTTACTCTGACAGCCAGGCAGCCCTAAAAGCCCTCAATAGCCAAAAGGTATCATCGAGGCTGGTTTGGGAATGTCAGAGTAAGCTGGAAATTCTGGCAAAAGACAACAGAGTTATGTTAAAATGGGTACCAGGACATGAAGGCATACATGGAAATGAAAAAGCTGACGAGCTGGCTAGAGCAGGGTCGGCATCTCAATACATGGGTCCAGAACCGGCCTTTGGGGTGCCGCGGTGCGCGGCCCGGGAAGCAATCATAAAATGGATCAAAAGAGAACATAAAAACCACTGGATGACCAGACAGGGTTTAAACCACAGCAAGCTATTTATTGGGAATCCTGACCCGAAACTGGCAAGGAAATTACTACAAATGAGTAGAAACCAATTAAGGACTATTACGGGTATAATGACGAGACACATGGCCGTCAAAGTACATCTGAATAGAATGAATCTATATAACGAAAACCTCGGCTGCAGACTATGTGGACAAGCCGAGGAAACGGTGAAGCATATCATATGTGACTGTGAGTCACTGGTGAGATTTAGACAACAAACTTTCAGATCAGTAAGACTGGAACCGGGAGAAATACTCACTCACTCCTTAGCAGGACTGTACAGATTGAGCCAGGGGGCTAGGTTGACAGAGTGGCTGTAATGTCTAGGGTGAGCACAATAGGCCTACTCTGGTCGCAGTACATCCGGCTTTAGGACGGACCCGGGAATATAATAAAAAAAAAAGATTTGGTAATTATTAAAACATGTTTTAATAATCGATAACAGTTGGCTATTTCTTATCCCTAGGATTTATTGTTAACAATTTTTATGTCATTCTAAAAGTTAAATTTAAAACCTTCTATTTCACAGTCGATATTGAGTGACATTTTACTAGAGCTGAGTTGCATTATTTCCACCTCAAAAATTTAACTTTACTCAATAAACCATTCAAACTAGGATTTTAATAGGAAAAAATTTTAACAGAATGGATATTTCAAAATACAACAATCATTTTTAGTTATGTAAATAATAAAAAACTGAAGCAACAATAAACAAAGGAAAAAATATATCATAAACCTGTTATATCAAAAATTCATTTATTTATGATTTCCATTTAAAAAAGGTTCTGTTTTTACATGAACGTTCGACCGCATTCGACTATTGTACGAAGTAAATTAAATGTGTTGTTTCCTAAAATTTGAATTTTTTGACCAAGTTTTTCCGTTGATTGTACATCGTTACAAATTCAAAACGATAAAATAAATTTGCAAAAAACATCTAGAGGTGTCAGTGCAGAATTATTATTTTTAAACCCGGCAAAAAATTTAACGGGAATAAAATTAACCTAAAAAAGTCCTTTTATACAATTAACATTTTGTGGATAATGCATGTCAAATATTTAAATAATAACCCATTGTCATATTTTATATTAGATTGTGCACATGGGTAATTTTTATTTAATAGGAAGAGTTGATTACTAAGTATCCTCTAATATGATTAGCCACTTTTGGCTAATTTCTTTCTTTCAAGTAAATATATTCTCTCATATGCAGATTCAGAGATAGTAGTTCATTTGAAACATATACGGCCAAAATGAAACTCCTACATTCCTCAGTATTTATTTTACTTGTAAATTAAGAATACGATTTTCAAAAACAAATTGAAATATTACATAGGTTTTAGGTGAAAACAGGGAGAGGCACAAACAAGAAAAACCTTGCCAAAAATTCCCGACCTATGTAAATACTCAGGGTCTCATCATTGCTCGTATAGCCATGATTATTGCCATGCCGCTAAATCCGTGCCATGTAAGAAAATATGAAATTGTTAGGATTTTAAAATATTTTATTTTTAATTAACATTTCTTTATAATTTAAATATCATAAGTTATTTAATATCATAATTTCTGAAATGTATAGAAATTTTTCGAGCTATAAACAATTGCTGTATCTAAAAATACTTGGCCTCTACTTATAATGTTTGTCCAATAAATAGCTAGAATTTCTAATATTATAACTTCTTCATATCAGCTGTACAACCAGGCAATGTTGCTTGTCATTAGTCATTTTAATTCATTTTTATGCTATTTTAAAGATGTCAGTTTGTTTTTATGAAATAAAGTAAATTAAATTGTAAACAATGGTAAAATACTGTGTAATTTTCAAGAATAAATACATAAATAGATGTGTGGAGTACTTGCACCTCTTAAAAAAAGTAGTGGTACATGATGGAGTACCAGACTTTATTGTAACGCATAAAACGGAATAGTTTTTTCTTCACATACATAGTCTTGGCTGCAAACAACTGTACTGTCTGGAATAAGTTTGATGATCTCTATTCTCATCTAAAATCTCTTTGTGAAATATTTACTCTTAGTTAATTAAAACTACTGGAATATATAAATAAGAATGACCCCCACAAATTAACAAAACCATGTTTTCAACATTAAAATATGTTAACACATACCAAAACAAATTGAATATAATATTAAAGACAGATAAATAATTTTAGGCAATTTTCTGTGTCTAATTTTAACCCTTAGTCTATTTGACATAGATCAAACCAATTTTTCCCGTTATTCTATAAATATTTTTCACATTTTTCTATTAAAAATGTAGTAAGCTGGCTTTTACTGCAAATATCATGGAGTTTTATAACTCCTTTCAATTGATACAATACACAGTTCATTCAAAAAGTTCCAAGATTTTTTAGGAATTTTATTTCGTTTTCAACTTAATTACCTCCTTGTTCTATACAAATTTTGTTGCGATCGTATAGCCGCTGAAACCACCTGGAAAACTAATCTTCTGGAATAGTTTTCAAAGTCCTGATCACATTCTTCTGAATCACCTCAACGTATGCAAAACGTTCTTCCTTCATCGAATTTTCAATTTACGGAATAAAAAAAGTCTGCCCGAGTCAGATCTGGCGAGTAAGACGGGTGATGAATCATGGAAACAGACTTTTGAGCCAAAAATTGTGTGATGAGTATTAAAGAATGGGGTGGCGCATTGTCGTGCAAGAGAAACTAGTCACCGGTGTGGTACAATTCCAGTCTCACGCGGCAAATCCGCTTCAAAAGTCGATCCAGGACAATTTTTTAGAATTGAGCATTCACTGTTTGGCCCGGGGTCACGAATTCGGTCGCAAGAATTGAAAAACCAAATGAGCATCATTTTGATTTTCGACTTTGTCGCTCGAACTTTGGTGAGTCGTCCTTCGCCCTTGCCTCGCCACTCAGCAGTTTGCCATTTGGTCGATGGATCGTATTGAAAACACCATGATTCGTCGCCGTTTACAATTTTATTTAAAAAATTTTCATGCATATCTGCCAAATTTAACAAAATCGTGTGAAAGTTCCGCACGGCGCTCTTTCAGCTGTTCCGTTAACAAATGCGGAACGAATTTCGCACACACTTTTTTTCCCGAAAACATCGTGCAAAATGTAGTGCACGCTTCCTACACTCATGTTGAGTTCCTCTGACAACATTTCAACCCTAATTCGTCGATTACAAAACAGTAGGATGAGCACACGTTCGACATTCTTCTCGGTAATCGAGGCTAAAGGGCGCCGCTCTTGTGGATCGTCTTCCAGTGACTGTCGACCGTTTAAACCGCGCATATCACTGGAAAATCTTACTACAGCTTAAACAATCCTCACCATACGCGGATTTCAGTAATTCGAATGTTTTTGAACCACTTTTTCCCAATTTAAAAAAAAAATTATTGCGGCCCGTTACTCCATAGCGAAAATTATGACGCAATGGCAAAAACATATATACTTCAGACGAATACAGCTGGCCAATAAATGAAGTTACAGCGCTCACATCTCCACTAAGGCATGATATTACATAGCTCTGCCGTCGGGTAACAAATAGTGCTAGTTGTAAATTCTATATAAAATTAGTCCCGGAACTTTTTGAATGAACTGTGTAAGTTTTCCATAACATTAAGACTAGGGCTCTACAATGATTTTTCGATAAATTTTGAGGTATTATAAAGGATTCAATGTTTAATTTAAATATTCTCTCAACTTCTAATTTTTCAGTGTTTGGTTTTAGATTTTATTTGAAAATAACCATACACATATTTTGATCTACAGTGTCATACATAAAATGCAAATTCACTGGTTCTTTAGCCGACATACATCTCCAAACCATCACAGTAGCTCGCAGTTTTTTTCCAAAAATGATTCGTTGTCCCTCTTTAGACTCGAGACTGTCTGTTAGAACTGAAAATATTAATTTGCGTTAATCATTGAATATTATTTCTGCATCGAACTGCAAATATTTTAGCTTATTTACGCTATTGATTCATAGTTTTCTTCAAACGATTAAGGTATTTAATTTGTTCTTCTTCTATAAAATATTTCGAATCATTTGAGAAGTAGCAGTTTATTTAAATATCTCTCGACCATTTTGACTTTTGCTGAACTTTTGAGATTTTCCTCCAAATTTTGTTTTTTTTTTAATATATTGATCAAAACATTTCTTGTGATCATTTTAAATTTGTTTCTATTCTATGTTCGTTTTTATATCGGTCTACGACACACTGGACGGATGAAAAGCTGCTACTTATTTTTGCCTCCCTGTCTATAAATCTTTCCATTCCTAAAGTGGTATATGATTAGTTATTTTTTAATGATGCTGGTTTGCCCACGTTGACCGCTCATGGCAAAAAAAAACACATTGCACCACAAACTTTTAAAAAATTAAAGTAAACAAGCTGATAATTTTCTGGTTTCGCGATAAAATTATTCTTGTGTGTACAATGTAAACTATTAATCTGTGCTGAAAATGTTTAAAATTCATTTTGATGTTAAAAATCAGCTTTTAAATATATTTTTCCGGTTTTGAAATAACTGTTCGTATTTAAATCACTACATAGTATAAAACAAAGTCGCTTTCTCTGTCCCTATGTCCCTTTGTATGCTTAAATCTTTAAAACTACGCACCGGATTTTGATGCGGTTTTTTTCAATAGATAGAGTCACTACATAGTATAAAACAAAGTCGCTTTCTCTGTCCCTATGTCCCTTTGTATGCTTAAATCTTTAAAACTACGCACCGGATTTTGATGCGGTTTTTTTCAATAGATAGAGTGATTCAAGAGGAAGGTTTATATGTATAATAACATCCATTAAATAGTGGAGAAATACTGTTATTTTTGAGGTTTCTAATGTGATGTCGTTAATTATCATATTTTTTTCCGCTTACATTGCAAACGCAGGCTGAACCCTACGAGATTTATCAAAATAATGTACTAATTATTTGTACACATTGAAAAGGTCTACAGAAAACTCCGCGATGGTATATGTCTATCTCTCATGGATATCCCACAATAACATTTTTTGTCATTTACTTTTTACGACAAATAATGGCAAATTTTGAAGCGATTTTAACCAATACAGCATTAATCCTTATCCAATTAAATAGCTTAAATACATTGTTGATTTAATATAGATATATATGGTCCTTTACAGCACAAGATTTAAATGAATATTTTCGAAGATATTACAGATTTAAAATTGCGGGAAGTAGCGCTTGCGGCGGTACTGGCCGACCGGGGCGGCGGCAGCGTGCCTATAAATAGCGCGTCGGAGGCCGATGTAATAATTGTTGTAAAAATAAAATAAATAGTCACAGTTTTTCTGTAGTGTATTTAGTATCAGCATTGCACCCGTGCGAAGCCGGGGCGGGTCGCTAGTAAATTATAAAGGTTAGTGGATGAGCAGCAAAAAAATTTTGTTTGGATTTGTACAATGTAAAGTGGAAAGAATAAAAGAGTGATTGGTGTACAAGTTTAATTTCGCCTGACTGTAGATACATTTTAATAAAAGAAAACTTAGCAATACCTTTACAGCACCTAACGTAATTTATGGGAAAACGGATTAAAGTTTTTAAAATGCCAGTCAATTAAAATAAAAAATTCCCAAAATTAAAAAAGTCACAAAATTCCATAAGACTGAAATTGTGTTTATACGGGGCAAAAAGACATTAAAATAAGGGCCATAAATATAACAAAAAGGATAAAACTGCTCTTACACAACATATTTTAGAAATTAAACATAATTTTGTTTATAACTACACAAAAAATATATGACCAGAAAATAATGCAAAAAAACAAATGAACTAAAAACCAAATTCCATCTTTTTATTATTATCAAATGAAAAGATAGAACTACACAACTAAAAAACATTTTTGCCTTTTACTTCGAATATTATCGGAAATGTTGTTAGTTGCGTCATAAAAAAAATGTCGTGTAATTGTTAATGATTTTTTAAATAGTTTTGATTTTTCGTTTTTTACATTTATATTCATTATACGTCTGCTGCTTATGGTAAGTGAAAACAAAATAATAAACCGATATGCTATTTGTAATTGGCATAAAATCAATTTTTGAACAGCTTGGAAACTTAAAATATGTAAAGAGAACTACATACATTCAATAAATTTATTTTTACTATACAGGTTGTCCACTTAGTAATCGGGTATTCGGTTTTTGTTATATCATTAAATCGATGAAATATTTGATAAGCGGAATATAATTTGGGAGCCATGCCTCCAGAGGTCAATAAAAATTCAGTTCTATCAATTATAAGTCGACTACCGGCTGTGTAAAATGCAGATATAGAGCATACAAACCTGTACTCCTTTTTTCCGTATGTAGTTTTTATTTTAGTAACTACCTATATCAGAGATAATTTTATAACTTACTTAAGGCACCTGCGGTATAATAAAATAAAAATACCTGCTTTGAATAGTACTTTTTAAAAAATCCATGCTTACAAAGTTTTAAAAAAAATACGAGTACCTATAAATCAAAAAACTTTACCACCTAAAAAAAATACATGAATTTTTCGTTTTAGACGGTCCTTTAGGCTATTTTCATGGTTTTGTCTATGAATTCAGTAGATAACATATAGAACGAAGTATTAAGCTAAGTGTAGTGACTTTTAGTCACCAGAATAGGTCTAAATGATATCACAAAATGTAGTATGAATTGAGTAATTTAAATAAATTCCCTTTTTTTATACAAACAAATAAATGTGTTGATATTTAGTTTATATTTTATTACAAACTTATATTCACTTAGGGTAAAGAACACAGAAGTTAATTTTAATAAGGGTCGTGTGATTTTTGATTATAAAATTTAATTAAATTTGTTGATAACGTAAACTAATATATTAATTTGGAGTTATCATTGATGTAATGAATTTCGCCGGGGAATGAATATATACTTCAATCAGTAAATTATTATTAGTAATGCGTATGAGTATATACAAAGCTATAATGTAACTGTATATGTTAGACAAATTTAATACTATGAATTAATTTTGATTAATATTACATATAAACAAAACCTTTAAAATGAAAACCGTCAATAAATTTAAAATATACTTTTATCCTATTTCAATGAAATGTTTAATTGTTATTCTGCGGTAGTGTTTAAAATGACTTGATATTAAAAAACATTTCCATTTCCATATTCAGAAAATCACAAATAATTCGAATGAATATGTCTTCATAATTTTCAAGGCAAAATAGTAAGCTTAAGAGATTTTCGATTGATGAAGCTTTTAAAAAAAAGACTGACGAGGCCATAAAAGACTCTGGGACTACTAGAACCTCTATGCCCAGTAGCAAGTTACCACAGGGTGATTCGATAATTGTTACTACTGAAAATGGAAAGTTTTACATGCTTCATACCAGAAGCGTACCACGTCGTTTACAAATATCTCGCCGCGAAGGTTAGGCGAGACTACCATTTCCATAATTTACCATTGTTTTGTTTACGTAAATCTGAAGAATTATTAGATTTTGTTAATTATGCAAATACGTATGATAGTTTAGGAAATTCTTTGTAGGCATTAAAGCATTTTCTAGGTTTACCTTTGATATGTTTGTAAATTTTTTGTCTTCTATAAACTAATATTTAATTCATTAATAATACTATAAATTTGTTTAAGACGCTCAGCGCGTACACTTGCTCTGCACTTAGCTACTCTTTCGGAATTGTAAAATGGAGCAGGACGGACATCCAAAACCTGCAAAAATAAATAAGAACACTCCTAACAAAAGCACAAAAACATCACCCTCGGAGTGCTATTGAACGTATAATGCTTCCAAGACATCAAGGAGGAAGAAGATTGGTGAATATTGGTAAGTAGCTTAACCAACAAATGATAAACTTACGTTCATATTCCCACAGCTTAGCGGACTCTTCCACACTACATCGAGCAATATGCGAGGCAGACGACTCAACGCCGCTACAGCTGAGAGAACAGGATATTGCTTCTCACCACCAAACAGTCCAAGAGAAGTTACAAACCTGGCTACAGAAATCACTTCATTGACGGCATCTCAATGAGGTAAATCAGGACAATGTCGACAACTCAGCGTCGAACTACTGGTTGATTTCAGAACGGATGTTTCCGGAAACGGAGGGCTTCTTCTTAGCCGTCCAAGACCAGGTTATTCCAACGAAGAACTATCGGAAGTTCATCATCAGAGATCCTTCAATAGAAAATGTAGATATGGCTGTCGAACATCAGAGACAATCTACCACATAACTGGAGGATGCCAAGTGTTTGCCGCAACCGAGTATAAGGAAAGACGACTCCAAGAGTTAGTGGATAAGTTAAACCTATTACAGGTAGGAAAAATGCCTTAATATAAATACAATGCGGAGCCTATTCTTGAGAACAACCAGTTCAAGTTATATTGGGACCGAACGGTTCTGACGGATCAGACAGCTGCTCATACTAGACCAGACATTATACTAACAGATAAAATTTCTAGGCGAACTACACTAATCGGCATTACTGGGCTTAACGACAACAACCTAAGGCCAAAATACAACGAGAAGATCGCCAGGTGCAAATTCGAAAACAATGGGCAATAAACAACACCCAAACGACTCATAATTTTATCAACAACTGAAGTGATACCAAAGAACCTCCTGCAGCAAAAACATCAAGGGACTGGGCCTTAGTGAGCATCTGTATAAGCCGATTCAAAAAGCAGTTCTCCTTACAACCGCGCGAACCATCCGAAAGTTCGTAGGAAATACAGCAGACCACGTCACCTAGGACCTGATAACATGGAAAGGGTTCCCACAAAGCTTCATAATTTTGATATCTTTGTATAGCAGATGTGAGTCAATATTCGCCGTTTGGCTTGAAATACTAATACTACTACACTAGTCAGAAATCATGATTAGGTAAAATTAAGTATCTTTACACAATTCAAAATTATTATAACTTCAAAACACCGCAGTGCTCGTCCAATAAATTTGGTTCATACCATATTTTTCCTCTTCTTAAAACTTCTTCTTATTGCATTATTTTGTATTATATTCATAAGAAAATGTATCCAAAAACTAGTTAATATTTTCAGAAATTTAGGTTTTCAGTGATTGTTTTCCTCCTAGTTTACATTTTGATTCGAATGGTAATTTTTTAATTTAATTTATATTTAGCATTTTTCAAACAGCTCGCTATACTTAAAAAACAAATTTCCGTTTTATGAAAATAAATTTTATAAAGGAATTTTTTTAGCATTTATTACCCCCTAAAAAAGATGAAAATCGTATATCGAAAAATGTAAAAAATTTTAATGAAACGTATATCATATTCTCTAATATTATGTAATCTATTAAAATGTTAAAATCATACAAAAACATGTTGATTTTACAATACAGGGTTTTCTAAATTACAATAATTTACATGAAATAGTTTATTTTCTTATAATGGTAATATTACAGGTCACCGAAAAGAGACACCTTAGAATATTAACTTCTTAGAAAGGAACCTGCATCTTCCCTATGTGAAATGGCTCTCCGCTAAACTTTCAGAAACCTAAAATTCTGGTAGTTTTTTATAAGTAGATCACAAATCGCTAACTCATATTTTAAAGATATACTCATTAGAAATTCAACCTTACCTACATTTTGCCGTAGCATGGAACCACGGTAAGTAGTTCGTTTTAAACTTGACAGTCATCTTGAAGGTAATTTAAAGGTCAAAAGGTTTTTATCGAAAATCAAAAAGACGTTTAATGGCGATCTTTTCTATGAGTTTGAAAACACTTAGAAAAAAATGTTCACAGTCAGTGTGTAATAAAATAAAACACATATTAAAGGGGGGACAATACCACACTTTAAATAGCATTAAAATTAAAAATAAGTCAAAGTACAGTTCAAAGAATTAGAAAAGAGTGAGGAAGAAGTACAAAAGAAATGAAGTCGAGTCCTAGAGACAGTAAAAATATAATTAGTTACGTGGCTACAGAAGAAGCTATATCGAGATCTTGTGCAGCTAAAATATTTCAACGTGATACACGAAAAGAAATCAGCACGTGAACGGTACGACGAGAACTACACAGAAATATATTCGGAGCTATTGAAAGAAGGAGCCATTTCTTTTAGAAAAAAATGTGACAGCTGGACAGAAGAAAATTGGATGAACGTAATTTGGTTAGACGAGCCAAATATCAATCGAAACACAACTGATGGTCATCAATGGAAACGAAAAAGTCGGACAGATTTCATTCACACTGTGAAGCTTTGAGGATGTATGACGGATAATCGGCTGAATTCTATTCACAGGATAGTCGGACATATGAATAAAGAAATATTTTTAGGTATTTTAAAATACAATTTGATATAATTTGATAATGTGTCTCGCCCGATAAATGAAGTTACTTTCCAGCAGGACAATGATTCTTAACACACAACCAAAATAATAAAGACTGGCTTACTTCTCAAGAATTTCAGGTATTGCAGTGGCTGGCACAAAGTACTGACCTAAACCCAATCGAAAAGGTGTGACCGCAATTAAAACATGTTCTAATAGATAACTATAATTCTCCACCTTCCTTGTTTAACGTATTAAGTGATCGCGTCCAAGAAGAATGGGAAAATATTACACCAGAATAGCGTGAAAATATTGTAAAAATTATGATAAAACAATTACAAATCGTTAAAAAAGTTAAGGGTATATGAACAAATTATTGGAAACTATAACAATTGAGATATTTAGCCTGGTACAAAAGTGATTCGACAATTTTTTATATTTTCGTATTTGTAATTTATAACTTGTTGTGTCTAAATGCTTAATAATTGAGGCTATATGATGATTAATATTTATTAAGAGGTATGTTTTCCAACACAAGTATTACTTTCTTAGAATAAGTAATATTACTAAGTATCGGTTCAGTATTGAAATAGTTTATATGGAGCCATTCTGGTCAAGTCCTAGATAACTTTTAAATAATATAAATACGTTTCTATCTCTTGATATATCTATAAATATATGTAGATAAGGAGAGAGATCACCGTCTGCATTAACGATATGAACCGAGAGACGGTTGTGGGATCGAACGTTACCCCTATTATATCTCGTTCATAAAATCATACTCTATCCTATCACTTCAGTGTTAAAATTCCGCTCAGCTTCTTGTTTTTGCTCTTTCTCGGCTGTTGCTTGTACTTAGCATTGTGTTTAGCAGGAAGTCATCTGGATACTTACATTTTAATCTAAGACAGGATGACCAAAAAGTCCAAATTCGCTTCTTTCTTACCTTATAAAGAAGGTCATGGTAAAACTTTTTGCCAAAAATATTATCTTCAAAGTCACCGTTAAGATGAGAACCAAAGGCACCATTGAAACCCTTCGAATTCTATAACCTTCAGACTTAACTTTACGCTTCTGCAGAATGAACTAACAGCTCAACTTCAAAGGGCTATATCTTCAAGACGTGAGCTTTGATAGCTTAGCGCCTACCGAGTTTTTGCAAGTAACAAGTTTTTTTCAGCACTTTAAATTTTTAAAACAAAATCCATCAAAATATTACACAACTTTGTTCTTTACTCGTTCTCTTTCTATTTAACCGTTCTAAATATCCAATATTCAACATCGAATTTGAAATAATTCATACACAGGTTAGATCATTGTAATCAATACAAGCAAATATCTCGCCAAGTAAGCGAGTAAAGAAAAATGTTTCCCACAAAGGTTGACAGTACACTCAATATGGATCTTTTGAAGTCCAATTTCAAGGTCAAATTGATTAAAAAATAAAATAGGAATTACTATTTCTGATCTCAGAAAATAGATATTCGTGTCTTAAACAGAATAAGTTTTTAACAGGTTATACACCGAAGAAATCAAAAAATAGACGGATTTTGTATTTCAGTGTATATTTTTTAAATTATTATTATCGACCAAGCGCTTTCAGTCTAACTTAAACCATCTTCAGGGCTCAGACCTGAGGATGCCCTGAGGATGATCTAAGTTAGACTGAAAGCGCTTGGCTGATAATAATAATTTAAAAAATATACTCTGAAATACAAAACCGTCTATTTCTTAAACACAATAAACTAAAAAGTGGACTTTTTCCGGCTTTAAAAGGGACATGCAGAAATAACCTTAAATTTGACTTGTAAATGAAGTTTCAGAATCATTAGGTTAATTTTCCAGAATGTAAACACCTATTTTGATATTGGAAATTAAAGCTGCGGAAAAAGAAAACAATGTTGTTTCGCATGAAAAATAACGTGCAAAGATCTGACTTAGACTGAGTTAATTTTCGAAAATATTTTTATCTATAACTCAATATCCTATTTTAGGCTGAAATTTTCCGTAGTTTCTATTTAAGAGGAATAAGATAATTTTAAAAATATCAACTCGACCTTTCAATGAATTGAACATTCAAATTCAAGGTCACCAGCCGATGTCTCACTTCCATTCTTACAACTTCTGTTTTTTTTTAGCTAATTTACTTGCTTGGCGAAATATTAGCGTGCTTTTATTTAAATTGATGTAGCATGTACTTTTATTAAAATAAACACTGATACATTCAGTATAACGAGAAATATAATATAATCATTTTAGCACTTTAAGCGAGTCCAAGTATTATACTGGTGTATATGTTCCCAAATGCGACATTCCTCTCAACAAGTGGCTAAATGAACGATTAGGAATTTAGTAACCGATAAATCACACAACAGACTACATTAACTCAATCTTGTAATATTCAATTCACACACATTTGGACCATGAAGTTTCAAACAGAAAGATAAACCTTATAAAGAAATAATTAAGGAGACAATTAAACAAATAATCGTATTTGTTTTTTGGAGTTGTAGGAGGAACACAACTAACAATGAAACGTTCTGAGGGATCCGCCTCCGATTTATCTCATTCTGTAAAATATTGACTAATTACGTCATGAATTGCATTTCCTAGAAATGAAAACTACTCCTTCAGTACATAGCTAATAATGTGTTTTTTTAATCATAATTTGTGTATATGTGTGTGCGTGTGTTGAGTTTTATGGCACTAGTTTGAACCAACCTGCCAGTAGTTTTGACTATGGTTTAAAAAGCAAATTTTTTCGTGTAAAATAACTTGCATATTATTAAGTTTACGAAAATGGTTTTATATATGGCATTTTCTCAATAAAGGCTTGCTTTGTACTTTTTACCAAACTATTTTTTTTGTTGTTTGTATTAAATAAAGGTATGAGTTTACTTAATTCAATCAATAACTCGATAGAGGACAGGGTTTTTTTATATTTAGCACCGTACCTAGAGGCTTTATTATAAGAGATGCAAAAAAAACTTTAAATACGAAAGTTGTAGGATTTCTTCCATATTATCTTTTAGATTTGTTTACAAAAACAGTAAGGCATCATAAAGTGAAGAAACAAAAGAAATAACAATTTTTTAAATAAGACATTATATTATCTGCTAGAATAAAAGTTCTTTTCCTCGTGATTTCAAAAATAAATTAGTGTTCGGACTAGCTGTTACTTAAATACACTTAGAGCTGATTTAACAAAAACGAAACCAAAAACTACCGGTAAGAAAGAATGTGTTTACAAAGTTCCATGTGAGTGGGATGAAATATATATTGGAGAAACCAAACGACCACTAGAAGTTAGAACTAAGGAAAACAAAACTCATGCACAAAAAGGAGAAACGTCGAGATCAGGTATTGCAGAATACGTCTGGGATAAACAACATCATATAATAAGGTCTGAGGCTGCGGCAATATATATGGAACCCAACATGGAAAAAAGAATATTTATAGAAGCAGCTTAAATTAAAAACACTAATGGAATCTTCAGTAAACCGAGTGTTGAGATACCTAATCTCTGACAGCCACTACTTTGCGCTTCAATGGACACAGTCCCTATATAAGCTCGTAGTATTAGGACAAAACATTCAGTTTATACTTGATAACGATTAAAGATACAACCTAATCAAAACGTCGTAAAAATAAATAAAAAAAAATACAATGCAAGTCCGACAACCACATTTTAGTTAATCTTCAACATTGTCTACAACCTTCAAATATCGCTTATGTATTGTTTTTTTTTTTTTAATTTTATGTGATTGCTTAACCCTTCCAATCTACGTATAAAACCCGTTTCGTAAATATAATAATATGCAACTGATTGTAAAAATCACCCTCGCAATTGATAATTGAAAAGTAGCGATGAACTTTAGAGGTATTTTTTACACCTTAGAAATGTAATTCAGGACGTAAAAAAATATCTATTGGATGTTTTTTGGCATTCTCTAACATATCACAGAGACAGATCGGAGGCAGGCCGCTGAGAACTTAAGTTTATATCTAGTACACAACCATATAAAAAAACTCATAAATTATTATGTCTGTAACAATACGAGAACGGAAACCAAAAACTAAACAGTAAATGGAAGCTTTTACCTTTTTAACCTAAAAAAACTAAAGCTATTTTCCAGATAACTCTCCAAAATGTCGTATTACATTTTTATGATGATATGCACTTACAATATTATGACCGTATAACATAAAATACTGCAGAGAAACACATGTACCGTCAAAGAACTAAACAGGTTCAATTTGTCTTGACTGCTGTAAAATGAGAGCATCATTTTTCTCAAATATTGCAACGCATTCTCTTTCAGATACAATTTACTGTTCCTTGCAATTTTGTTAGCTGAATAAATGAAAATCACAGATAAATATAATAATAATATATCTTACTTCATTTGTAGTCCGTACTGTCTTGTCTTTACTGCATATGGCTGCTTTACATAACAGAGGATATGATTCAATAAACAGAGTATCTATAGTTAACGATAACCTCCAAGTTCTTTGGCATGTATCAAAACTGACACTTATCAAAAATTCTTAATTTCAGTATTACATTACTAAGGTGAGTATTACACTACCAAAGACAATTTCTAAAGTGTACTTTATAAAATATTTTATCAAATGTTCAGGTTGAATGAATGAATAAAACAGAGGGTGGTGATGCCTAGGCCTCTACTGGACCCTAGCTGCAGGTGATTTGAAGCCGATCTCCTTTGTGAATCCAAGCAGCCTCGTTAGTTGTACTTGTCTCCGTTACAGTCCGTTGAGTGCTGGGCACTCTCTGAGGACATAGTCAACAGTTTCATCCTCTTTCAAACACCATCTGCACGTAGGGTCGTCTTCGACACCGATCTTATGAAGATGGGCCCTCAGCTGACAATGTCTTGTCAACAATCCCACTACAATTCGCAGCTCTTTCTTTCCTGAGGAGAGAAGCTCCTTAGTACGCCGTACGCTAGATCCAGTTATATGTTTCTTAGCACATCTCATTTCGGGAGCTCCCCTTCACAATTCAATAATTTTGCTTTTCAGCAACGATTTTAATTTCCTCTTGCCGACGGCAATTGAGACACGTAGAATTGGTTGGGGTCTATGTGTTTCAGTTGTCGAACCCAACTTTGCCAGACGGTCTGCTTCCTCATTCCCGCGTATGCACGAGTGGCCCAGGACTCACACGAGTCTGATTGTGCAACCGTTCCTTGTCATATCTTCAGTATGTCCTTGCACTCAAAAACCAGTCGCAAAGTTACGACACTGGTCTTTAGTGTCAATATCGCAGCCTTACTGTCTGAGCATATATGCATTACCCTATTCCTGTCTATATTCCTCTCGCAGAGATGGTCAGACTGCAAATTAGCATAAATTTCCCCTGTGAAGATTGTCGCACTTTGTCCTGTGCTCCTGCCGAACACTCCGGCTCCAGCTCTTTCATCTTGTCGAAATCAATCAGTATACCACCAGGATCCATTTCTCGGAAGATTTCGCTCTCCCTCCCAATCCTCTGTACTTGACAGAAATATATTCAGAGAGAGGTTGGGTTTTAAAAGCGGCGTCATAAAATCTGTCTGCATGGGGAGTGATGGACACGATTTCCCCGCGCTTTCCCAGGTACCTAAGTTAGCGCCCGTTCCAATTCCAAAATGCTCTAGGCAACTGAAACGATAAGCAGTATTCAGAGCCTCGTTCTCTATGTATAAGTGAAGATGAGGCAGGACTTCAAGAACCCTAATGGGATCAGCCCTCATTGCAGTCAATATTCCCACACAAGCCCTTCTTTGAACTTGGTTCAGGCATAAGGTTATATTTGATAAAAGATTTGTAATAAATAAACCAATATGGCGGTTAGTAAATTTATTTGGACGGCGGCGGCTACGAAATTATTAGTTTCAGAAGACGAAGCATGTGAATTGCTATACAGGGTGATTCAAAAATCGATCACGAAACTTAAGGGGGTGATTCTACTTGACAAAATAAGGGTAGAGCTTCATATAATTTTTTTTCAAAATGTCATTCGTTTTCGAGTTACAAGCCGTCCAAGTTCAAGTTTTTATTTTTTGTTTTTTGAATTACTCGCTTACAGGAAAACCGATTTGACTAATATTTGAAAGATAGGCTAAGTCTTCTGCGCTTCATCATTTTAGTAACAATTCACATTGATTGTTTGCCGCTAGAGGGCACTTTACCTACATTGAAAATTGTTTTTTGTCATAATTTTTTAGTGTTGACAGCTACAGTAGTTTTTGGTATAATTTCTGAAAGACTGATGCCAGGCCTTTAAAAAAGGTGCTCTTTATTTACATCGCTAAACCCAACGGTTTAGACGTAAATCACCCTTAAAAATTAAGTGGTAAATTTACTTTTCTCATTTCATTACCACCAGCTACCAGGTAAATAGCTATCAAAGTATACTAGAGCTGTCAGTTTAACATCAAATAAATTCGCTTTTTAAACTATTTAATTTATAATCTTAAAATAACTAATAATGGCTAATCAGTAAATATATATATTATGGATTATTGCGATATACATTTAATTGATAAAAATTAATGAAACAGTACTAAACAAACTAAAAAAGATTCTCAAAATGTCCCCCATTTTCTTCCATACATTTCCTAACACTCTTCAAAAAATGTCGCCTAACTCGATGAAAAATTTGTGGTGTTTCTTTAATAATTTGGCACTTTTCGATTATCCTGAAGCGAAGATCCTCGACGTTGATTACTGGACTATCGTACACCAATTGTTTCAAATGACCCCAAAAGAAAAAATCCATAGGATTAAGGTCTGGTGACCTCGCTGCCCATGCCAATGGTCCACTTCGTCCTATCCATCGCTCAGGATACGTTGCATTCAAATACTGTCGGACACGTATACTAAAGTGGGGCGGAGCTCCGTCTTGGAGGATCCACATGTTGGCCCTTACTTCCAATGGCACATCTTCCAGATACAATGGGAGACGATTTTGGATAAAATCTAAGTATACGTCACCAGTTAATGGGCCATCAAAGAAATGAGGACCAATAAGGTAATCTCCTATTATCCCTGCCCACACATTTAGTGAAAATCTACGCTGATGTTTCGTTTCTACCACATTGTTTGGGTTCTCGTAAGCATATGTGTGGATGTTGTGTAGATTTGTTATGCCATCACGAGTGAAACCAGCTTCGTCAGTGAATAATATGACGCCAATTAATCGATTATCGTGTTCATACTTAGCTAGGATCTGATTGCACATTTCCAACCGTCTCGGCCGATCATCGTCATAAAGAGCCTGCACCTTTTTTGAATGAAACGGGTAGAGTTGTTCTTCTCTTAGTATCCTCCATGAACTAGCCTGACAGAGCCGCACTTCATTCCCAATTTTTCTAGTACTAATACCTGGATTATCTTCAATAATTTCAAGCACTCTTTCTTCTTGTTGCACGTTTCTAGCAGTTCTAGGTCTTCCCCTATTTCCATTATAACTTTTAAAGGAACTACATTCCGCAAGCCTCCTGTGCACACTGGAAAATGTTTGAGCATGAGGGATATTTCTTTCCGGATAACTCTCCATATAATATCTTCTTGCCAACTCTGCATTACCATTTGCTTTTCCATAACAAAAATGGATATCACAATATTCGATATTTGAATATTGGTGATTAGCCATTATTAGTTATTTTAAGATTATAAATTAAATAGTTTAAAAAGCGAATTTATTTGATGTTAAACTGACAGCTCTAGTATACTTTGATAGCTATTTACCTGGTAGCTGGTGGTAATGAAATGAGAAAAGTAAATTTACCACTTAATTTTTAAGGGTGATTTACGTCTAAACCGTTGGGTTTAGCGATGTAAATAAAGAGCACCTTTTTTAAAGGCCTGGCATCAGTCTTTCAGAAATTATGCCAAAAACTACTGTAGCTGTCAACACTAAAAAATTATGACAAAAAAACAATTTTCAATGTAGGTAAAGTGCCCTCTAGCGGCAAACAGTCAATGTGAATTGTTACTAAAATGATGAAGCGCAGAAGACTTAGCCTATCTTTCAAATATTAGTCAAATCGGTTTTCCTGTAAGCGAGTAATTCAAAAAACAAAAAATAAAAACTTGAACTTGGACGGCTTGTAACTCGAAAACGAATGACATTTTGAAAAAAAATTATATGAAGCTCTACCCTTATTTTGTCAAGTAGAATCACCCCCTTAAGTTTCGTGATCGTTTTTTGAATCACCCTGTATAATAATGATAATCCATGTTATAAAAATAGAAACAAACTTTTAGATGTTTATAAACAAACGAAGAAACTTTATATAAAGTATAACGTCGATGCAAAGTACAATAAAAAACTTTGAAATCTAATTTATTTATAGACCAACCTAACTTGTACCTCACAAAAATCGAATTGTAAAAATACTTTGACACCTGGAGTTTTCAATAGTAAATCTTTCTACCATTTTGCCGGGGGCGCTGGAACTGGTAAACCTTCTCCGTGAAGGGCCGGTTTTATTGATGGGGAAATATCAATATTATGTTTGCTCTTTCTTGAAAAACCAAACACTTTCGTCGTGCCAAAGTAGCAGTCATTAAAATGATTTGTTGGTTCTCGCCAAATTATTTCAACTGCAAAAGGCATAGAAAAGCGTTTGCCGTTTAACCAGTTACTTGGATTTGCTCCACAGGTTTGGCAACATATGTGAGGAGCCCAGTCCTGTTCTTGATCGCCAACAAGACATCCAAAATACTTATGATACGCTACTTTAGTCATTTTCTTAATTATCCTTTTCTGCGATTTAGGAGTAAACTGACCACATATATGGCTAAAATTAACCGCGAGGTTAACACACCCATGTTTCTGTACTTTAGACATTTCTGTACTATCACGTACGTCGGTTCAGAGATGTTATGCGTCAACTAACTTTATTCAACACAAAGATAACATTAATAGAAGGCACTTACTATTGGCTTGTTTGCGCACTTCGCTTCTCTATCTAATACTGAACACTACTCGTGCTTAACCAATACTGATGATACAATTGCTGGCCAGCTGCTTTCATAGCCGTTACGTCCTTCTGGTATTTTCTAGAAACATCGGGTATCTAAAGTTCGAAAAACGACGGCGTACTTCTCGTATACAGGGATCATCTACAACTAGATTCGGCTACAGGGCAGAGTGAAATTTGGAATTATATGGGTTTAAATGGTTACTTCCATTATTTTAAGTCCTAGAAGGTCGAGACTTCGTGGTTGACTTGTCATCTATAGACACCCCCCATGTGATGTTGCCACATTGTGTACAATTTCCCTAACTTATGAAAAACGTAAATTTGGCAACGTCGCTCTTCAATATATTACAAATTACTTTTTAAAATAATGTGATTAAAATACTCATTATTTATTGCTGGTAAAATCACAACGCAAAAATCTTACGTCTTAGGAAGTTTTTACCATCAATTTCGCATTTAAATACCGAAAACTAACCCAAGACTGCCTTTTACATTACAGTCGAAAATTAGCTGTAAAGTAGTGTAATCAGCTTCTGGCAGGTAAAATTTTCTTCATAACCTGGAGTTGAGCTTCTAAATAATTATGTAAAGATAAGAATAACTTTCTGGTTTGAAAAATTCATAAAAAAAATGTTTCATGCTACTTGTTATAATAAAAAAATATAGTAATTTGTTGTAAATAAATAAGTTTTGTTAAATACATAAGGAATTTTTGATATCTGATAATTTACTTTATTTTTTTATTTTATCAGGTTGCTCTGCAATGGTCTCTTCCTTTTAGGGCTTATCCGGCTAGCTCCAAAAGGGGCGAAGAGTGGTCGGGATGAAATACGTCACCCGTTTGGTGCTCCAATGGTTAAGGTGGAGACCGGTCTTACATTAAAAACAAAACAGGAAACGAATTTAAAACCAAGAAAACACCCAAAAAAAATTATAATAAGTATCCACATATTACGTTAAACGGTGTAAATGTAACTAACCGCCGAGGTGGTTTTTGACAATTTAAACTTGCATAGCCAGATTCACTAAGAAGATTTAAGACTTAGACCCGATCTAGTTGCCTCGGAAATTAGATTTTCTAGATGACTAGTTTTGTTTTTCTGATGATATTGTTTTAATTGTATTTTAAAGGTTCGAAATTTGCTTGACTTATTGTTATCCTTGTCAATTTAAATTCTCTACTGTCAATCTAGACCGGTTTTAAAGTTAAACCATGTTAGTGAATTAGGGGGACAATGATTAATCTATTAAAACAAATAATTATACCATAAACAATTATTTTTGGCTGTAATACTAAATATGAAAAAGTGATATAATGTTAATAAATAAATATATGCATAATGTGAGAATATTGAGTGCACTCTACCCATGTAAATAGACATGTTTACTAGAGTTAACAAATGTGACCTTTACGTATGTGAAGATATCAACTATATATGGTTGCAGGACTTAATTAATTGTATCATATGAGGAAACACTTAATAGTTTTTAAGGAGGTAAGTACACTGATCATTCATTAATTATATATACAAAAAGAAGAAAAACTACGATGGCTTTAAATTTATTGGCTGTACCGAAGGCAAAAATTCAGCAGATTAAAAGTCTCTAATTACCGGAGACGACACAGACATATAAAACCGATTTAACAGAGGAATCCTGACTTCCTGACGTCGAAGTAGACCTTGGTAGGCTCTGGATCACTCGATACTAGGATGTGGTCTGGTACATACAGAATACGAAGCAGGTACCGAAAAGGAATCAGCAAAAAACAGCTCAATGATAAGCAGAATGGAGCAAAACAGTAGGGAAAAAGGAGGAAATACAGAAGAAGAAAGAAGAAGGGCAAAAAGAAAAAAAAAGAAAAAAAGAAGAAAGAGAAAAAGCCTGAAACAAAAAAAAATGGACTTAGAACATATGCTATTTCTAGATAACGAGTGAAGTAGGTACGTCAAATCATATTCCTTTTCTAAATATACCCATAATTAGTAATATTTAACACGGTAATAATTAAAATAAAGACTTACCAGTGGTGTTGGGTGGCCTTTTGGTGGTAAAGAAAAAAAAAATGAAAAAATTGGATATTGGGTTATTCCCAGAACTGACCAAATTAACATCAGTGTGACACTTTAAAGGTTTACCAAGTAACCCTATACTCTAAAATTTGGTCTAAAATCCGAATTATCCTCAAACTAGCAAAAATGCCACAAAACTTTTCTCGGTGCAACTCTGCGAGAAAATGTAGTCCTTATCAAAACTAATTATTTCTTCCTTCTCCCCAGAAAAACTACTAACGAAATAGCGGGAAAAGATAGAAGAATCTTTAATTCAACACCATGACAAGTGACAAGTCTTCAAAAGAACGGAAACAAAAAATACCAAATTTTAAAATTATTTCAAGAATTATATGATTTACTAAGGAAATTGTGGTATGTTCCAAAAATTTATACAGGTTAAAAAGGGCTTTATTGAGGCAAAACTCTCTTGCAAGAAAGGTCAAGCCAGATCTAACCTTACAGTTTGTTATTGTTCAAGTCGAACCCAAAATACAATATAAAATAAAACTTTCTGTCTCAAAATGATATACGGAGCCACTCTGTACAATACACTTAAAATCAAGAACTCATGTCTCAGAATTATATATCGAGTCACTCTGTACAAACTAATAATTTTCTCTATTTTAGGCACAAGGAGTAAGTCTTACGAGGCAAACATAATGACAAGGACTGCCAAAACTATTACTATTGACTGTAATACTATAATTGTGAACGAAATTCCAAATAAAAACAAAAATATTGCCAAAATTTACTTCCATTTGCAAATATGCTCCCAAAAAACAAATACAACATACATAAATAAAGGAGGAGTTAAGAGTAAAGTTATTATTTTTAGATAAATTTCGAATGGGAAAAAAAAATAAAAACATAACATACTGCTAAGACTTTAACGCAAAATTCACAAAAGCAAATATAAATATTAAAAAGAATGAAGTACCATCCTGAAAAGGCAAATAAATTAAAAGAAATTGAAAAAGAAATAAGCTGTACATTTTTATTACAATAATTTTCACTACGCCAATATTAACTTGCACTCATTCGATGCTGTAGAAGGCAAATATTTACAAAAAACTTAATTTCTACTATCATTTTAATTATTTTTCGTTGAGTACAGTTTTTTCTGCATAGAGCGTTTAAGTGCTGTTTTACGTTGATATGAACTTAATATTGTGGAAAATACTGCAGGAAAATAAATTATTAGAGAATCAACCAAGCGATTTTACTGCTTTATACTAGAATACAGACGGTAAAAATTAATTTTTATTGATACACCCAGAACTTTAAAAATTGTTTTTAAGATAATTGGCGATTATTTATCTTTTATCAAATAAATTATTTTTTAATTAAAAATAAACTCTGCAAACAAAAAACAACATCCTCAAGCTTTTGTAGTAGTGCATATACAATATTAATCATGTTAAGTTATTACTCAACATATTATCCAGAACTATAAATTAATTAGGATATTTTTAAGACGTAGAAAAATTTCCGCTTTAAAACTTCATTTTCAACAATTTTTAACAACTTTATATTTAGTGTCTATTATTTTTCTTGATAATCGATAAAAACAACATTAAAAGATTATATAAATAAAAATAAATTATTTAAAAAAATCACTTGTTCCTATTCGGTGACGTAACAGTTCTATTAATATTTCCAATATTTCAGGAAACTTGTATACAGAGTGTCCGGATTTCGTTGTTTTTGCCTGGTAGACCCGTTATGTTTAAAGTTGGTGGGATGCGGTTGTCGCGAAGCGGTGCTACTTTTACGTGAAACGAAAGATGTCACAGACAAAATTTTCACAGTACTCTCAGTTTCTTGGGTACAAGGGTTTTTTGAAGATTTGCCATTTTGGGACAACCCTCGTATTTCAGTCATCTTTTAAGTTATCGAAAAAATAAATATTGACTCAAATAAAGTTTTTCACTGAAAATTGAGTGGCGTAATTAGTTTCTTCCTAAGTACCACTGCCTTTTAGATATAAATGAAACTTGTCAAACACTTAATAATTCTTTTTTCGTTTAAGCCATTAAATTATACTTTTTAGTTCACATGTTTTAATTTTTTTAGGAGCCAGTGGAAATGAGATCAAGTAACTAAATTTTAAACAATAACTTGCGAAATGTATAACCAATAGCCAACACTTATTGATATTATAGAAAACATTTTATTATACAAGAAATTATTCAATTATTATTAAATTATTCATTATAAAAATAAATATTAAGAATAACAAAAATTAAAGATATAATTCAAATTGAAAACCATCATGTTGAATACTTCTTTTTCAAGTGCCATATCAGGTCCCCCTGACGTTGGGATCTCCTTCCTACCCCTCTACGTCCCTCTACTTTACCCATCATGATTAGCTGAAGAATTCTATATCGCTCCTCTCTGAATATATGTCCGAGATATGAGATTTTTCTACACTTCACACTGTTTAATAGTAGACGAGGTGTGTCGGCCCTATTGAGTACCATTTCGTTGGTCTACCTAGTTGTCCAAGGTAATATCAGCATTCGCCGGTGTAACCACATTTCGAGAGCCTCCAACCGATTAATCGTGGCAACCTTAATTGTCCAGATCTCTGCCCCATATAGTAACACTGGCCAGACGTATGATCTTATCATTCTCTGTCGTAGTTTTAGGTTGAGGTTATTATTGCAGAAAAGTGGTTTCATTTTTTGAAAAGTTGCTCTAGCAGTCTCTATTCTACAGCTTATCTCTTTATCTGGGTTTAGATTTTCGGTGATATAACATCAAAGATATTTAAAATGAGTCACCCTGTCTATACTTTTTCCTTCTATTTGTATTGAAGCATTAAGATGAGGTTGTGTACAAAAGAGCATAAATTTTATCTTTTTGATATTAATGTTGAGCCCCATTTGTTAACCCTCAGTGTTAACAGAATTTAATAAATGTTGCAGGTCTTGTAGTTTGTCGCTTAGGATAACAGTGTCGTCAGCATATCGTATTGTATTTATATATTCTCCATTGATTTGTACTCCTATTCGTTGTCCTTGAGTAGCCCGTTTAAAGATTTTATCTGAATATATATTAAAAAGCAGTGGAGATAGTACGCAGCACTGTCTGACGCCTCGCAGAATTTGATTTTCTTCTGTGAGTTTTCCATTTAGCCTTCCTGTTGCTTTCTGCCGCCAATATAGATTTTTAATAATTCATACGTCTCTGCTGTCTACTCCTACGTTATTTAAAATGTCTATGAGTTTTCTGTGCTGTACTTTGTCGAAGGCCTTCTCGTAATCGACAAAACATACGAATACATCCTAATGTTGGTCCCGGCATTTTTGCAGAAGTATATTTAGAGCGAATAAAGCCTCTCTGGTACCTAGGGCGTTTCTAAATCCGAATTGGGTATCATCCAAATCTGCTTCGCATTTAGATCTTATCCTGCTGTGGATGATTCTGAGAAAGACCTTCAAAGTGTGGCTCATTAGACTTATTAGTCTGTACTCATGTTGAATACAGTAATGATATATTTTTCTTACTTTGCGTAAAGCATTGAGTAAAACAAGGGGTCGACCTGCTAAATTTCTGAATTCCCTCTCTGTGGCGTTTCTTAAATCCTGCATCGTATGATGCTGAGTCTAATATATTTTATTATCTAGATATCCCCATCCTATGAGACCTTGTGTACCCATCCAGTGCCCTAAAACGTTATTTTCCAAATAAGGCCAAATGATTCGGTAATTATGGGCAGGAGCTCCATCTTGTAAGAATATGCTATTTAACTGATTCAAAGGCACATCTTCACGAAATTCTAGTATAATATTTTCCAGTATATGTAAGTAACGATCTGCGATGAGATTTCGTTCATATATGTGGTATTTAATTATAGATCCAATAATAAAGAAAGAGAGGCTGAACCGGAATGTACCCTGTCTTTCGCGAGGAAATATAATGTTATGGTTTTCTTCTAACCAGTATCTGTTATTCTGTCTACCTGCACTGCTAATAAAAACTTTATCAGATCATATATTTTTTTTTTTGTAAAAATATCTATCTCTTTTTAAATTTTGTAAATACTAGTTACAGAAAATAACTCTTCGTTGTGCCTCTCCAAAATGCCAATTGGGTACGAGTTTAAATTTAAACGGTTTAAATTTATATTTCTTTAATATTTCCTGACCTCTAAAGTTTGGCACTCCTACTTCATTTTCAAACCGACGACACCACGTTGAAGGGCTAATTATATTTATCTAGAAAGTAAAACAAATAAGAAACTTCTTTTTGTAGGTCATGTAATGTCGCCAGAAATCGGTCAACAAGTTGGAAACAGTTTATCTTTAAACTGTAGATAGGTTTTGCAGGATTCCAAATAAAAATAATGTGAATAAAATGCAAGTATTAAAGTACACAGAAAGAGCTGACAATTTCAATTTTCCCAAGGAAAAGGATCCTTTTTTCGTTGTAAACAAATTTTCTAGGGACAGTTCAAGTAATTGATTTAAAAAAATGTAACGAAAAATATACTTACAGCTCCGCTTCCTCCAGCTACTGTTTCGTAACAACCCCATGATTCGTTACCAAAAGTAATGTTGTTCATACAACCCTGGGAAGCAGCGCAAGTCCTGAAAGCTCCTAAAACTACGTCTACTATACGTTGTGACGTCAACACGTTTCCACCAACAACAGCTGCATTATCGCTTGGATCCAGAATGGAACCTTTCGGAATTTCCACTTTGACCGGTGCAAGACAACCCTTAAATAAATCGAAACTAAATTATCATCATACATTATTGTACATATTTCCGCTAAAACTACGTAATAAAAACATATCTTCACTTCATTAAAAAAAAAAGTCTCAAGGAATTGTCGACAGCAATATGGATATTATTGTTATCCTTATAGATACAGCATAGATTCTAAAGTGTCAAAATAATATCAAGGATTACAGGCTACAAAAATAATTAGTTGTATTATCGTCTTCCCCATGTAGTCCAAGCCATAAGTAAAAATTAGTGCTGTTTTTGACGTAAATTCCGAAATGAATAAGACCTACCCAGGAATGTTGCGGGTCATGTAAGAACAAACCCTACATAAAATTTAACAGCAAAAAATAGTTTGGGGCCAAGAGGGGAGGGGTCAATGTTGGCAAGCCAAGAAATGCATTGTGGAAAAAAAAACTTGAAATAAAAGTTGAAGAAATTTTAAAAGCCTACAATTTGAGCGCAGTCATTTTCGTCAACTTGTTATTGCAAAAATACTAAAAAAAAACCTTTAAAATCGGCCATTTTTTGCAAATCAATTATTTATTCCAAAATTACCTTAAATCTCTACAACTTTTATTTGAAACTTTTTTTTCCAAAATGTGTTCCTTGGCTTATAGATTCAAAAAAACTGTTTTAGTCAACTGACTCCCTCCTCTTGGCCCCAACCTATTTGCTGCTGTTACATTTTATGTAGGGTTTGTTCTTATATTGCCCCCAACACCACTCCATCTCGGAATTTAGGTCACTATATTTACCTATGGCTTGGACTAATTAGCCGGGAGTAGAGTAATTTGCGAAACAACAGGAAATAGTCAGTTTCTTATTTTTACTCCATTTTAGGTAAAAATATTTACAAAACGCTTAAAAGCTATTTGTTTTTAACTTTGTTTTAACTCAAATTTTTCTGGGCTTTCTGGTTAAATTAGAGCTCACTTTTGAATAAAATAACAGAAAAGTTATTCAAAAACGCAATATCAAACCTTTCTAAAGTAAATAAAGAAACAAAAATTGTGGTTTTCTGTAATGCTAGTGATATTTATCCTATGAATAATTCTATTTTTTCTTCGATAAACTGAACAAATCTTGAAACAGATTATTATCATATCGTTATTTTTAATTTAAAAAATAACATTAATCTTCTTAGTCAATTTAAAATACGAAAACAAATTTACGAAGATGAACAAAAACAGACGGAAATTAAAAACGCTGTACAGATTTCTTGAGTTTCTAAAAATAAGTAGCTATATTTACTGTTAAAAGTCAATTAAAATTGTTTTCATGTTTTGTTAAACTCAATTAGCTTAAAAACGAAAATTGTTACATGTTTTCAGATAAATTTCGCATTACTCATATAGGATACATCTACTAAAACTTTTTTAATTTCCTGTTTGTCAACAACTGATTTAACAACCAGATTAGTTTTCTAAATACATTTGTAATTTCCGTTATTTCCGTATTATCTTTTTTACCATCGTCTGAAAGGTAATTGCATCGATCATAAAAAATACCGTGATGTTAAAAAAACTTTATTTTTTATAAAATATGAGATCAGGAAAAACTACAACAAAAATATTCAAGCAGTGCGTTGCTAGGTACTGGAGCTTGTTGAGTGACGTTTTTTTGTTTTTGTAAATTTTGGAACTACCTATTAAAAAATTCGCGCGATTTTTCAACCATGGTAGGGTGATTGGTTTCGAGATGTCACTTTAGCTTACTTGGAAGTATACTCTCAGGCGCTAGAATTTTCAGAGCACATATTACGATCTTTCTTCATTATTTACTTCTACTGAAGTAAAGCCAAAGCCCAAATAGCTATCATCGTGGTTGCGATATTGCCTCCCTTTTGCTCTCCCACCACTTGTCGAAGCTGCATCTCTCTCACTTAAACTATTGACTTGTTTATTTAATATAAATCTTTCCATTTTGTGAGCAACTTTTTACGAAAACACAAAGCGGCACAATAGAAACAAAGCAACCGACCTGCTCACGTACGTAAGTTTAAATAGATATTGCAACCGTTGCAATGTAACGGTATCTGTCCTGGGTTTATATATCACAATAATATGTATCACTACTATCAGTACTAAAAACACTTTATTATTACTTCTGTTTATCTTAACAATTTAAACAATGTGGCCTACTAGCGAACAGCGGCTTATATACTACCAATAAGCGCTCGTCGAAATTCCCGTCGACGGTCGAATGCGGACTTCTGGAATATACTTCATTCTCTCTCTCGCACTCGGCCAGCAGCGAATTCGGCGTTAATAAACCTAACCCAAACTCCATGTTACGGGGAACTGGTCCTCCCGTAACAATATTGAGTAAATGTCGGTCGGCGCTACTTATGCAACGAACGATTTATGCAGTGCACACAATTTGAATTGTTGACTTTGTACCGACGAATATGAGTAAATTTAGATTCCCTAAAAGAGCGAACAGGAGCGCCTTGCGGCGCACACTATGGGAACCCTGTCCTATACCTATTCCTAATTCCCAAAGTAATGTTATGACATTTCGATTTATTTGGTTTTTCATTCTTTTTGCTGCATTTTTCCTTTATACTCGTAATAAATATTTCAACCGCAACCCCCTTGTTCGGATTTCCACATGTGTTGCTTGGTTGCATTTATCTTATATTTTAAATTGAATTCTCCAAATTAGTTAATAAATCTGATTTATGTATTAGGAAAGACCGAAAAAATTGTCTGTTGGATTAAAGAATTTTTAAAATAAAGTGGCCTGACCGACGTCCACCCATTACTTTCCAGAATTTAATGGAAATATTCGATTCATCAGGAAATGTTGATTATCCATAATGAAGGGTTGTCAAGAAGAGAGCTACTAATGAACAAAAAGAATTAGAATATGTGATATTAAATTGTGCGACCTGCGAACCCAAAAACTCCTAAAACCAACTTTGAAAAATTGTGAATAACGTGAAATTTTCATCTCACCATTTTGGATCCGCTATATTGAATTTCAAAAAAATAAGTTTAAAGTCTTAATCTAATATTAATTTACACCCTCGAAAACTTCCCTAATACCAATTTTGGAATTAATCCAGAACCGTAAAATTCTTAGATCGACATATTGCATCGGCCACATTGATTTTTTTAAAATAATTTTAAATTCGTTATTTACATCCTCAGAAACCAACCCGAGCTAATCTGAGGATATTAAATTTTAAGTCGACTATATTAAATTTTTCGAACATAATTTTAATTTTGTAATATACAACCCCAAAAAAAAACCTTTTATTCTGCCATGTTGAATTTTTTTAAAATAATTTTTAAAACGGAGAAATTCGGTCAAAATTAATTTTTTTTGTCCGTCATATTATAAGCTCCATCTTGGATTTTACTAGACCAATTTCAGCCAAAATAATACGAGCCCACCGCAGCAACTTCTTGAACATAACGCAATAAATTTCATTCAAATCAGAAACGCCGTTTCAGAGTAATCGACGTACATATATAAAAAAGATACTTCTTCTTCTTCTTCTTCCTGTGCCCTACCCTCAGTAGACGCTGGTGATCATTCTGGCCCATATTACTTTATTGACAGCGGCTCTAAATAATTCAGTAGATGTCTTTCCGGTCCATTGTCGCAAATTATGTAGCCATGAAATTCGTCGTCTTCCGGGGCCTCTCTTATCATCCATCTTGCCTTGCATAATCAAATGTAGCAGTTCGTATTTTTGGTTACGCATTATATGTCCAAAGTATGCTAACTTCCTTTCTTTAATGGTCCTCATGATTTCTCTCTCCTTTCGCATGCGTTTTAGAACAGTTTCGTTGGTTACGTGATGTATTTTTCACAGACCTCATCTACCCTTTCCATCAGTCTTTGAAGTTCTTCAGCTGTGTCTGCAAAAAGGAAAGTATCACCTGCATACCTCAGATTATTGATCAAAACCCCATTTAGAGAGATACCTTCTTTTACCTCTTCAAGAGCTTCCCGAAATAGTTTTTCTGAATAGATGTTAAAGAGTTGTGGGTATAACACACAGCCCTGCCGAACGCCCTGACGAATTTGGAATTTTTGTGATTCCGATTCCTCTATCTGAACAAATGATTGTTGTTTCCAATAAAGGTTGAAAATAATTCGTAAATCTTTATCATTCAATCGATGATCTTGTAGTGTTTTTATTAGTTTTTGATGATTTACTTGGTCGAAAGTTTCTTCAAAATCAATAAAGCAGGCAGATACATCGGAATTTACATCACGACTTCGCTGAATTAAAACATTTAAACTAAATAGCGCCTCTCTTGTACCTAAGCCGTTCCTGAAGCCAAATTGCGTATCGCTAATGTCCTGTTCAAGTTTCGGATATATTCGTCCTTGTATTATTTTAAGAAATACTTTTAGAATATGACTCATAAGACTAATATATCTATAATCCTCACATTTTTTGGCTGTGGGTTTTTTCGGTACAGGAATAAAAGACGAAACTAGCCAGTCATCAGGAATATTTTCTGTATCATAAACATAATTTAAAAAGTCGGGTAAGATGTCTAAATGGTTTTCTTGGATTAGTTTCAGCAAATTACCACAAACTCCATCTGGTCTTACAGCCTTTTCTCTTTTGAGATTTCTTATTGAATTTATTACTTCTCCTTTTGTGATTGGAGGTCCTGTTATTATTTCTTTTCTGCAAGTTCATCTCTATTTTCGTCATTGAATAACGATATATTCTTTTCATTTGTTAACCTTATGCTCGGCTTCCACAATGACTAGTCCATTGTCGTCCGATTAATCCCTCTACCCGGTTTTCCTTTGCTAGTTTGATTTTATTTCTAATCTCGCTGTTGATATTCTTGTATTTTGTTTGATCTTTATTCTTGTATTGTCTACGTTTTTCCATAAGCTCTAAGATTTCATCTGTCATCCATTTTTGTTTCTTTCTTTCATGTTTGTTCCAAGTTTTTCTTAGCAGTTTCTTTTCTCTTGACAACATTCCATTTCATTCCTACATCAGTCATGTTCTTTTTTATTTCATCGACCTTATTATTTAGATGTTCAGTAATATCGTTCTTGATGGACTCATTTTTTAATTTATGTGGCTATATTCGTCTGTTATTCTGTCTCCGTTTAAGTTTTTTGGGTTTTAGCTTCAGATTTTCAAGCAGCAAGTTGTGGTCGGATGGAACATCTGCTCCGGGGTATGTTTTCACTGATGTCAAAGCCTTTCGAAATATTTTGTTTATTAAAAAAAAGTCAAAAAAAAAAGATACATGGCGGTCAAATTAAGAAGTCAGTTCAAAAATAAGTATTGAAGCTTTGCACTTTGGCTAGCCCCAACATTAATAAAATCATAAAAAGGTGATTCACGTAAGGCGACAAGACGAGCGACCGAGCTGCTTCGCTCAGTTCTCGGTATCTGGTTGTACCTACAACCAATGTGTTTGTGAGATACTTTAACTGATGTAAAACATTTTGGAAAAAATCATTCATCAGCTCTTTTACTATTACTTAAACAACTAGCAACATTTTTGGTTAAAAAATATAATTTTCGAAACGTCGCAAATATTTTTTCTTTTATAGAAAATAATTTCGGTCAGGCACGCTGCAGAAAAGGAAACTACATTATTTTAAAATCTAACCTATTTCAAAGTCTATATTTTTGGGGTAACAATTAATTAAAACCTAGTAATCTTAGCAGTTGGTAACAATGGGCGCACAAACTGATGTCGGTGCTTAATATAGGCGAGGTGCCGCTTAGTTTCCTCTTCGTTAAATTATAAATCATATTTAATCTCGGGTTGTTCCGGCCTAATTGATATGATTAAGAGCGTAAAGAGAATACGTGCACTAAGATTTCTCACTTGTGATACAATTGAAAACAATAATTGAAACGGTATTATTTACTGGAGGCCAGATATATATTTTTATACAAATTAAACAAATGGAGGCCAAACACAGCAAGAGAAAATCCTAAAAGTGCTATTTTATGTAAGTACTTAAGAGATAATTAAAAAAGCCTTTTAAAAGCTTCATCTCTTGAAATTTTCTGTTTTTTTTTTCTCCGTTTTGATTTTAATCATTGAATAACTAATGGTGTTCTTGACTAATTATACGGTGACCGAGAAAAGTTATCTTTTTAAGAACGGTTATAGGAGTAAAAATAACAAGAATACGACTCTCTACCCTGTGGAGTCAGTCATATACTAACTAAATAATGCTTTCAGAACAGTTTTGACGATCTCAAATTAAGAGCCCTCAACGTTTGCAATATTATAAAGGACGCTCAAAAATCAACAACCGTTGCGTCCCTAATCCTTATCTCGTTATTTCTCAACGTTTGATCCAGTGATCTTCAATTCCGATAGCAGGAAATACCTCCGAAATCATGTGACTAAAGGTAGAATCTACGAAATTCGAAACATAAGCCTCTATATTTTATCACTTAATAGCTGGAAAACCCTGAGAGTAAAAAGGACTAATTCTAATGTTTTCGACACTGGCGTTTGTTCTGCGGTATTAATTACGGTCTTGCACATGACCAAGCATAGATTTTAATATTGCTGCTCAAAATATGTCAAAAAATGAATTTCCAAATAATCTATGCAAGTCCTTCAGCCAAGAATTCGACATTTTTCAACAGACATTTTCCGTCAACTATAAGCCAAAGGTTGTTCCCTCACAACGTATTACAAATATTTAGCTTTTCTTTCTTTCATAATCGAAGCCATTCTGTTTTCCTATAAGATTCAGAATTTCAATACTGCTTACTCTTTGTACACGAGATAGGGGTAGGATTTCGCGATAGGGGTAGGATTTCGCGATAGAGGTGCATTTCAAAAGAATCCATTCGCTTTGCTTTAGTGGTGTCTTAAGTTCAACTCTCGCAACCATAAGAAAATATATCCATGAAAATTTTTCGAGCTGGACCGATTCTTGACATTATTTCCCTTAGTACATTGCATTGGTCATTAATTGAAGGGCTCAACATCGAACAAACAATAAATTAAATAAAGGTTTGGCAAAAATTTATAAAAGATATGGAGTACAGGAGTCTTAGAAAAATATGGGGTATACTAAGGAAAAATAAACTGGAAGTAAAAGTTAGCAAACGTTCAAACAAAATCTCAGTCGAAGAGTGGAAAACATACTTTGAAAACCTATCCGGTATAAAGGAAGTCATAGATGATCAACTTCATGAGAGCGAAAAATAATATGATTTTAATATAACAAATTACGATAGAAAACCTGTTGAAATTGTTTAAAAATCGTAAAAGTTCTGGGCCTAATGAGATAACAAGCGAATTGATGGGATATGGTGAAGAATAATTACAAACGGAAATAACAACCCTCTTCAAAAATATTATAAAACAACATAAAATACCGAACGATCCCTCTATTCAACAAAACCAGAAAAGAAAATTATCAAGGAATTACTTGATAATTTTCTTGCAATCTTTATTGAAAAACAAATAATAGAAAATTCATAGAATTTAATTAACCTGGTTACCTTTGCTTTTTGGATATGGTTCAAGCAATTGACCAAGTACGTCGCACAGATATTACCAAAATAATCAGAGAAAAAGGCTAATTTAATTGATTTCAGATATTAACCAAAAATCCAGATAAAATATTACAGTAGGGTAGATACTAACTGCAGATAGAAAAATAAAGAGAGGATTAAGATAGGTGGACTCCTGTAATTCTTTTATTTTAAACCTATTTATATTTAAGATCATTAAAAAGTTATTGAAAACATCAAGATATAGAATAGGAAAAATCTACTTCCATGTAGTGTGCTACGCTGATGATGCACTACTTATTGCAGATTCGGAGGATAACTTACAAATACTTCTTTACTCTTTCAACTAAAAAACCCAGTCTACTAAATACGATTGATCAACATTAATATGACTAAATGCATGGTAGCAAGCCCACAAGAGAAAAATTAGAAAAGGATAGAAAAATAATTGACCAGATCAATCAATTTACATATTTGGGAATAAAATTAACAAGTAATGGCAACCCATAGCAAGAAGTAAAAGCACAAGCAATGAAGGCGGTCTGTATCTCAGACAGTCTCAGAGATATGATGTAGAAGAACAAATACTTAAATACTGCGTGTAAAACAAGAAGTTACAATACTTTGATTGTACCTAAACCTACATGTCTGAAACAAGAACCGGTACTAAAAAAACTATAGAAATAATTCGTAAGGTAGAAATGAGAGCTATAAGTGTCATTCAAGAAAAAACACTATAAGATAAAGTCCGGAACTAGGAGCTTAGATTACAGAGTGGGATACAGAATATAGCTAACTGGGTCAGACACAGAAGAAAATTATGGAATAAAGATGCGGTTAGAATCAATGATAACTGATCGATAAAAAGCGTAAAGAAAAAATACCAGTAAAAAAGAGAATACGGGAAAGACCACCAAAGCGCTAGAGACAGTGCTAGATATCGTTATCGGGAGAGGTTCCTTTGGACTAAATAGGCGATTGCCGACCTATATGGAAAACTATATAGAAACAAGAAGAAGTAGAAGAAGAAGAAAACTGGTTCAGCAGAGCTGTTGTTGACAGAAAATTTCACGTTCTTTGCAGTTTTCAAGAATAGCATTACTTTTGTTATAGAGACATTCATAAGCAGTCCAAATCTCTCACTATGTTGATGAACTCGACCCAACATTACCTGTAATTAATTTATGCTGACTGCTATGATGCAGGTGTTGTCAGCATACAAATGTTGTTAACTAACCTTCGATTGACTTTTCTTCCACTTTTAAGTACTTCTCTAGATATTTCTACGACTACTTCACAACAAGAATTTACAAAAGTATAAAAAAAAATTATATCTTATTGAACAGCTCGATCTAAAGTTGAAACCCAAATTGTAAAAATCTTCCTCAACTACCTTTTTCTAAAAAAATGCCTTAAAGTAATTTTACTTTTATGAGCAACGCGATGTATGTTAACTGATATTTAGCTGATACAATCTAAAAACGACATAGTCAAATAAAATGACGATGTTTCTGTTCATAAAAGCACATTTAAGAAGTAACTACACTATTTATTAAAACGTTAAACAACCTAAATGCATCTGTATATACACATGCATGTGATCATTTTAACCATTAGTGATTTTTAGGCCTCCTATTTACTGAACACTCAAATATATTTTTTAAATATTTTAAATTATCTTACATCAATTAAGATATATGTTTACGTATTAAGAGTTTCAATAAAAATGTAGGTATATTTCGGTTTTGTTGATTTTTTTTTTAAATATCCTACGTAATAGGCCTACGTACAAAACCATATTAGTAAGCCATTTTACTTTAGTATAGTGTCATTTGACCAGAGTATTTTAACAATTTCCAGAACTGTATTATAAATTTTAATTAACCACTGTTTTTTCATATTCTCTGAGTTAAAAATGGACGAATTATTGCAGTCATTATTTTTGAAATAAACATTTAAAAAATGAATCAAAATTTAAATTTTGAATTATTTCCCAAATGTATAAGTTTAATGTGTTTACAATTTCACTTTACTTATCGGATGCAACCATTAAATGTTCCAATTTTAGGTTCATTGACTACCTAGGTAGATGAAAGCCAATCCTAGCCGTGTCCTAGAATAATTTCAAGGAAGAAAAAATATTTTCGTAACCTATTGCAAAGCAGCAACAACTACAATTGTAAATAGTGGTTTTATTAAAATATGATTTTTTCCATTTGACTTAGAAAGTTTTACAGATTACTTGTTTATGTCAAGTTCAGTGACTGTTCACAACCATATTAATAGATCATTTGGACTCTGAAGCTGATATAATTGCAACTATACCTAATGAAAAAAGTCCGATGATTAAGTAAATTCATTGGTGTCGACCAGAGAATTTAGGGAAGGCATAGAACAAAAGCATAGAAAGCATACAATGCTACAAACTTGGATGAAAAATATATCTGAAATTAAATTTCCAGTTGTATTATGAACATTTTGCGATTATCAATAGTACTTTATTTACAAATGTTGTGTGAGGTTTGGAAACAGCGCATATATTTTGTATCGCCAATTCTCTGCTGTGAACTTCTGTCAAAGTTTTAACCTTTCTACGTGACATTTGTCAACGCCTTGTTTACCAGTGATCCTCGCTTCTTCATTAACGAATCTGACCAAACCTACGCGTATTGCCTTGACAATCTGAGAAAAAGGCATAATTTAAAAAAAATTTTGAAAAATGATTATAAAGAGTTCCGAAATGACAAACTATACATTAAGAAACAATACCCAAATACCCAGTTTCCTATTTTATTATAGCGGAGTCTAAAAGTAGTATCAAAATTAAAAATTTAACCAAACACTTTTTTCCAAAATGTGCTATAAGGTGAGAAAAAAAATATATAAAATTATTCTTTACAACCTATTCTATCATACCATTACTTATTTGTGTTAAAAAATCAAGTTTTAAACTACTGATACTTGAACTTTCAATAAAAGCAATATTATTTGGGGATATTTTAAACTTGTTTTTTTTCCTAAAACCTCCCTACAGTAAATATTGAAAAAATTCGAGATTTTTCGTAACAACAATATGCAAAAATGTTGCAAGAAAAACTAATGATTCTGAGAAAACAGCAGTTCTGCTCTCAGAGATATCTCCAACTTTTTGAAAAATCACCTCTGTAGTTATGACATTGTGAAACTGGGCCTTCATTTTGATTTTACCCTATAATGCATCTTTCAGTTTAAAAGTAATTAATAAATATTTATTTACGTTCACACTGTATATACTCATGGTAATTATTTCAATGTTTTAATATTTTAATTGGAGTTTAGAGAGAGATAGAGAATTTATTGAATTTCTTATTCCTCGTATAACTGTGCTTATCTAGAGTGGCTTCCACAACAGCCACTACTTAAAGCTTATTAACACTAGTCTAATGAACCACATACCTGATTTAATGGGACGTCATGACCAACCATACACCTGAGGCAATAAATCAGAGCTGAGAGTGTCACCGCCCGCGGGGCATTGCAATTACCCCACACTTCTGGTCCAGAACCCCTGAAAATTAACAGTGTCCTTGTTAAAGTAAATATAAAAATGAGAAAAATGCTTGTTTAAATTTTTATTTTAAAAGTACAAATTCAAATGTTATGTTTGAAATAAAGGTAATTATTATCATTAGAGATCGAATTTGATTAATAATTAATAATATTAATAATAATAAATTCTTTATTTGCATACTAACTAGTACAAATCATAAAAACCTTCACTCGTTGCTGCGTAATCATTTAAAATAGCAAACAAAAAGAGTGGGGGGCTAATACTAACAAGCTTAATTATTCTTGACTACTATAAATCGGTATACTCTATTAACGTATACACGAACAAAATATAAAAATATATAAGAAACATTAAACGAATTATATACAAACATTACCAACATCACCAGTAATACTGGCCAAAATAAATAAATTTGTTACAGTAAATTTGTCTGGAAATAAACACTCTCTTGTATAAAGTAACTGCTAGTACGACTTTTTTGTTTCAACTTTAAATTTATTGATTGACAGACTCTTGATTCTAGCAGGGAGATAGTTAAAATATTTGATAGCAGAGACAATATTGCTTCTTCGGGTGAGGGAAAGTCTCTGGCCTGCTATAACGATTTTTTCTCTGACTATTGTCTCATAATTATGTATATTTTGATGTTTTGACATATTGGTTGAGTTACTATGGGGATGTAATAGGCACTGGCGGATGTAGTGTACTGGCAGAGTCATCATACTATTTAATTGTTTATAATGTTCACGGCAAGAGGGCCTTTGTGGCTCGTGTAGTTCTGGTCGTTTGTTTAAAAATTATGGGCCAATCCACTCTATTGCCACACAGTAAAATACCACGGCTTAGTTTGCTTTGAACTAGACCCATATACGCTTAGCTCATTATCTCAAGAAATGAAGTACTGTTGTATTATACGCAGTGAAAATATAACACTAAATATTTGAGAATTTAGTTTTTGATAGCACTATCTTTAAAGTATTTATTCAGTGAAAACTGCAAACTACTTAATTTTTCAAGATTAAGTGTCAAATCGTTGGCCTGAAACCAACTTTTTGACTTAATTAAACTCATGGTAATAAAATTCTGTAAAAATTGTTAATTTTTTTAGCCAATCGTATCATCGAAATACTGTATCACTTTATTTTTACTATGGCGATAGGGAAAATCATTCACGTATAATATTTAAATGTCTAGACGTAGAATTGAGTCCTGAGGTACTCTATTGGTAACAGGTAGACTAGATGACTAAGCACGATATTGGCTCCTAGAGTCTACATAAGATTCCAACAATTTCAACGTGTTTCCGTAATGTTTATTTTTTTAGCAGAATTTTGTAAGAGACACAATCAAATCCCTTTGAGAAGTCATACAAGGCTGCTATTACTACTTCACCTCTCACATACCCCTACTATATAGACTGACTGACTGACTCCGTAGCACTACAACCCAGGGTGGGTCTTGGCTGCCTCGACTATCTGCCTCCACCTGGAATGGTCTTGTGCCAGCTCCCTCCATTCTTGCTGGTCAACTTCAAGGATAGCTAGATTCTTGTGGATGTTATCTCTCCATCTAAGCCTAGGTCTACTATATAGAGTTCTCCTAAATCCAAATTGAGCTTTATGTATAAAATGGTTTTTACCTAAATAATTTACTAATCTACACACACACGTCATTAATTTTGAAAATAGGGGTATTAATGAAATGGGTGAGTAATTATTTCTGCCACTCGAATGTTCTTTATGTATTGAACGGATTCCACCATATATCCCTGTAATTGCTATTCCTGAGTATATCCATAAATAGACGTCCCACCAACGGGGAATAGAAGCACGTTGTCTTCGCTATTTATAAATTCTGATGTCATTTTTTCTGGGTCTAAATTGTTTCTTGAACCCTGTGTTGCTCCGACAAGAATTAATGGCATCTTTATAAAATAATTGTTGAAATCAGCTTATGTGATATTATGATCAATAGTTGTTGTTTTAGGTTCACTTTTTATTTGTCATATCGTCTTTTGTTCATTTTCAGATAAAATTACTTTTTCTGTAATATATTTTCTTTTTTGTTGATTTAATTTTTTTTATATCTTTTCTTAGCATTAATTATTTCATTTTTCATATTAATTGTAGTTTTTTGTAGAAGATGAGTTAGAAATGTCATATTTTCTCTTAATGACTTTAAGTCAGAGTCGAACATTTTTTTTGACTTATTATGCGAATGAATTGTTTTAATTTTATCAGAAGATACTCATTTACTACTAAACGAGGAAATATTTTCAGAAAGTTGTTACATGCCACACATCGTCCACAACACAAACACAAAAAATTGGTATAAACATTAGAACAAGATTCAGGATAATGTACAAGAATAAAAAAAATATTTCTTATTTGTTTAGTTTCTAAAATGTTTTAATAACTCCCCCACACCAATTTTGGAGCAAATCAGACAAAATAAAAATTTTTGTCCGCCATATTGGAAAATAATTTCAGATTCGTTATGTACGACCCCAAAAATTCCCCCATTGTCTGCGCCATCTCGGATATTACTGCACCAATTTTATCCAAAATAATATGGGACCACCGCAGTAACTTCCTGAACATAATGTAAAAGATTTCATTCAAATCGGTGCAGCCATTCCAGAGTAATCGGTGTACATACATAAAAAAACATACATACATACTCGACGAATTGAGAACCTCCTTCTTTTAGAAGTCGGTTAAAAATTGTGAACATTGTGAATCTACATGATAGTTTTGCCATTACAATTAAATAAAACAAAAATAAATTTACGTCTTTTAATTTCAAAATACAATGTTCTAGTACTTCCTAAAAACTTGCAAGTAATATTCAGATTAATTCAAATTTATTCTATTTCTTTCACATTTCAAGTAAAATGTGAATGTGTTTTAAAGATACGGCAATTTTGGATAACTAAATGACTGCTGAAGCCAAGATTTGTTTATATCATCGCGCTTCTAAATAGAATATTTTAGAACTTGGTGAGAAGAAATCAAAGAGATATTTTTCACATTACAAATAGAATAATAGATCAAAATACTTTTATTTCATTGAATTTTCAAATTGCAAAATTATAACAAAAATTAACCAACATGAAAAATCTTAGGTTACTAATCTTTCAAGTCAAAGTTTATCTAAATTCTCAAATTTAACCGAAAAATTTGCTAATATAGTAGTTTCCAAGTAATTAATGGATTTGCAATATAAAAATTTTTTTATTGCCTAGTTTTCAAATAAGATGCTCCAAGACTTTCCGAAAAAATTTATTACAATAGTTTTCAGGTTACTCAATAAACATCAGAATCAAATTTTATTCAATTTTTCAATTAAGTCATTTTTGGGTTACTCTCTCTTGCACTTGTAGAAATTTTGTGAAAAAAATGGAATACGTTGAAAATTTGTTGTCACTAATTTATCTTTAAAGTAAAATTTGTCTAAGTTGTTTTGTTTTTAAATATAATGTTTTGGAATTACAATTGTACCTGCACGGTGGTTTTTAAGTTATATAATTACAAAAATCACATATTTCATTATTGTAGATTATTATTTAACATTTAAAAGATCGTGACAAATGACGAGTATTGCATTCATACGTATGAGCTTGAAGATCAATAGAAGTCGACCACATGGATCTTCCAGGATGAGCAAAAACCAACAAAAATTGCTCGCGTACGAAGCACTTTAAAGCCAATGGTCGCCTGTTTTTTGGGAAAAACTGGCCATATTTAGAGAATTTTAAAACGGTCAGTTCTGAGTCCTACAAAATAATTTGTTGGTAGGAAGTTTTCAATGAATCGGAGAAAACAAAATGGATACGACAGATCATTCTCCATCATGACAATGAGAGCTCTCACACATCCGCTCAAATAAATGACTTTTTGAGCACTTAAAATGTGAAATTGATGAATCATCCATCTTACGGCCCTGATTTGACACTTAATGAGTTCTATTTCTACATGAGGAACAAAGTGTGTGGTGAACAATTTTCTACATCAGAAGAGGTAACTGATGCGTTTAAAAACCATTATTAGACGATGCCTTATTCACAGTGGTAAAAATGCTTTCCAGATTAGTTCAAAAGCATGCAAGAGTGTATTGATTATCCTAGAGAATATTCCGAAAAAAAAAAGATACAACCTTTTTCGATGATAAATATTAGCTTTCTCTTAAAATGCCAAAAAGCCAAAAAGAAGAAGATCCTATCAAAATTTTGTGAGCAAAAGTACATTGCTCACTTTGTGAATAATAAATATACTCTCTAATAGCGTAGAAAAAAAAATATTATCTAATTAAAACGAAACAGAAGAAAGAAAATTAAAACGTGTTCTTTTATGAATATAAAACTCTTGAAAATAAGTTTATTTAAATTTAATTTTCTCAGGATCAAATGAAAATTGCTGTTTATATTGTAAAAACACAATTAATAATTAAAAGATAGACTCAATGCCTGGAGCGTATCCAATATCGTTTTCAGTAATTTATGTTAGGCTACTAAATAAAGCGAAATAAGGATTTAGATGCAATATTGATTTTGTATATTTAGATGATTTCGAGGATAAATTGCTATTCCAATCAACCCAAGCAATTTAATTAATCAAGTATATTATTACTAACAACGTTTCGTCCGGAATATTATATTAATTTCGAAGATATATTAATAAAAAAGGATACACACGAAACCTATGAATGTACGATTTCTCTGGATTTTAATAATGTGTACAAAAAATCGTGTTACTATTGTTATCTCCAAAACGGTAAAAGTTTTGAGATCGGTTTAATTGAAAAAATGTTGCGTTCTCAGATTAACTTTCATAGCGTGTTGCAATATTACTAACTTACTTTTAATTTCTGAGATAATAGGGAAGATTTGGAGAAATCCGATAAAGTTATTGGGAACAAACCACTATTTTTTCTTCTCTATAACTCTACAATTATATTACCGTGTTTTCAAATTGACGTTGAATATTTAAAATATCACAATAAAAATATATATAATAAAGAAAATTTATTTGACTACTCAATTACCTTTTCCCCCATCTCGACAACCAAGTTATATTAACAAGATTGATTAAAAACACAAAGCAATTATCCTTCACGAGTGTAACTTTTTTGGTTCCAGCTTCTTCAAAAATTTGAAAAATCACCTCAGAGGAAGTCATTTTGCAGACGATACCAATTTGAAAGACCATGTTGAGGGATGTCTTGAACGAAAATCATGTTTTTCTGATGGAATAAGATCGCCGTAAGGTAGTTACATAGGTTGGAATGAAGGGCAGGGCAAACGTATAATTGGGCAGTTCATTACATTGACCGAGAGTCGCGTGCCTAACGCTATGTCGTACGTGAGCTGCGTGACGCGGCTGACGACCAATGCGACCAAATCGAAGAAGCTAAACCTATTAACGCTGTATCGTACATGACCGGCGTTATGCAGCTCCATTCAAAATATTGGTATGTCCTACGTAAAATACGCCACGTAGTCGGCGCCGTTGAAGCGTCTTTCTAGCAAAACGTAGGTCAGACTAATAGTTTAAATGGGATTAATATTTCCGCGCCAACCACGTCACGCTGCTCACGTAGGACACAGCGTAAAAGTATTAGTCAGCCCTACGTGAGATATGGGGCAATATCAGCGCTATAACAGGATCTTTCTAGTGAATAATATTTTCAAATTATTTGAAAAACACGCCACGGTATCGAGTTGCTGTTCGCGATAAGGTGAACTATTTTCATATATATTTGCCATAATAGTAGTTCGTATCTTTTGAAATATGAGACATAAACGTAGTAGATAGAGGATGCAGTTGAATTAAAATAGATTTAGAAAATTAACTACTAGAATTTTGAGTTTCTGTGCTTCATTTGTGTCAGTTAACCAAGCTAAAAAACGAAATGACTCGATCTTTAACAGCTGTTGTTTGATGAATAAAAATGTTTTGAGACATACAATTCTTGTTAATTTAAGCATTAACACGTATAATTCATAGAGGTATCTAACTAGTGTCTGTCAATGGTATTAAAATACTAGGAGTTTTAATATGTTATTATGCTGTTATGTGTACTCTTCGTTTAAGCAGCGTTCGCGAAATAACTCTCTGATGATTGTTTTTCTTTTCGATTTCATTTTATACAAAATGTTATCAACGTATACAAAAAACCTTCGTCATAAAACACTTTATCCATTAATAAAAACGGAATAAAGTCGGTTCAGTTCTTACTAAGCAATCGTGCATTGACAGACAGACAGATAGATGCCGCGGGACATTTTGCTTTACATTTTATACTTTTATACCGGGTGTCCTTTTAGAATTTTGGTTTTCGAGTCAGGCTGTACTACTAAGTCGATGAAATATTTGATAGACAAAATGTTAATTGGGTTAAAAAGAGCATATTTAAATAAAAGTTAAATTTATACAGGATGTCTTAGAAAAGCGTGCTGCGTAATTATTAATAATTTTTAAATGTAACAAATTACGAGTACATTTTCATCGACTTTGAAGCCTCATTGAACTTTTTCTTCAACCCTCTCTTTTTGCCTTAATGGACGACGTTACCAAATTATTAAGTTTTCTAAAAATGTTTGGCCAACATCAGTATTTCACTTAAATTTTAATACCCACACCGAAAACTTGTGTTAGCTGGAATTATTCTATCTGCTATATGTCGTACAATATTTGATTTTCTTAACACAGAGAGGCCAAAATTGTTATTTAAATATAGATATTTGCGATTCAGTTTTATGCCGTTTTTTTTTAAGTGGAGCACCCGGCATAATTTCCATCATCAAAAGTAACAGATACTTAATGCAATATAGAGCAAAATAAATCATGACAACTTATTTAGAAAACATTTCCCTATTTTTAAACAAAGCATTAGGTATTAATATTACTTTTTCTTCTTTATTATTATTATCCATAGGCATAGCCAAACGGTTTCCGTATTGCTTCTAGGGAATAATCACTCATCCCATATAGTCTGATATCATCATCATCATCAGGATGAAGCTTTGTGACATCAACAAGGGTAAAAACACGCTATGCGTTTTTCAACGAAGTGGCAGACTTTTCATTCGGCGATTGCCACAGCACACACAAAGTGGTGGCAATGGACTGCCCAAGTCCTGAGGTCATACAGTATTTAATCTTTCCAAACAAATCGGTCCTAGCAGGTAAACTCATAACAAGTTTCCTTTATATTGCTAATTTCGTTGCAAATTAGGGTAAGCAGTGTGAACAATTTATAGAGTTCTCCCATTTTTATTCACAAAATATTGTCAAAATATAATTATTTACTTGTAATTATATAATTGAAATATATTGAGGTTGTGTTTTATTTTTCTGCATAGACATAAAAGTTAAAAGTTACGTATAATGTCTGCGGATCATATAGAAGAAAGTTGGCCCACATATAAAAAGAGACGGAGCATTTACGATGAGTAGTACCTTTCTTTCCAATGGAGGAGCCAAGCATGATACTTCAAACGTCAGTGGATTCCCCTGTCATCTGACCGCCATTAGAAGAAAGGTATTAGTCATCTGAAACGCTCTGTATCTTTTTTACGCGTAAGCCAACTTGCTTCTATAGGATCCGCAATCTATATATTTAACTTTTATATCCACGGCTATTATCGATTTGTTTGGAAAGATTAAAATGCGCGTGACGTAAGACTTAGGTAGTCCAATGGTTTAAATCCACAACGTTGTCAATGCGCGAAAGATGTTTGCAGTAACAACATCTAAAAATGAATTGTGATTTGGATGAAAGTTTACTATTATTTTATGCAGCATGTCCGAAATTACAGAATGGGCTAGAATTTCTCATATACAGTTTGCCACATCCAATTTACATCCATTTCAATAATATCAATTGATTTTTATAAAACGAAACTATAAAATAAACAATTCAGCAAAATATTGCAAGGCTGTAAAGTAAAAAGACGCCTGCCATGTGAACGACAATAAGACCATCTGACGCTTGGAGTAATAAAACCGCATTCGTCAGGTCATGCAAATGATTCGACGATTCGTCGGCCGCTTCGTCGAAAAACTCCTTGTATGTTTTCACCCTAAAACGTACATAGGTATTCAAATGAGGCCACGTAAAACATCACTCCACATCCACCTCATTTTAATAAGTGCGACTGCATTTGAATACGTATGCTTTAGTAATTCCACCTGTCACTCATCTAGGGTACAAATTAGGTTACCCCCAGCCTGCAGGCAAATACATTGTGTGAAGTGATTTTTAAAAGGTCAGCTTCCTTTAGTTTGGTAAAAAAAGAGCCTATTACATCTTTTGCACCGAGACCCAATGCCCTCGGATCCGCTACTAATTAAAGGTTATATTGAAATATAAAATTATCAAAAAAGTATTTAGGCAGAGAAAAAACCTTCCTAGTGACCCTCACAATTTTAGCACGAAAATAAAATTGGTCCCTAAATGTTCCTTATAAATCTTGACAATGTTTAATAAAATATTAATTAGTACTTAACATTTATACACAATCAAAGGTGCCTCGAGATGCACCGTTGCCTGCTGAGAGACCTGGACTCTGTGTTAATGCCTCCTGACGACATCGGAATGTTACGTGCCTGGCATGTAAAGGCTATATGAAAAATGTCATTAGAGTCACTATTGTTACGACGAAGCATGAAACTGGTAAACTTCCTGGTGTTCAAGCAATTTCGTTAAATTGAAATGCATCAAACGTTCTCTGTTCTCCGTATTTGCTTGAAATCGTCGATATCGAGATAGTTTCACGTATTAGTATGTGAAAATCTCTATGAATATATTTCCCTATATTATTCGTTTTTATATTTGTAGATTTTGGTATATATATATATATATATATATATATATATATATATATATATATATATATATATATATCCTCCTTTTCTCGCCCCAGAGGTTTCTATAATACTACATACGTAGTAATTTTAATGATTCAAAGCGTATTAGTAAGGATAGAAAGACAAGAATTTATATATAAATATAAATATATATATATATATATATATATATATATATATATATATATATATATATATATAACGGTCGTAAGGAAAATAAAATAACTTTTCCAAATACATAGTGAAATTGTTTATATATATATATATATATATATATATATATATATATATATATATATATATATATATATATATATATATATATATATGTTTGTATTTCTTTGGTTTATGGTCCGTTAAAAAATTAACTCAAACAGTAATAGTATTGGTGTACTTTTTATATTTTACATTTTTTATATGATTGACGTTTCGGTAATTTATTTTACCTTCTTCAGAATTTATAGAGTGCTAAATATAAAAACAATTTAATTTTTTAACAGACAATAAACCCAAGAAAAACAAACAAATAAAAATATATGATTGAAAGCCCAAGAAAAAATAACAAAAAATATCCTTCACGTATACAGGGTGTTTTGAAATAAGTGTAAACAATTTTGAAGAGTTATTTTTGAGCAAATTTTAAACATATAAGTTCATATAAACATATGTGTGATAATGCCTAGTTTTTAAGTTACAGGGTGTATTTATTATTATTTTTAGTTTCTTTAATTTATAGTATTTGTCCTTAAAGATAATTAAGTCAAATTTGGAACACAACACTTTTTACAGTTCTCATAAAAACTTAAATAATATAATAAAAAAATATACAGAGTCCTACTTCTTTCCGGGTCTGTAAAATTTTACCCCCTCAAACCTTTTTTTCGAAAGCCACTGACTCGATTTGATTACTCAGGAGCTTTCTCATCTTATTATGAAAGTTTTTTGTCTCGAAAGTTTTCCTCTAAAAATCAAAATAGTTTTTCCACAAAAAAAAAGAAAATACTAAGTAGAAAATCATAATGTATTTGTTTTAATCAATTTTCATTGTTTCAACCAACAGGAACTATGAAGAAAGTACAACATGATAATAACAGAATTTGAACAACAGTAACAAAATAATAATAGAAATTACAACAAATCTTGGAAATGACCACCCTCAGCCATAAGGCAAGAATCCAATCTTCGTCTCATTGAAAAATGTATTTGTAGAAATAATCCTGGAGTATTTCTTATCCTTTCGCAAGACGCAATAATGCGATTTCTCAAATCTTCAACATCTTCAACAGGAGATACATAAACCAACAATTTAAGGAAACCCCAGATGCAAAAATCCAAAGGATTTAGATTCGGAGAAAGGGTAGGTCAGTGTTGAATGCCCCCTCGAGCTATCCAACGATTTGGATACACTGCCTCTAAGTGACGGCGTACATTGATACTGAAATGTGCTAGAGCGCCATCACGCATAGACCATAATTCTTGTCTAACTTGAAGAGGAACTTCTTCAAGAAGGGCAGGTAAATCTTCCTCGAGATTGGTCGCCATTTAATCTTAATGGACGGAAACATGGACCAATTAGATAATCGCCTATGACACCAGCATGCGAATTTTCTTCAACCTAAATGTGATTATTGTGAAAATTTCTGATGTATTCCTTTGGAAACTTTGCCTCATCAGTAAACAAAATACGATACACAAAAAGCGCAAAATGGGCGATCATTTGAAGTATCCAAAGTCAAACAACTACCCACGGCAAAAAATCTAAAGGTAAACGCGTTTGCCTTCGCTGGATATGATAGGGATACAATTGGTGTTCTTTTAAAATTCGGAAAATTCGGAATAGTGTGGAATTCCTTATATTGAATATATTGGCAATTTTTCTAGTACTTGTGTTAGGACATTCTTCTATTAAATTAAGAACAACTTCCTCTAGCACTACAGTCCTTATCTCCGGAGGACTCCCACAATCAACAGTTCGTTTCAGAGATGTACCATTTTCTCGTAAACGCTGATAAAATTGAGCAAATGTGTTATGATGAGGTAACCTATGTTGTGGATATAATTTAGAATAAATCCGTTGAGCTTCTAATGCTTTTTCATTAGCACGACCATAAACAAAATGCATATCTGACATTTCAACATTTGTAAACTCTGCCATTTTTACTATTTTTCTAACTTACATAATATTAAGAGTACATAAAATCAGTCACACTTATCCAGAGAAATAATAACACATTACAACAAAAAACAGAATGACAAATTAGGCATGAACTTATTTGACAACAGCCTATTATATATTTTCCTCACTTTATAAACCTGAACATATGAACATATTTTATTTTTTTTGTGGAAAAACTATTGACTTTTAGAGGAAAACTAAGAAGACAATAAGATGAGAAAGCTAACTGAATAATCAAATCGAGTCAATAGCGCCCGAAAAAAAGTTCGAAAGGGTAAAATTTTACAGACCTGGAAAAAAGTACCACTCTGCTTATTATTCCACACAGGCGCGGATCCAGAGGGGGCGGTGAGGGTGATCGCCCCCCCCCCAAGAGCTTTGGGTTCAGGAAAATAGACCCGATTTTGCCTCTTATACTGCAGTTTATTCTCGAAATACATGTGTTCTTTAGTCCGGTGTCTTTGGCAATATCTGTTACTCATATATATTTTCCATAGGAATGGATTAGAAATTTTATAATCAAAAATACCGGTCTATAATAATGGACCATTTGGGTTGGATAACAATAGATATTTGGATGTGTGAAGTGTTAAAAAGGATTTTAATCCTTGTCATAGGCGTTGGAAAGAGGTCTCTTTTATCACTAAGTATTTATGGCATAGAATATTATTTCGGTAATAAACTTAAAATAAAAAGTTTTTATATTATTTTATTTCTTATGATTTTTTAATAATTCACATACAATAGAAAATATAGATAATTTTGACATATTTAACACAAATCACAACTGTATTTTTATTATTTTTAATTTTGGCATAGAAACCGTTTTAGGCACATTCAGAATAAAACGTAGCTTTTTTTTCTCAAAAAATTCTAAGTTATAATTTAAATACTTACAAAATACCCATTGTCAAAAATACAAGAAGTTAAACATATATAAAAAAATAAATTCGTCCATATAATGTGAAAATTTTTTTAGGCTATCGATCATTTTATTATTAATTAAAAACATTTTTAGGACATTTAACGTTTCAGTTTATTTTTTCTTAAACCATCTGCAGAATTGCAATTAAATACTAAAAAGAAACTCAAATGTAATTAATTTTTATATGTTAAAAATATTTAAATAATAAATTGTGTGAACGCTGGTAAACATTACGTATCTAATTCGTAATCCAAGTTAGTGAAGCTATCTTCGCTCAAATTAATTATAATTGGTTCCTCTATCTCACGGATCATGAGATGGAGTTTCCAGATTTTCTTTTATTCTTTTATTATATGGATTTTTCCAAATTTTCTGCAGTAACTTTATTCCAAAAAATCTTTCAAAAGTTCTGTTAAATTACTAATTTTGTAAGTTGTGTTATTTCTAGCAACTCTACCTTTTACTTGAGAGAGATATGTCCTTCGCCAAGGGACATTTTCCGGACAACCTATAAGAACAGATTTCCTATTTGGTTTTTCCCAGCAAAAATTAAGTTCTCTGAGCAATTTCCAGAGCTCAGTTCTTTTAATTTAAGGTAAATCCCAATCTTCATTGATTTTAGTTAGAATTTTGTCGACGGTTGGGATCTGCTTCTCATAATAAGATGTATGTACAACTCCTTTTATTACAGTATACATCTCTTCTTCCAACGAGGTATTTCGTCTGCCTGTGATCGAATGTGACTTGAGAGTACTAACAATTCCAGTCGTTTTTTTTCTCCTTCAGTATTCGGTACATAGTAAATTTTCCAACTCCTGTTATGTTGGCACACATCTTAACAGAACTTTTAACAATATTATCTAGATATTGATATTTTAAGGCATCATAAACATTCATAGTAATAAGTTTTTCGTTGAAGAAAAAATGCCTTAGTTTAACGATTTTAGAATAATTATGGATGCAGAAGCCATATCTTTTGGGTATCTCACCAATCTCATATAATATATAAAAACAACCGCAACCAAGATAAATCACTAAGGACGCACTGTAAGATGTACTTTGCTCACTGACAGAAATCAGAAACTCTATAGTTGCAGTAAATTTATAACACCTTATAATGTTTAAATATAATGAAATATAATTAGATTCACGGTAGTTCTCAGTTACCTGCGGCACTGGAGCAGGTAAGTTGAAGGTTTCGGTAACAGTTTTATTACTCTCTCTAGTTCTTGAATAGAATATAGGAATGTATATGCTTGCGATCACCCCTCCCCTTCCCAAGAGCTTTGAGTTCAGGAAAATAGAACTTAGGAATGTGTATGCTGCTAGCAGTCCCCTCCCGTTGACAATTGTTTTTCTTGCGATAGCAACTCCCCCAAGAGCTTTGAGTTAAGAAATATAAATACGATTCTGCCTTTTATACTAAGAATGTGTATGTTGCCCGCATCCTCACCCCCTCTCGACAACTTGTTTTTTCTTGTGATCGCCCCCCCCCCTCTCCAAGAACTTCAAATTCAGAAAAATAGACCAGACCCTGCCTTTTACACTAGAAATGAGAATGTTGCTGATGTCTCCCCCCCGTCGACAACTTGCTTTCGCTTGCCATACTATACTTTTGTGATATAACCGCCCCGCCCCTGATTCCACATAATAATATTTTTTTTGAGAACTGTAAAAAGTATAATGTGTTCCAAATTTGACTTAGTTATCTTTAAAACGAAATGATATAAATTTGAAAAACTAAAAGTAATAATAAAATTGAACAATGTATATCTTAAAAACTAAACATTATCGCACATATGTTTATATGAACTTTTATGCTCAAGAATAACTCTTAAAAGTTTTTTCGCATTTATTTTAAAACACCCTATATATATATATATATATATATATATTAGCTCTAGTATTCAATCACTGGATGGAGTTTGAACCGTAAGATTAGATAAATATCCAATATATTTATAATGGCCGTCCAGAACAAATTTTAATCAACGAAAATATATATGAAAATGTATACCTAATTTTGCAAGACTGTCATTATTATAATAATGAATCGATTATTAAATTTAGTTTTGTGGGTTTAATTAATAAAATATAAATTCAATTATCACAACTGTTTGACAAACTTCGTCGTAAAAAAGTTCAGAAACCGAACGATAGCTCAAACTTGCATTCAAATAAGTATACTTTATTTAATTTTTATTAGATTTCTTACTTAAAATCGCAATAAGCAGATCCCGACTTTTCATCCAGAGTTACTTTAAGGCTAATAGGTGATCCATCATCCATATGGTCCACATATTGGAGTACTGCACTTCCAGTCCTGGCAACAGCGTCTCTAGCAACTTCCCTTAACATGTCTCGTACTGCCAATTCAGCGTTTGTTTGAATGTGAGTCATATAAGCTTGAACCACGTTAAGACCATATTGAGCTATTAGTTCCGACACCTTTAATCAAAAATAATAAAACATTTAAAGTACTAATTAACAATCAAGAAATAGACTAAGTGAAAGATTTCAATTGACAAGGGCAACATTAAATTGAACTTTAAAAATACAAGGCTAAAAAAATAGTTTCCTTTTATTACCAAACCGGCTAAAATGAAAGCTATTATTTATATCGATTCCAACGTTTTAACTCTAGGTTTAAAATTCTTAATTTCTCTATATAAGGGAAAATAACGTAACTAACTTGAATTATAATATTATCATAAGAAAACATAACTTGTCTAGCTAAAAGATCAAATTCGTAAGGAAACTAGATCCGGGTTAAATAACAGATATCTGATTCCCGATCCCGATTTTAAATATATTTTAATAATATTAAAATAGAAATGGGAATATTTCCGGTGTCTCCCCCTCCCCGTCGACAAGTTGCTTTCGCTTGCCATACTGTTCTTTTGTGATATCACCGCACCCCCCCCCCCGTCCCCCAGAGAGAGAGGTTGGATCTGTCTCTTATTTAATATGCGGGATATTTTATTTATTTTCTGAAGAAATTTCTGCATAATCTTCTGTCACTACTAAGAACTTTTAATTGATATGAGATTATCACAAGCATCCACTAATATTAACAAATGAATGGAAATTGTCCATATACTATAATCTCAAAATTTCTGTAATGCCGGCTAGTATTATTCCTCATATATTTTTCGGTTCCTAATGCATCTATTACTAACATATTTAATGAGACCTCTATAGACGCTTACATCTGACACTTAAAAATCTATTTTTTTATAAGAAACTAACAACAGGTCTGGGAAGTAAAGTATCCCGAGTAGAAGGTTGAGATAAAAATACTGTTTTTATTGTGCACAAATAATTTTAAAAATCATCAGCTATTAAAGTACTTCCGCATGACTTTCTTTAAAATGTCCCATTTAACTTTATGTGTATGCTAACATTTAGTTAATGCAGACTTGACACAGTCACTTACGAGGATAATTGATGTCACAGCATAAGTACATAGTTAAAACATGTTTCTTAATAGGCTTCAACCTAATCCGCTTAAAGAGTAAAGGACATAAAGTCGAACTTACACTGTCTTATCTCGAAATTAGCTTTACTTTGTTATCTTTGAGTGCTTTTTGATTCACAATTTAACAGTTGTGGATAAGTTCGTATAAGAGCAGAAGATCGTTTTCTATTGTATGCAGATGAATCAGATTGTTAAATGATTTAAATTATTCAAAGGTCTCCCGCTTCACACTGCTGGATTAAAAAATGGTGCGTTCATTTATAATTTTATATAAATAAAAGTAGAGATCACATGTGATTTAAACGAATAAAAAAATAAAAAGGATTTTCGACATTAGTCCTGGATGTGTTTCTCCCTAAAACTTTTAAACTGGAGATATTGTATTTCATTAGGTAGTGGGTAGGTACTCCTTCGTGATCCCGACGGAGGAGAGACCTACTTCAGGGATCTAGCGAACCTGCCTACGCGAGCTACTGGTTCTTCCTCTATTCCATAACTTGAGGAAACCAGTTCCACACCCGAAATAATCCCACCCAAAACCTAAACTCCTTCCCTACATCCTACACCACCTACCAACCCGCATAGGCCAGCGTGGTAGGTTACTGGCCACTATCCCCAAATGAGTATTCAAGATAGAGAAGGCCCTCAGTCTCCGGCAGTTTGGAAACCCCCGGTTATCTTGGTGGCAACCGGAAAGGGCGAAGAACGGAGGATGCTAAGAATCCCCGGATAGGACCAGGCTACCAAAAACGACGACCATTACATATACTAACATATAACACTAGGACCATGTCATCAGAAGAAAAGATTATAGAATTCCAAGAAGAACTTCAATATATAAAATGGGATATCGTCGGTATTAGCGAGGTAAGAAGGAAGGGCGAAGGTCAGATAACATTGAAATCGGGACACCTATTTTACTATGCGGGCGCTGAGGACAATACAGTGGGTGGAGTCGGCTTTCTTATACATAGAAAGCATACTAACAGTATTGTGGAAATAAGAAACAGAAACTCTAGAGTAGCCAGTGTTATTATAAAACTGAGTCAGAGGTATAACCTTAAAATAATCAAGGCCTACGCTTCAACATGTTCACATAGCGATGAGGAAGTTGACATATTCTACGAAGATACTGCAAGTGAATTAAATAACTCAAAAGCTCACTATGTAGTGATAGTCGGTGACTTCAACGCAAAAGTAGGAGAAAAAGAAGACGAGGAAGAAACAGCCATGGGCTGTCACGGAATAGATACAAGAAATGAAAGAGGCGAACGACTACTGCAATTCGCATTGGAACATAACCTCTACATCATGAATACCTTTTTTTAAAAACCTGCTAGTAGAAAGTGGACATGGGCAAGCTCAGATGGTGTCACTAAAAACGAAATAGATTATATACTATCGAGTAGAAAGGAAATAATCCAAGACGTCAGTTTTCAGTAGGTAGTGACCATTGAGCTGTGAGAGGAAAAGTGGTAATAAATATTAAGAGGGAAAGAGCCAAACTAGTAACAGGAAAGAACCTAAGAAGATGGACAACCCCAGGAAATCTCTCTGAATACATAAAATATGTTGAAAACGGACTCCAAACTTTCGAAACCATAGACCTGAAGGAAACAAATAACCAAATAATCACAAAAAACGCCGTAGAAAAGTATTGTAATAAACAAAATAAAACATCCGACAAATTAAGTCAACACACAAAATAGCTTATTGAAAGACGAAGAAAAATGGAACAGAAGAACTCAGGAGAATATAGGCAAATTAGCAGAGAAATATCAAGGCTTATAAGAAGAGATATACGAAAATACAAATCGGAAGCCATATCCGATGTAATTGATCAGAATAAAAGCTTAAAAATACTTAAAAGAAACCTGGTAGAAGAAACAAAAGAAATCCATAAACTCCGCGATGCAGCAGTTACAATTACAACAGATAAAGAAAAAATAATCCAAATACTGGAAGATTTCTACAGCGCGTTAGACAAAAAGTACACCATTGACAATGACCTAACAAACATTCCAAATGTCTGCAATCATGGCTCAGAAGATATACCAGAAATTTCATCATCAGAAATTGAAGTGGCCTTACAAGAAATGAAAAGCAACATAGCCCCAGGAAAAGATGGCATTGTTATTGAAAGTGTTAAAGCAGGAGGGGAAAAATTAATAAATGCTCTCAAAGTTCTATTTAATAGATGTTTGGACAATGACCTAACAAACATTCCAAATGTCTGCAATCACGGCTCAGAAGATATACCAGAAATTTCATCATCAGAAATTGAAGTGGCCTTACAAGAAATGAAAAGCAACATAGCCCCAGGAGAAGATGGCATTGTTATTGAAAGTATTAAAGCAGGAGGGGAAAAATTAATAAATGCTCTCAAAGTTCTATTTAATAGATGTTTGGAGACCGGACAAATCCCATCTTTATGGAACAATGTAATAATGCATAAAAGAGGCGATCCTACCGACCTAAAAAACTACCGTCCAATCAGTCTCCTCTCCCACATGTACAAACTATTTATAAAAATAATAACAAGACGGTTGACTCCCAAATTAGATTTCTACCAACCTAGAGAACAAGCAGGTTACAGATCCGGTTATGGTACAAACGACCACTTGCTATTTATGAAAATACTCATAGAAAAAACAGTGGAGTACATCAAACAACTGGTCTTAATATTTGTGGACTACGAGAAAGCGTTCGATTCAGCGGACCAAAACAAAATATTTGCTGCACTAGCTGATTGTAGAGTCGACCACAGATATGCAGCTTTAATTAAGAACATATATAATAGCGCAACAGCAAGTGTGAAAGTCCATTCCAAAATAACATCTACATTTAGAATGGAACGTGGCGTACGACAAGGTGATAACATCTCACCAAAACTATTTACAATGCTGCTAGAATACTTGTTTAAAAAAATAGTTGGGGGAACATAGGAGTCAATATAGATGGTGAACGATTAAACCACCTACGCTTTGCTGACGATATCGTGTTAATTTCTGACAACCTTGAAGAAGCCCAAGAGTTACTAAGGACACTAGGTGCAGCGTCAGATGTGGTAGGTCTAAAAATTAACCGTACAAAAACTCAATGTATGACAAACTTAGTTCCAAGTAGCAACATATCCCTAAACGAATCTGAAATCGAGTATGTAACATCTTATAAATATTTGGGCCATGAACTGAGAATAAACCGAGATAACCAGACCCCGAAATTCAAAGACGCATAACACTAGCATGGCCGGCGTTCGGCAAGCTTAGAAAGGACGTATTTAAAAGCAATATACCGATTTCCTTGAAAAGAAACGTTTATGAATAGTGTGTGCTCCCTGTGCTCACGTACGGTGCAGAAACTTTAACACTCACTAAGAAAAGTTGCGAAAAAATTAGAGTGACTCAGCGAGCCATGGAGAGGTCGATGTTGGGAATAACACTGAGAGATAGACTTCCAAATGTAATTATTAGAACTAGAACAGGGATCAAGGATGCTATAGAAAGTAAAACACATATGAAATGGAACTAGGCCGGACATGTGGCGTGGAAAACGCTAGGTGGACTAAACGCATTATAGAATGACGTCCTAGGTTCCAGGTATTTAGAAATAGGGGCAGACCTCCAACACGGTGGACCGATGATATCAAGAGAACCGCAACAAACTGGATTCAATCAGCACAAGATCGGAAACATTGGAAACGATTGAGGGAGGCCTATGTTCAGCAGTGGACGCTACAGGCTGTGTGATGAATTGTATTTCATTGCTTGATTAGCCTATGGGGTTCTCCATTAGTTATCCGATAGCTGAGCAATTGTGAGATATTAAAACGAAGAAATTGCCTTGAAACTTCATAGTGCTTTATATTACAATGAAGCACTCACTAGCCTTTAAAAATGGTTGCATTATGCTGTTTGTTTTTTAACAGATGTGTCTAGATATACTCCTTTTATTTGTGAATTAAGTTTACTTAAACTTAATTAAGCTCGATTCATTTATAACGCGTGTTTTGTGGTGAAAATTTTAAACACTGTTATTTCCCAGTATCGCGATTCTAAACTTAAGAGAATATCTAGTCGCTTGGATATATCCACACATAGAACTTCTGCGTTTAGAGCCTATTTTTCATGTAGTTCTCTAATTATAAAAATATTTGTGATCCTCACAAATTTTCTATTGGAGCTATGAAAATGAGACTTAAAAAGGAAATTTTGAATAATCTATGCCCTAATTTGCTAGTTTCTTGTCTTTTCACTAGCACATCCAGAAAAGAGATTGAATTGTGCCAATCAAACATGGTTATTTGGATTCTTGGATTTAAGGAATTTTAGAAATTAAGAATTTTTTCAGCTTCTATTTTTCGTGCCATCTATATACCGATACCAGTGAGACCATCTTTTATCCATAAGCTGGAAGACTTGCTGTTCAAATTTTTCTATGAAATAGTTAGCAATAACTGTGCTAAGCGGACTTCCTAGCTTACGAACAAAAGACTATCTCACTAGTTTCGGTATGTAAACGACATGGTCTGGAACTACAAAAAACAGTATCTGGAGAAATTTCTTATTTTTTTGAATTCCTTGAATCCAATTTACAATAGAGTTGGAACGGGACAGTTCTGAATGAGTTAATGGAAAGACAAGAAGGTGGAAAACTAGAATACAGAGTGAACAGAAAACCTACACCCAAATGTGTTTCTGTTCATATGACATTGATGCTATCGAAGAATCAAAATAAACTAGTATGTACAAATTCTTCAAACTGTAAGATGAAAGAGAAGAAATATTTCGATTCATCGAGCACCTTACAATAAAATAATCAATAAAAATTGAAAAAACGTCGAAAATGGCAAAACATTACAAAAAAAGTGTAGGTCTGACGAATTATTTATATGAGTTACAAGAATAATTTTTATATAATTATTACATAAATATATAGGTTAAAATCTGAACTGAATATAAACACAAAAGAATAATAAATATCTTTGTTCGAGGAGGCAAAAATAGAAACTGATTTTTACACATCTGTGTGTATTTCACATAATTTTTGCATTATGTCATAAATGTGAATCAATTAATTTTTCCCACGTAGCTGCGAATGTGCGAACATCTCAGCAGAGGGCATAGAACGCAATCACAGAAATTAGAATTGATTGGTCTATCTATTTGTATCTATGTAACCTATGTGGAGACATTGCCAACAATCACCCGTTGGCGTGTAGGGGATTTAAAAATAAAGTATTATTTATCCGAACAACGGTAAAGTGAGTAATCTATCCTTAATCTATAATCAATTATATTTAACTTGTGTTCAGTAATTTGTATCTAACAAGCAATATGACTAAACATAGGCTCTCGGGGAAATTCGGTATTAGAGTGTAAGTACTTAATAAAGACTCATTTGATTACACGATTCTAAATAAGCAAACGCCTAATCCATTTTACCTCCGAAGGATACACGTATTTGTAAAGAGTTAGTTAGAAATTATCTGGCTTACTAATTTGTAACAAAATTGATTAATGGTAATCAAATTTGTAACAACGTAGTATTAATATACTGGGTTGCTCACTAAAATTAGTGGGAAAAATTTTATAACAAAAGATGACAAAACAAATTGTACATATTTGTATTTTATTGTTTGTTCCTTCTCAAAATTGCTCAACAGCTATAAATTTGCCGATTTTTTGCCTTAAAAAACAATATTTTTTACAATTTAATAAATTATAGTTCATCTAACTTATGATTGGTCAATACTTCATACTATTACATACAGCTGTCAAGTTTCAAGAATGAAACGATATAGATGAAAAACAGAGGTTTTGACACACTTTAATCTAGTATGTGGTAAATAGATTTAAAACTTTTTAAAGGAAAAAGCAAGAATCTCATGCATGCAAAAATCGTGGCACAAAATGTACACTCAAGAAATTGACGAAGTTTTAAGAAAAGGAAATTATACATCTCTTGCTGAAGATCCCACATCTACAATTGAAGGAAGAATATATCGCATTGTTAAGGAACATGAACGGTATATTCCTGAGAAAACCCGGACTAAGTTGAGGCCACAGCAAAACTCTACATCTTTATGGACTCCCGAAGACACACAAACAAGACCTGCCTTTACGATCTATCATGAGTTCCCGGAATTCTCCGACTTCTGTGCCTGCCAAGTTCCTTCTTCCAATCCTCAGATCATTACAAAGAAATACATTGTCTTGGGTCAAGAACTCGTAACATTTCGTAGAAATTATACGTGAAATAGAAGTACAACCGGAAGACCATTTTATTAGCTTTGACGTGGAAAGCCTATACACTAACGTTTCAGTTAAGAAGTCACTACAAATCATACAAAAGAAACTTGAAGAAGATCAGACCTTAGCAGAAAGAACATCTTTACCACTGCACGCCGTACTGGACTTGCTGAAAAGTTGTTTGACTAATTCATATTTCCAGGAAAAGGAATAATTCTACATCCAGGATGATGGACTACCGATGGGATCCTCACTCTCACCAGTGGTCGCAAATATTTTCATGAAATGGTTCGAGACTTTTGCAATTGAATCCGCAATTAAGAAACCACAGTTATGGCTTAGATACGTAGAAGAACTTCAAAACTTTCTTTCTCATCTCAAAAATATCAGCCCAACTATTAAACTCACCATGGAGAAAGAAGTACAAAATAAATTACCTTTCTTAGATGTTTCAGTTGAAAGAAATGGCAGACAAATTCTAACCTCAGTTTACAGAAAATCCACACACACAGGACAATACTTAAACTATTCAGTTCCAATAACTCCAATAACACTATATAAGGAATTATAAGAAATCTCGTAGAATGAGCCTAAACTTTCTGCAACTCCAACGAGAACTCGATGAAAGAGATAGATCACATTAAAAATGACTTAACAGCCAACGGATGCTCAGTATATTTGGTGGATAAAATTCTGGAACAACAAAAAATAGGACCAGATTGACAACGAACGAAGAACATCCCCTGTGTTAGAAGCATTTCGGAAAAAGTTAGAAGAACAGGAAAAACGATATAAAATCAACGTTGTTTTCAATTCAAACAATTCTCTGAGAAGCCCACTTACTAGGGTCAAACCAACAACTCAAAGGGACATGAAAAACCGTGTGTTTCAGATACCATGTAATTGTGGCAACTCCTACGTCGGCGAAACAAAGAGACCCCTGAATGTAAGGTTGCCAAAATATACATCTCGAGAAGAAACAGAAAAATCTGGTGCCGTCAATCATGTCTAGACTCAAGGATATCACATAAAATTGGCTGAAGCTAAAATTCTACACCAAGAACAACACTCGAGAAAACGGATAATTAATTTAATTAAATTACCAGCATTAGAAAACACCAGTTTATTACGTGGGTACGTATTAGGTTAAAACAAATTGAAAATACATAATATTGATAAATTATTATAATAATTCATTGAAATAAATGTATCCTCCAAAGCCTATATATTTTTAGCTTTATAAAACATAATATATTTATTCATGTCGAGGGAGTAAATTGAGAGTTTTCGAACAGATTCATATATAATAATTATATAAATAAAATATGAAAATAAGAAGTTACAAACCTGGCTACGGAAGCCACTTCATGGACGGCATCCAAATGAGGTCAATCAGGACAATGTCGACAACTCAGCGTCGAATTACTGGTTGATTTCAGGACAGATGATTCCGAAAACGAAAGGCTTCCAAGACCAGGTTATTCCGACAAAGAACTATCGGAAGTTCATCATTAGAGATCCCTCAATAGAAAATGACCAGTACAGATATGGCTGTCGAACATCGGAAACAATTCAGCACATAACTGGCGGATGCCAAGCGTTTGTCTCAACCAAGTATAAGGAAAGACACGACTCAGCCGCTAAAATACTCCACCAGAAGTTAGCAGAAAAGTTAAACCTATTACAGGTAGGGAAAGTGCCTTATTACAAGTACAATCCGGAGCCTATTCTTGAGAACAACCAGTTCAAGTTATATTGGGACCGAACGGTTCTGACGGATCAAACAGTGGCTCATAATAGACCGGACATTATACTAATAGATAAAATTTCTAGGCGAACTACACTAATCGACATTGCGGTACCTAACAACAACAACCTAAGGCCAAAATACAACGAGAAGATCGCCAAATACAGAGATCTGGAGGTCCAAATCCGAAGGCTATGGGCAATGAACAGCGTCCAAACGATTCCCATAATACTGTCAACAACTGGAGTGATACCAAAGAACCTCCTGCAGAACATCAAGGGATTGGGCCTTAGTGAGCATCTGTATAAACCTATGCAGAAAGCAGTTCTCCTTGCAACCGCGAGAACCGTCCGAAAGTTCGTAGGAAATACAGCAGACAACGACATCTAGGACCTGATAACACGGAAAGGGTTCCCACAGAGCTTCATACTTTTGGTGTCTTTGTATGCCTGGTATGAGTGAATAATCCCTGGAGGGAGTGCGAAGCTGTTTGGCTTGTAAATCAAAATAAATTAAATATAACTAGTCTCCTATATAAAGATAATATACCTTTAATAAAGCACCCAACAGGTGGTTAATTTCTTAGTGCTATAATGCTCATATTGCTTTCCTATTTAAAATAATAATACATTGGGAAATTTTGAAATTTAGAATTCTGGTGGTCCTTGATGACTAAATTAAATGTCTCAGTGGGCGACAAGTTCTCAAAACCCACATTTTAAAATAGCCCTTTAAATTTGGGGCTGTTTGAGCGTTCTGCAGTAGCATAAAACTACTGTAAGTCTCTATGTTACCTGGAAGGTCATCGTAGTGTCAATCTGTTTTTTATTGCTGCACCTTGAAGATGGAAAAGTTTCTTGCCCACAATTACAAGTGGGTTTACTGACGATCTTCGCTTAAGACTTGGCAAGGCGACCGCCAAGACCAAAGCTTATGTCGCCATTGGAGAAAGCGAATTTGGATCTTTTGTGCATTCTGCAGTAGCGTAAAGCTAGTGTATGAGTTCATGTATGTCAATATATCGATATTTATGCATGCATGTATTTCAGTGTGACCACTAAAGTCCGCATCATATGGGTATTTTTTTATTAATAGCTTTATTCGAAATTTGAGTTTGGCAACAACTTCTGCTTCGATCGAGATGAAAATTAACAAAAAAAATAATAGTCACGTGATCAGAATTATCTGACAAATTTTAGTTTTTTCCAAAAAAAATTCGCAAGTGGGGTTATATCTCAAAATATCGAAAAAAGTTATTGAAAAAAGTTTTTTAAATGCAATTTTTAGCCCATATGCAAAATTTATAGATAATTTATCTTTTTTGCCCATTTTTTGAAAATTGCACCACCTTTACAAAATAAGACTCAACGCAACCTACATAAAACTTCTTAGTTTTGACAATGCTTCATCCCAGACATATTTTTTTTAAGGTAGGGCCATATTAAATGTGTGTTTCTATAAAATCTAAATAGGGATGTTAAAATTTGGTCACATGTGATGCTAAGTTTATTTGTTTTTGACCCTGTATAAGGTAACTTCATAAAATAACTATTTTTGAAAACTTAGTTTGTGTCTAAAAGTAATACACATTAATATTAACAAAATAGTTTAATTACAAAGACTCAAATTTTCGAAAAAAAAAAAACAATATAAAAATTAAACGAATTTCAAATTTATTTTCCACCTAATGAAGACTTTACTGATGACACTGTATAATTGTTTACCTTAATTATAATGTGTATTACTTTTACACATAAACTACGTCTTCAAAAATAATTATTTTATGAAGTTACCGTTCCAGTTCAATCGAGAGGCCAGGTATTTAACAGTTTTTGTGGAGAGTACAACTTCGGCCTTGCCCGAATTCAATCCGTACCTCTCCGTCCGGCACTATGGTTCTGCGATTCCAAGTCCCGGACTTTGCAACCAGGGTACAGGATGACCAGATCCTCCGCATACGCCTGTGTATACAGGCTATCCACTAGAAGACTTCACAGCAAGGGTGATAAAAACAAACCCCTACGGACAGCCCCTACTTGATAGTACTTTAACAGTTACACTATTAAATTGAGCATATAGTATTCTTTGATTCAACTTTGTTTTGATCTAGTCGATTACTGTCGATTCAGAGCCTCGTGGTTGGAGAGTATTGTCGAACGCCTCCTCAATATCGATAAAGGTGCCTAGAGCAGATCGTCCACCCGAGAGCGCGTTTTTGACCCTTAACAAGTCAATGTAGTGCCGCGTCTGTGCATTTTTCTGCTTGCAAGGAAAATTGGAAGATATATAAAGGGCTATGTATCTTGAGGATCGCCTTGAAGATCATTTTAAAGTGATTGCCCAACTCAAAGCGAAGATTGCCCTTCAATCTCTTCTTATTTTCGACAAAAAACAAGTTGACCCAGGAATAACCTTTAACGAAACAGTTTGACCGAAACCCATTTCCTATAAGAAAACTGCTGAGTTGGGTCGGCGATCATGGAGAACAGGGCGAGAGAGACCGCGACCGTGAAAGGGATTACGGAAGAAGAACGTCCTACAGGTCATCCTCGGAAAGGTATTGGCCCATTATCAAGATCAAAAAGGTTGATCACGACGATCAAAACTTAAAAGGGAACAATATAACGGACTTTATAGCATTATATATTGTAGTTTGAAAGAAGATATGGACTTTTTAGAAAATTTTATTTCCTTATTTTGGACATGGAACACCTACGACCGGAGATCTAGAAATTGCCAGATTATTCTTTTTTTGTTTTTATTACACCATATAGTATGAAAATTTTTCTAGAAGATTCGGGAATCTTCTGGTATCAGCAAAAGGGTATATAAAGGGTCCAGACCGGCTTTCGTGGACAGTTTATTTTGAGAAGTCGTTGATGAAAGATAAATTGTTTGACAAGTTGCCACAGCTATCAAAATAAAAGGTTGTAAATTAATAAAGTATGTATAGAGACCGGCCGTCCGGAACAATATAAAAATAACATTTTTTCGTCATTTTTATACCTATTAATTTGTATACTTAAAAAGGGTAATTGATCCAATAAATGAAGTAAATATTTTTTTTAATTCTTCCTAAATATTCACCTATAATATATTTTTCACTTTTCTCGGCTAATTTATATCCTATGAAACTTTACAGAACATAATGCCCGACAGAAAGGAGACAGATGGAATAAGATAACAGTGAAAAGGCGACCATGGAAATATATCAGAAAACGAAAAAGATCACTAATGAGATGGCATGATGACATAATAAGACATCGGTCCAAAATAGTTTCAACAGGCTCAGGATAGAGATAGATGAAGGAGAGAATGGGAGGATATCCAGCATTAGACATTACAGGCTGGATAAGTAAAGTAACATACTCTATATAAGAAAAAAACAAATAAATTTAATTAAGTGACTGCAATTATCCTTCCTACGATTCACCGAAAAAATTATAGTTTGCGCTTCTCCGCGAACAATATTCTGGATATTTCCCTGATAAAACTATTCGACAAGACAATAACATCAAATTTCTCTATAGTGTTTTTTAAAAAACTAACTCTTTTTTTATTCCACTCAACACCCTCATAAAATAAATTACATAGATTGATGTACATACATTTTTGAACGAATATGAAAACAATCAGTTAAACAATAACTGAATTACAAGGGAATAGCAGACAGAAATGCCACATTGATATATTTTATTCCATTTTATTTCCTAACATCCCATAAATCAAAAATTTAATTTGATAAGGCATTTTAAAAGTAATAAAATTTACACTTTTAAATATTTTAAATTTGTATACGTTTATATAATATGCTGATTAATATTAAATTTTATTCAACCATATATATTATTTATTTGGTGATAGGCAATTTTATTGAGTTAAAAATAATAATAAAGCCAATACCTAATTTGCCATAACAAATAAGCCAGAATCGACAAAATATAAATTAATTTTATATTAAATTTATAATATTGGCAATTTGTTGAATTTGCCAATAGCAATCACTACTAAATTAAAACTGAAAATAATATTACAAAATATATAAATATAAAAAATATAAAATTTCTACTTCTATTATTTTTAATTTGATTTTGGAAGCATGTATCTACAACGAAATATTTAAAATCCAATTTAGTTTCCTGGTTTTTTAATTAAAAACATCGCGTCGCGTTAAATTGTAGCAAACTAGAAGAGATTGCTAGAACTTTTCCAGCAACAGCACATTTTCGCAGTATTACGACTAAACAATTTAAAAACAAAAACCTCTTAGAGAAAAACATATTTTAAAATTAATATCTATTTTCTTCTCTATTTTTAAGATATTTCAGTTCCAATAAAAGGAATTAGCGTTACGAGTTAGTTGAGAAATCGTTTTTGGACAAATCTATACTCTATTTTAATTTCCAAAACACTGCATTCCACCAAATAGCATTATTGTTTCAGATAATTCCGTTCTTGCAGATACATCTCCAACTAATTATAATTATTCTTTAATAAAATTTTTATTAAAAAATTGAATCAACTTCTGAATAAGCCCTAAAAAGTGCAAATTAACCAGATACCAATAGTGGATACAATATACTTGCAGTTGGGTATATAAAAAACTATTATATAAGAGAAACTTAGTTCTCAACCAACTGAAAAAACCTTATACTAAAACGACAAATTCAGATTGCGTGGAATGGTGGGAGATGGCGCTGCTTGTATTCATATTTTGTCTAATATAAGTTGCTTAAAGGATTTATTTTTCCAATGCTAAGGTGCACTGGCCTATTCTGTACTGACGAAAGCCAGCAAGTTCGAAACCGGTCTACAGATGGCGGTGCACCACCGTGGGAAATGCTTCCATACTTCCATCCTTTCCTGGTGTTCTTGCAATCTGAGATATTGCTTTGTCTCTAACTATGTTAGAACAGGGTACTTTTGCCCTTATAATATAACGTTTTTTCAGTTGGTTGAGAACTAAAAACTAAGTCTCTCTTTTATAATTGTATATACATTTCTATATGAAATTGAAATTTGTGAAGTTAGCGCCAAATTAGTACCTGACAAAATCTGATTCACATGAAAAGATTGAGAAATACTTTATTTTTAATTGCTTTTTCACCTCTCTTAAAAGTTGTTTCAATTTTTTTTATAAAATTTTATTTTTCGTTTAGTTTTGAATCAGGTTGAGTTTCTAAAGTTGCCAAAATATACCCTTTGTGTCCAAAGTTATAGACCTCACTAAATTGAATAACAAAAAAATTCTTCGATTCTGAAAATACCAGTTGTGAATGATATTTTACCAAATTAATTTTAGATTCGTAACCAAGACCCCCAAAACCCCCAAAACCTATATTAATTTTAATCTGTTTATCTTTCATATTGAGTTTGATGAAATTAATTTAAGATCCATAATATATGCCCCAGACCCCTCCCCCCATAATGTCAACTTGGACAAAATCGGAAATATTTAAAATTTTCAGTCTCCAATTTTTTATCTGTCACATTAAATTGTAAAAAAAAACTTCAAACTTGCAACCTATTATTCCGAAAACCGTAATTTACACCCTCCCGCCCCTATACCAATTTTGGAGAAAATCAAGAAAGAGAAAATTTTTCATCCACCATATTGGATCCACTGATTTGTATTTTTAAAAATGATTTTAGACTTGTTATGTACAACCCCAAAAACCTTCCCTTAGCAATTTTGAAGAAAATCGAGCAAAATTAATTTTTTTGTCCGCCATATTATAAACGTCATCTTCAATTTCACTGAGCCAATGTCGGCCAAGATGATATGGGATTACCACACCAACTTTCTAAATATAATGCAAAAAATTTCATTGAAATCAGAGCCGCCGTTCCGGTGCAATCGATGTACATCCATAAAAAATACGTAACGGTCGAATTTAGAATCACCTTCTTTTAGCAGACGGATAAAAAGAGATAGTGTCTTCTGGTTATATAAAAAAGATATCTCGCATGATCCTAGTTTAAGAAGAATGGAATTATATGAACTAGCTTATCATCATAAACCCCCGAATTACAAAATTAATGATTTGATATAAAATATAGAACATTTGCTCCTTTGCACATCTCCTCCCATATGTGAATTTAACAAAATTAAATTAGTCTGGACTCAAATAAAACCGTACATAAGAAGCGCAACACTAAACGGGAATTCACCAACAAACAATTATTCGATTTAACCAATGATGCTACAAATACAATATCTTCAAGTAACTGGCTAAAACTATTTAAAAATGTTATTAAAATAGAAGATAATTATTTTATAATTATTTCAAGCGCAATTTCTAGTATAACTACTGTTGCGAGTACAGGCTTATTTTACGATAAAATATTAAATTTCAGGTTTAATAATACGGCATACAGTGCTAAAACTAAATTCTTCGATTGCCGAAACGGGTGAAACCCAGACATTAAACGGCGCGGTGGCGACACTTTGATTCAGTACTTCCCCGATCTCAGAGCGCGACGTCACCACTGCTATAAAAGAGAAAAGGCCGCGGCATAATTAAGGACATTACGGGTTGCTCTTTTGAGGTCGTCTCGTCCTTTTTCCGATGGAGCTTAGTTCTCGGCGACCACGAGGATGTTCCCTTATTAAGACAAATCATAGTTCTTAAAGTAGGTTGTCTTGAACACCATAATTCTTCTGACAATAAAGATCGTGGACGTGTCCTAAATTTTCAAAATTAAAATGACCGTCGATAAAAAGGCGAGGTTAGTGGCGCGTACTACTTCTTACATTCACGGGAAAGGTCAATAATTCAGGATTCGGAAACTAAATCTTCTTTAGTAAGGGTCTTACCAATAAATCGAAGCGATGGTACGTTCGGTTTAGGAAGAGCTACGAGTTGAGTGTAATATTCGGTAGAGCTAAACAACAAAAGATTTTTGCCGGTCCTGAAGGTATTAGCAATCCCGAAAAAACGCGTCCTGACTTAAATATAATTACCAGAACGCGACCAAGTTTCATGTTGGCTATAAAGTTATGAAAATCCTGATCTTAACAAATAAACCCAAACGTGACAGTGGAGAGTAAAATAATCCCGAACTTGACTTGCGGAAAACAGTAATGAGTTAAAAATAAAAGTGAATAAAACGTTAACTAAGAGTCAAGGATGAGTGTTACTTGATAACCTTTTCCTAAATAACTCATTCCCCAGAAAGGTTTCCAAACAAAATTAAAACTTAATTAATCTTCGTTAACTCTGAACTTCCCTCATTCCCCTTCTACCGGTGAGCGAAATGAAAGGTGAGGCGGCTAAAGTTTTCATTCTAGTCGGGACGTTTGGCAGGACGTTTGGCGGGACTTTACCAACAACCCCCGATTTATGTTAAAACTTCTTTTATATACAAATAATTAATAATGCAAAAAATTTTTACAATAAATTAATCCCGACGGAAACAAACTTTCCACATTTCCCGAAAGATAAAATTAATCCAATAAACTCGGTAAATGCATAAATAGGTCCATATTCTCGGAGATGAACACAAAAATACCGAATGATGGCGAGCTGCGTTGACTTCTCGCTAAAATCAAAAAATAGTTAATCTCGCAAAAGGTAGTTGAAAGAGACCCTTGGAAAAAAATTGTCAAAAATAAAACATGGAATCCGACATGATTGTTATTAACGTTGCGAAAATAAAAAAATATACTCGTACTCCGTTAATACGACACTACAATTAATTTAAAAAAATTTTTTTGTTAAACCTACTTCTTTAAGCATGTGTCGAACTATACGAAGTCTGTGGTGGGGGTAAAGCGCTGGCTCTGTCTTCGTACCCCGACGCCGAGTGTGTTAAAGACGTCCCTGAAATAGACTATTATCACCCATGAACAACAGACTTTATTATGTTAATAGTTGAACAGAAGATTTATTTTTATTTACTTTCCTGTAATTTTTTAAATAAGCTTACTAAAACTCAGCGTTTTGTTTTTTTAAAAACATGACTTTATGTTAAAATATTATCTTCAAATAGTAAAATCCTTTCAAAGAAATCATAAAAATTTGTCACTTCAATGTTATTAAATTTCACGAGAGTACTTAAAATAATGACTGGTTTTTATTAAAATGACTAATCATTAAAGTTGTAGAATAACCCTGACTATACTAATCATGCATTTTGAACAGAATATTTTAAAGATAGATAAAAGCAGGAAAGAAATATTTCAATACTCCATGAATATAAAGGATTAATTCGCTTTTATTTTTTCAGATACGTAGTAAGTTTTTTTAGTATTTTACCTTATAACAACAAAAATTAATTCATTAACATTTCATTGATTTTGCTCATCAATTAAAAACCTTGCTTTTAAATTGCATTGCATTACTTATATAACACAAATACTTATTATATTCCAGAGAATTACATAATCAGTTTGCAGTTACCCAGGCGTAATCTTACTAATTACCTCTAAGACTGATGCACCTACATTATTTATTTAGATTTAATCTTCAGTATACTAACACTGACTACAGGAAATATTGATGGCTGTAGTTCGAATACCAAGGGAATTAAATCGTTAATCGTCACCCCATATTACATTCCAGTCTATATCCGTAAGCCTGGATGATTATCGCATAGCGTAATGCGTGTATTTGCACAGTGTCGGGAAAGCCGCATTAATACCATCATATTTTGTAATAAATAATCATTAAATAGTCCATAAGTTTGATAGCCTCAAATCTCAATCAAAAAAATGTATAATATTAAAAACAATGTGTATTGTTAGTTTTACCAGAATATAACCAAAATAACGACTAAGTTATCTCCACAAAAACTCATTCATAAAATCACATGGTTTTGGTATTGCTTGTTTTGTCTTAAGAACATAGATTAGGTACCGAATTTATGACAGGGGTATTACAATAAACTACTTATTAAAAAAATTAAAAGAAGTAATACCTGAACTTTTAAAAAATGTTCCGCAGTCTATATTAAGTACTGTTAATTATTTTAATGACTATGGTTGGCTTAAAGATTACTAGTTATTTTAATTGTAGTGTGGTTTTACTACATCGATATCATGCAAAAGATAAATACTTTATTTTGATAAAAAGGCAAGATCTATTGAATATATGTTTTAGAATTTTTATTAGACTACAGAAATTTTATCTATGTATGCTCTGCATTTGATTATAGTCTTAAGGAATTAATATACTAAGTGGCATAGAAAATCAACACTACATATTTATCAGTATTTCTTCAACAGTAAAACTGATTCAAATTCGAAGTCGAAACTATGGAGAACTTGGAGACAACAGTTAGTAGTAGGTGAAGTAATCTCCATTTTCTGCACCTTCACTCACACATCTCAATTTTTTATTAAAGTAATTTATCTGCCGCCAACTTCATCGATTGATGTAGTATTCTAGACAATCATCAGCCTATTATATCCCTTCTTCTTCTTCAGGTGTCATCTCCTATCGGAGGTTGGATATCATCATTGCCACTCTCACTCTATTTGCCGCTACTCGAAAAAGTTCTACTGAGCTACAATTGAACCACTCTCTCAAATTTCTCAACCATGAAATTCTTTTTTTTCCGATATTTCTTCTTCCTACTATTTTTACCCTGCATGATCAATCTAAGCAACCCGTATCGCTGGCCCCTCATTATATGTCCAAGATATTGCAGTTTATTTATTTTTATGTTGTTAATTATTTCATAGTTTTTGTCCATCGCTAGCAATACTTCTACGTTTGTTTTTCTCTCCGTCCAAGATATTCTCAACATCCTTCTGTAACACCACATTTCAATTGCTTGCAGTTTATTTATGTGTTCTTGTTTTAATATCCAGCCTTCCAACCCATACTGCAGCACTGAAAATTCTTATTCTTAGTTCTACAGTGATGTCTCTACTGCACAGAATGGTTTTCAGTTTTACAAACGCACTTCTTGCCATTTCTATTCTTGTTCTTAATTCTGTTGTTTGTTCATTATTTGCCATGTGCCCAAGTATTTGTATTTTTGCACTCTTTCTAAATTCACACCTCGCAACTTTATGCTTATTTGCATGTTTTGTTTTTTAGTTATTACCATATATTTAGTCTTTTTGGTGTTCATTTTTAATCCGTGTTGCTCGCAAACGTTATTTGTTTCGTTCACTAGTTCTTGGAGTTCTTCAGCGGAGCTAGCTATAATAGCAGTGTCGTCTGCAAATCTTATGTTGTTTACAGCTCTTCCGTTTATTATTATTCCCTTACCTTTCGTTAACAGTGCCTCTTCGAAAATCGATTCACTGTACACATTGAATTGTAGGGGTGACAAAATGCATCCTTGTCTCACTCCTCTTCCTATTTCAATTTCCGGACTTGTTTCGTTATTTACTATTATTTGTGCGCGTTGATTCCAATATTGCTTAGTTATTATTCTTAAATCTTTATTGTCTATGTTTTTTCTTCTTAGAATCTCGACTAGTTTTTATCAAAACCCTTCTCGAAGTCAACATAACAAATGTGTATATTGGTGTTCATATCCATACACCTCCCTGAAAGCACATTACGTGCAAACAACGCGTCTCTGGTGCCTATACCATTTCTGAATCCAAACTGACTATCATCTATCCCCTTTTCAAGTTCTTTATAAATGCGTCCATGTATTACTTTTAAAAACACCTTAAATACATGGCTTATCAAAGATATTGTTCTATATTCGCTGCAGTCTTTTGCATTTTTGTTTTTTAGAATAGCGCAAAAGGTGGAAAGTAACCATTCTCTGGGTATATTCCTCGTTTTATATACTGTGTTGAACAGATCTAACAATATATCCATGGTATCATCATTCATGCATTTTAAGATTTCTAATGGGATTTGATCTGGACCTAGTGCTTTTCCATTTTTGTTGTTTCTTATAGCTGCTTTTATTTCATCTTTCAGTATCGTTAATGCCTCGTTATCTTCTACTTCAATCTCCATCTGCTCTACCCTATTGTCTTTAAACAGGTCGTTGATGTATTCTGTTCATATTTTAAGTTTCTCTTGGGTGTCTAAGATTAGCTTGCCTTTTGCATTCTTAAGCAGTGTCGGTTCTCTCTTTCTGTTACTGTGAGTTATCTTTTTTTATCTTTTGCATATTAAAACTATCATGATTTCTCTCAAAATTATATCCCATACATATTCTATTAGGGAAAAATCTAGTGACAAAGACAACAAATTAACTTGAACTTCTTCAAAATGATTTAACACACACGTGTAACATGGCTGGGCTTTATCCTACTTACAAGTAATAATTGAAACGGTAATGTAGAGTAACAAATAGGAGTTTACAATATCTTCTTTATATCTCAAAACCTTCATACAACCCCATTAAAACGGGGGTTGTCAACCTAACCCTTACTATCTATTAAATGGTGCACGTGTATATCTATATGAAGGACTGCCAAGCCCTTCTATACATAAGTTTTTTGCAAAGAAAATACACGACTGAAAATGTCTAAGAAACTTTTGCTCTTGAGTTACAAATCAGTTAAAGAGGACATATAAGCAAAGCATTACTTGCATAATACACTGCCTAAGTAATTTTCTAGTTCTTACAAAGTGTTACAAAATAATGTTAAAACGGCGGTTAAAACTAAAAGACTAATTAAAACGCTTAAAAGCTACAAAGTTGCTCAGTCTTAAATTGTTAGTACCTAAACAGATATATAGAATTAGTTATATAAAAATGTATTAAAAGAAAATTTTTTAAGACTAAAATATTATGTAATAATACAGGATCTTTAAGATAAAGGTGGCCACAATAAGACTCTCCATAACAGTAGAAGATACGGATTTGATTAAATGGGAAAAAAGTTGCGTAATTTAAGAACCAACGAAATTTTAGCGTTTGATTTATTTAAAAAAAAATTCAGAATTTAAATTTTATTTTTTCTGGCGTGAATATCATAGAAACCCATAGAACTTTTTGCACCTTTTAATAAGTTTGAAGATACCAATTTTTTATTTGACGTCTCATCTTCGAGCAAGCATCAAAAACTTCACTTTTTTTTAAATATGGTCCTGATTTTCTAACGTCAAAACACTTATTTTATTTTCCAATGCCTACTTTTTCGATACTGAAACTAAACAATGATTTTCAAAACGTGCTTGCTATGCTTAGAACAACTACTTTTTACGCTTATTACCTGAAGATATATAAAATTCTCGTGGTTCTGTTAAATAAATATTTTTGTGTGTTGAGGTTATGATTTTTTTGGCAAAAACGAATATTTTAATAATATTATTTTAAAGAGTAATTTGTAATATACCGGAGCCCGACGTTTTCCATAAATTAGAGAAATTGTGCACAATCTGGCAACATCACGCGGGACGTAGAGGAATGACAAGTCAGCTACGAAGTCCCAACCCCCTAGGGTTTAAAATTACGGAAGTATCCATTTAAACCCATATAATTCCAAATTTCACTCTGCCCCGTAGCCGAATCTACTTATAGATGGCCTCTGTATACGATAAGTACTCCGTTGCTTTACGAACTTCCGATACCCGATGTTTCTAGAAAATACCAGAAGTACGCAAAGGCTATAAAAGCGGCTAGCCGGCAGTCATATCATCAGTATTGGTTTAGCATGAGTAGTGGTCAGTATTAGACAGAGAAGCGAAATGCGCGAACAAGTCAATAGTATGAGTGTTATCTTTGTGTTGAAGTTAGTTGACGCCTGTAAACATAGTATCGCATCTCTGAACCGACGTACGCGACAGTGGGTGCATTCCACTAGGCGCTCACAACGCTCAAAATATTCCTTCAGTCGTTCCACATAACGACTACGGTCGTCGCGGTCGCGGTGAAAACGTCATTAATGACGTCATTCTTCTCGCTCACGCCAAGCTCACAACGACCCATCTGAAAAGGTGGGTCAAAGTGGACGTTCAGAATTGTGGCGCGGTTTTTTAAATTTGAAGACAATTGAATGTAAGAGTTTCAAAATTACAGTGTAACATATGAGAAAAAAATAAGTATAATTTAGTTTAGATTCAAAATACACTGAATTAGATGGTGTAGTCCAATCCACAAAAAGTGTTACTGAAAAATACATTTAAAAAATGTAGTAATTATATACAAGCACATTTATAGAATGTAGTAATTATACAAAATTTACCCTAAAATGACTTGAATTCTTTATCTGAATAACGATTAATAACATTCTCATAATCAATAATACGTGGCCTAAGTTTCGGCTTTTCCCCACTTTGTAAAACTGTATTCCATTCTTCATCTGGATTAGATGAAGTACTTTCTGAAGCATGATTACGATCCACCATTAAATATCCAACTGTCACCACAAAAGATATTTTGATTATTTTTCAACGTAAATGACTTAAAGATTCCACTAAAATAAAATATAAGAAACTAAATAGTATTTTTCTTTAATATAAAGCAAGTTAACCAATAATTATAACAAATTATTAATATTAAAGCTTAAAATTATAACATAACCTTTTCAAATCCGCCATTTGTAATATTTAACTCAACGCTTAAGACGTCCACAATCCCATTCCACTTGGGTTTATGATTAAAATGCTCACAAGCTAGTGGAACGGGAAAAACTGCTATCATGAGCGTGATCGTTGTGGGTGCTTAGTGGAACGCACCCAGTATAAAAATGTCTAAAGTACAAAGACGTGGCTGAGTTAACCCCGCGGAGAGTTTTTGCTACATATGGAATCAGTTTACCCCTAAATCGCAAAAAAGGACAATTAACAAAATAACCAAAGTAGCTTATCCTAAGTATTTTGGATATCTTGTTGGCAATCAAGATCGGGGCTAGGCTCCTCTTGTTAAATGGCAAACACTCTTCTATGCCTTTTGCAGTTCCAGTGATTTAGCGAGAACCAACAAATCATTTTAACGACTGTTACTTTTGCATGACAGAAGTGTCTGGTTTTTCAAGAAAAAGCGAACATAATATTGAATATCCGGATATTCCCTCAACAATAAAACCAGTTCTTCATGGAGAAGGCCGGCAAAATGGGAGAGAGATTTAGAAATGTACGATGATAAGGCAAAACCTGATAATGTATCAGAAAAGGACAATTCTTATTTTCCTAAAAGTGAAGGAAAAGCACCCCATTTAATCGAACAACCTGAATTAAAAGACCTAGTTCGGGACCTCCAATTGTCCAGAAAACATGCTGTATCACGGTCTAGAATACAACAATCAAATTTACTAGCCACTGGAACAAAAGTTACAATATTTAGGAATCGTAACCAGGAGCTATCCTCGTTTTTTACTCTGCAGGATAAAATGTGTGTTTGTGTTAATCCAAACAGTGTTAGGGAAAAATTAGGAGTTGCACATAATCCAGATGAATGGTGCTTATTTATAGATTCTTCTAAAATAAGTTTTAAAGCAGTTCTGCTCCATAATGGCAACAAAAAACCGCATGCATATGCAGTTGACATGAAGGGAACATTCGAAAATATGTCATTTATTTTATATGCAATAATCTATGTTACGTATAAGTGATAAATTTGAAATAATAAAAAGAAATTAAAATATTGATCACAATCGCCATTCTAACAGAATTTCATTAAAAATATTTTTATAAAAACTTACCAAGTCAATCCCTTTTTTATTAGCGGCAACTTGAGCCCTAAGGTCTGATATGTTATCTTGTAAGTTCCGCCCTCCGGCGTCCTTAATTGCTTGCGTTATTTCAGTTTCCTGAAACTTGTCCTTTTCAACAAGTAAAAACGATTTAAATGCCGCGCCCTCTTGGCTTAAACTCGTTGAATGGGGAGGCATCGAACCAGGCGTAATACCTCCGATATCGGCATGATGACCTCTGCTCGCCACGAAAAAGATTGGGTCTGGAAGGCCCCTAGAAAAGAGTAAATAAAAACGAACATTTATAAAATACCTCTTACTTTATAAATTATACCGTAGAGTTCCTACTCTTAGAAGTAAATTTCAGTTGTATCGCATTTAATAAGATTGTGTAATTTACTTACTACTAACAAGGAGACGTTCTCAGGGTTCTAACTCCGATTTGTCTCAATCTGTGATATATTGAAGTATACCAAAACACATCCATTACGCTCTGAATTGTCTTTCTAAGAGTGAGGGTCAGTCCACGTTACAAGAAAAATTTGAACGTAGGCGTATTACGCCCTTTTAAGTTAAAAATGTATCGTCCACACAAGACATTTCGTTACGCGGTCATTAGGGGTGTGTTTTTTTGTCTTAACCTAACTTTTATTAAGATTTTTGTTTATGTTTTATCTAAAAATGAAAGCAAAAAAAAACACTAATTTCGGCATTATTTTAATCTAGAAAAGAAAGTTACAAAATGTAAGAAGAATATTGACATATTCTTTATTAAAAAAAACAGGAAAGTCGTCGCTACTGGGTTCCGGTCTGTATTTGAGGAAAACATTGGAAAAAGGCTTGGACATACTAATAATTTAATTCAAGAAATGCGAGAAAATGATTCTGATTTTTTAAAAATATTTAGCTGTTACTATTGGTGAATTCGAAGAGCTCTTTACTGTTGTTGGGCCAATAATTAGGAACGACGATATGGAAATGTGTACAGCTATACCTTTATTACTAGATTGGAAATAACATTGTGATATTTACCTGATGAAATCAGCATGTGAAAGCAACAGTGCGAATTCCGAGTCGGTAAATAGTGTTTCTGAAATTATTCAGGTTACTTGTGCGGTAATATGGAACTCTTTAAAAGAAGTTTTATTTCCAAAGTTTACCGCTTCCACCTGGTAAAAAATTGCCAAGAAATTCAAAGACGAGAATTTTAATATAACAGTGTAATTTTAACAATCGTTTTAATAATTACAATTGTTTATAGTTTTTAAAAGAATATATTACATATGATACTAACTGGATTTCTGTTATTAAATTTCCATCAATGTTAATTTTTACTTTTTAATTGTTTATAATAGGTTTATATAAAGTTTGCTAAGGGTAGGATTACCAGACGACAGAAATTTTCCTGACATGTCTCAAATTTTAGCCCCGTGTTAGGGAAACAGGAAAAAACTACAATTGTCAGTATTTTTTTTTTTAATTAAAAGAGGAAAATATAAGTAATAAAAAAATATTTACTAATCATTCTAGTAAGAAAAAATAAATTAATTAAACGATAACAAAATGAGTGAATCGTTAATTTAGTATATTAATAAATTTAGTTTCGTACTTTTTATTGCTTGATGTTTCTTTTGGCAATTGCTGGGGTTTTATAACCATATCATAACATTCTTGACATGTTCTTTAAGTTAAATTGTGTCTAGAGTAGAACCTTAATAGAAGATATTCTTGTAAACCAACTATTACTACAAATTATTAATTATACTACTATACTATATATAAATATTTTTAAGTTACTCTTATCGAATAATAGATATTTATAATCTAATACTTAATACTCTCTTAAGAAGAAGTTATATCTTAAGCAGATTTATATTCTAATAGGCTCAAACAAAAGCATGCCTTAATCACCGAAACTCTAAAACTTTACTTTTTACAGAGACCATTAGCTTTGTTTATATTGTCATCGTCCCATAAATACACTTTTCATTTCAGTAATCATGTAAAGAAATAGTTATGTTATATTTGTTAGTACGCCTATGACTGTAAAATAATAATTTAAATACAGAAATAGAATATAACTAGGACATGAAAATAGAGACGAGGGGAACTAAAATTAAAAAACTACAATAGTGACATTAAATTGGTAAGTAAGAAGAAAAACTGTTGTTACCTCATGATTTAGTGAACATTTTAATAAAATATTAAAAGTAATATAAGAAGATTCATTTGAATTCATCGAAATCAGTGATAAACCAAAAGCGGTACCAGCAAAGTTATAACGTTGATGGCAGCGAAAAGCAAAGCTTATAATAATATAAACAGCCTATTTCTCTCTTTAGTCCACTACGCTCCCATTAATGAGAACACTCGCTCGATATTCGCATTTGGTGCTTCGATTGCAAATATTTTGAACATCCCACTGCCTTAACATACCACATACAACATCCAGGTAAAATGTCCAGATATTTACCGAAAAGTCAGATATATTGTCGGGAAATCTTATTATTTGATCTGGTAACCATAGCTACGGGCATGTCTGTGGATTACCGTCTCGATATCAGATATTGTCTTTGAATAGAAATTGTATTATATAACGGCCTTTACTTCATAACCTTAAATTTACATAACGAACAACTGTATTATTGCAATCGTTATAAAATTAGCGGCACCATAGTGAGAATCAAGCCTTACACTATTATATTAAAATTGTCATATTCGAACTCCCTGGCAATTCTTTACCATGTAGAAGTGGTAAACTTTGGAGATACAACTTTAAAAAATAAATAAAAAATATTACGGCGCAAGTTTCCTAAATAATTTCTGAAACACTGTGTTTGCTGACTCGGAGTTGGCACTGGAGTTTAGACAGGCTGATTTTATCAGCTAAATATCGCAATATAATTTTCAGCTTAGTAATGGGGGTGTTTCCTCATTATGGGGGCAACAGGAGCGAAGAGCTCTTCAAATTCGTCGATAGTAACACAAAAATATTTTTAAAAAATCCGGATCACCCCTCACGACTGCGGAACAAAATGGCCCGTGTGGACGATAGATTTTTTACTTGAAAGCACGTAATACGCTCAGGCTCAGATTTTTCTTGTCGTCTGGACTCACCCTGAGGGGTGATAACAACCCCCAAAGTTTATTGCTATAAAATATAATTTAAAAAGCTGACTTTTTCATGTAAAATCACGTACATAATATCAGGTTTACAAAAACGGTTTGATACATGTGTTTTCATTCAATAAATGATTAAATTTACTTAATGCAGCCAAAAACCCAATAGTTGTACATCAATTTGAAGAATGAAATTTACGAGTAACATCTTTTTTTATAATAAACTATATCACGGAGTTGACTATCTCTTTCTTAAATATGAAAAGAAATTAATGGCAATTTTTGTCCTAAGAAATTCATTTCAAACAATAATATAAACCATCAGGAACATTAATTATGTTGAATGTAGTACACCACTCTAGGTAGCCTGCAATTATATGTTAAAGAATGGAAAAGTCACTCAATACTAATTTCAGTGCGTTTCAACGTTTTGCGCCATCTGGCGAAATGTTCGCCTACTCGCAGCTACATAGGGAAAAATTAATTGATCCACAGTTATGACTTAATGTAATAATTATGAGAAATACTTAGATTTGGGCAAAGATCAGTTGTTTGCTCCACACAAATATAAAAAAATTTTATTTAGGACATTCTTTTGTGTTTATATTTAGTTTAGTGTTTTAACTTAATATTTATATAAAAGTTATATGAAAATTACTCTTGTATTTCGTATAAATAATTAGTCCAACATGTACTGTTCTGTTTTTTCCCATTTTCAATTTATTTTCAAACTTTGATTGATTGTATCATTGTGGGGTGCTTGATAAATCAAAATATTTATTTTGTTTTGTAATACAGTTTGAGGTCTTTGAAACATATTAATTTATCTGATTTATTGAAAACATCAGTGATTTACAAGAATAATTTTGGTATAATTTTTAAGCAAATGTTGAGTTACAAACTTGAAATAAATATATAAGGACCAAAAAAAATAGCTCAAATATTCGAGGGTTAGAAAAAGAGCTGATGTTTAACATCTCTCTTTTATTGCAATAAATTTTAATGGATTTTCAATTGTGTATCGCATTAAAATTTACTAAAATTAAAAATATTTTGTGGGTAATTACAACGCTAGGTTCAATTTGTTTTGATAGGTTTTATTGAACAATGTATTTAGTTCCATAGATAATGTAGCTTATGTTGCAGGGGTATTTTTTTCCTCCTTTTCACGAATTTTCTTTAGAATTTTGAGACTTTGAAAATATTTTAGGTATTCTAATGCCTTTAATTTCATCAAGTATAAATTTTCTTAATACGTTTTCGAAATTTTTTTATAAAATGAAAAAAACTATAAAAAATGCACACAATTATATAAATTTTACTGCGAAATATGAATAGATCTGAAATTTTATACAGGTATTTTTGTTGTATCAATTCAGAATGTGTATAAAACAGACAGTTTGCTTCCATTTTCTGCATACATCGCTGACCATGAATACTAACGCATGATCACATATTACAATATTTTCCACACCAAGCTGGTCTTCATGTTTATCATAAAAAACACTAAGGAATAATGATATTTTATCAAACATCAATATGCACAGAAGTGCCTGTAGTTTAAAATGTGTTATTTTTATATATTTTCTATTGGGGAACCATAAATACCAGTATCAATTAATGTGTCTCAATAATATCCCGGATTGAAAGGAGAAAGAAATGACTCTCCTCCAAAAAAAAATTTCACATTCAGAAAAATAGACTCGCCTACCTGATGCATAAGCAACATGAATGTCGCTAACACCTCCCTCCCTCCCGTCGATAAATCGCTTTCGCTTGTCATACTGTACACTTGTATACAAATTTTGATCTTTTGTTTGCTCTTGTGATACCTTGGTCTCACAAAGAAAGAGGATGGTCCTGGTCCTGGATGGTAAATAGAACAACTGTTCTATCAAATGATAATCGTTTGCAGAATGTTTGTACAGAGCTAGTACCAAAAAATAGTCTACTATAAAGGAACGACTTCTTGCTTTAACAGCTTTATGGCTCATCTATTTTAAATAAAACTCTGATTCTGATCTTAACCCATTAAAAATCTTCTTCGCAAATTTTAATTATCTTTTAAATGATACTGTATGTTGACAACCAACAGAAACAGGATGCTTGTATTCCACAGCTTTTATATAGTAGTGCTTTGCCTTAGGAGTTAATAGGCTTGACTTGTAACTTTCACAGATTTCAGTAGAAAATGGTATTCCATAAAAAACAAAAAAAATGAGAAATTTTCAACCGAATAATATGAATTTATACCTTTTCACTAATAAAAAAAATTAAGCAACCCTAATTCAAATATATCATTTTCAAAATAACATTCTAAAGTTGTATTTGCAAGCGATTTTACAATACCAATTTTGAGGGCTAAAACTGAGGATGATTTTTACCCTATAGTTATGCAGCTCAGAGTATAAAAATGCACGCCAAAAACATATCGATGGTGCCCACGAAGATAATAACGCTAAAATATGCGACGAAAAAAATAGCACCTAAAGATTTGCAGGGAAAAACATTTATAAAACCAAGGCGAAAATCATCACTCTATATATGCGGCAAAAACTAAAATACCATACGGCATAACGGCGAAAAAAATTACATATTTAATAAATGCGGCGAAAAAAAATACATGATCAATAAATACGGCGATAAAAAATACATCTTTAAAATGTACGACAAAGAAAATTACATCTTCAAAATGTGCGGCGAATTATCTTCACCGTATTTTAAGAATTATAATCGTTTTTGATGCACGTTTAAGTGCCGCATTTTCAAAATTATAATAGTTTTCGTCGTACTTTTGGAAGCGTAATTATTTTCTTCGAAATTCCAAAACGTATTTTTTATACAGAAAGTTTGATAAAATCATAGTTTACGCCGCACATTTTAAGAAGTAATTTTTTTAACCGCATACTGCTTAGCTGTCATTGTTTTCGTAAACATCGTCTATATATATGAAATACGACATATCACAGAATAAACGTTAACAAAAACAGACTTTTAAAAATTTCCATGCCCATGTTAAATTATAAATATTATATCATAATGAAAAATCAATTTTTTTATAATAGTTTAAGTCGTACTCTATACTGTCGCTAAATTTCGATTAACTTTACCGTTTACATTTTTAAAATTCAATTGCGAAAAATGTATAAATTTGTGCAGAGTCTTAAGGGAAATTAGGATCTTAGCACTTTCTTTTAAGTTATATGTCGTCGATTAAATCACGTTGAAAAAAATTTAAAATTCTTTTTTGAAACATACAGTTTTTTTCTGCAATAAAATATTTAGTTTGCCGTGGAGTTTTCTGCAATGTCAATTAAAAGAAATTACATAAAAATTAAGATTAACCTGCATTAAAATGAAGTCGAAACTTTTGGCAAAGATTGCATTAGCACGCATTTCAGATCTTTGAACATGTTCAATATGAAAAATTTGGCCCATTGTTATTTTAAAATACTTATATGAACTAAATTTATACTATTAGACTTTATGCATTTTGTATGAAAAATACTTACTAACCCAAAAATTTGCTCTTTAACGATATGTCTTAAAGATATTAGTTTATCACAATTTATACACCACAAATCATCCCATATTTCATTTCTATCAGTCGATCATTGATATGAACACACACATCTTGGGGAGTGAAATTTTCTTTGAACTTACGTTTTCATTTTTTGAAACCAATATATTTTGACGCCACTGTTTGAGCTTTAGACTTTCAAATTTACCACCCTCTTTGCAATGAGACATTCGAATATTATATATTATACTATTTTATAAACTTATTTATTATGAAAAGGTAGACTACTGTCTCGAAAATAAACATAAACAGTAAAAACACAACGTTGTCAAATCACACACTATTTACCACCAACTGATTTACATGAGTCAAATGAAGTTCTTTATTTAATTTTTTTTTTATACTTCCTATTTCAATGATAAATGTCTCGCGGACTATTTATTTTTGAATTATATTATTTTTTATTAGTATTTTAATTTAAATCGACATACATTGAGTACTACATTACATTTAACTCACCCGCAGCAAATGGACCTCCTTACGGGAATAATTGATCCATTTAGATGGATGGTTTCCAGTAAATGCTATATATAATTAATGTTCATGAGTTATTAGTTTGTTATGAAATCCTTAGGAAAAAAAATTCATTTTTCATAAAAGTAAATTAAATATTCCATACATAAGGTGTAGTTAACCCGTAATTAAGTTTATTGGGAGAACTTTTTCAATTCATGTACAATTAACGAATTTTTGACCGATTTAAGTAAACTCATATATTTATTGAATAAAAACAGCTCAAAAAGTATTTATCCCTATAAAAAAATACGAAGCAAGTCTTTACTGAGAAAATAACATCCATAAAACGCTTTTCTTCTTCTTCTGCTTCCTTCTTTAATATAGAAGAACTCCTTGTTTCTCTTCGTCGTCTCTCTACCTATTGCAATGCTAAGTTGTCACTCCATCGTTTTCGGGAGCGTCCTAAACTCCCGCTACATAACGGTGATTTATCGCGTACAATTCTGACTATTATTCTGTCGTCCATTCTACTGGTGTGCTCGTTCCATTCCCTTTTTCTACCCAGCACCGTTTTCTACCTTGCATGTTCTTTTTATATTTTCACTTCTCTCTCTGTCCAAGAGGGTTTTTCTAGTTATTCTATGAAGTACTCTCATTTCGGTTGTCTCTAGTAATTGTTTAGTTTTCGCTGAGTCAGGTCGAGTTTCTGCAGTATATGTCATAGTTGGTCCCACCATTGCCTTATAAATTCTTGATTTGGTTTCTATTTTAATATTTTTATTCCTCCATATTGTCTTCTGCGATTCTTGTTGCCCTAGTTGTCTGTTCTCTTACCTCCACCTCAACATCATCATAACCTGAGACTTCGATGCCTAAATACTTACTTTGCATTTCCTTCTGGATAACTTTGCTTTCAACTTCCAGTTTGCACTGGTGTTGTTGACGTTGTCATGCATTTAGTTTTCTGGGTCAATATCATCATATTAAATGATTTTGCAGTGCAGTTATATCGATGTAATAGTCGCTGTAGATTGTCTTCACTCTCAGTCACCAGTACGGCGTCATTAACCTAGCACAAAACAGTATTCTCCTGGTCGCCCAAAGGATACAGAATGGGCGACCAGGAAAACGCTTTTCATAAACCTAAAAACATGTTACTGATTTGGCTCAAGAAATTAGTCTTTTACTCTCGAAAACTGCAGTTGAGGGCATAATACGTTTCGAATATTCTTCAATATACTACAACATTTCACAAAATAAGCAGAATCAGAGAATGACTTTTTTACAGAAAGCTATAATGGGTAGTTTACCTTTTCGAAATGGTACATTTCCACTACATACTACTCAAACTTAATATTCCTTATAGTTTGTATTATTGTTCTTAATGAATTTCTTACAAAAAAAAATATACTTTTCATTTCTTTTAAAAAGTTTAAAAAGGGATAGTTAACACCATGATAAATTTTATAGTGTAATAGGCCGACACACGTCAACCTAATTCTCCAAATCTACGTGTAACTAACAATTTTTTTATCAAATTAAGTAAATTATGTAATGTAAATTTATTGGAGAAACAACCAAAAAAATAACGTTTTAGTCCCTATTACAAAGAGAGAAAACGATATGTATTAAACTCTCTCTAACAATTTTTAAGTTAGTAATAAAATTATAATTGAAGTAGGAATGTTTTTAGGGATTAACGAGAAATGCAATTCAGGATATAAAAAAATACGTGTTAAGTTTTTACCAGCCCTCTAATCCCTTTTATGGATATAAAATTCCGCCACTAGACAGTGATGAAAACTATAAGAAAGTGAGATTCGTAAAAAACAAACAAAAAAAAACAAAAATCCTAAATCTTTTCGATTAAAAATTTTCATTAAAAACTTAACAATTAATAACTTACTTGTGAAACACGGGTGTTATAACTGTAAAATCTGGCAAGTGCGAGCCACCAGCCGCAGGATGATTAGAAAGGATAACATCTCCAGGGAAGAACTTTTTCCTAGTTTTTATTTGATATTGGACCGCCTCTTGCATGGCTCCCAAGTGAACGGGTATGTGGGGAGCATTAGATACCAATCCGCCGTCAGCGCCGAACAAGGCACAAGAAAAATCCAGACGTTCCTTAATATTGGTGGAAATAGATGTTCTCTGGAGGATCCTGGAATTGTCGATAAAATTAGTAGATTTAAAGCACAGGGTAAAGTATCAAACTCTTAAATTAGTATACCGTGGGGATTTAATAGATTTCAAATTGAAAATTATTTGTTAGAATTTTAAAACAGTACATTAAATTAGATAGAAATATTTTCACCCGATACATCAGGGGAGGGTTGCAATGTTCTTGAGTTGAATATAAATTTGATAATTGGTTTTTGCGAATGTTTGTTCCTCAATGACTTCCAACTAGCTGCTAATAACACGGACTGTATTAAACTTTAAAAAACGTGATGAAAAAATATGTTTTTCATGTTATATTAAGTGAGGTATTAAATTAAGCAAAATTAAATGAAATATAGAGTTTATTGGATTTAAGACTCTAGAATATATCAAAAATTAGAAATGAAATCAATGAAAAAGAAAATGTTATATTATTGATTTCTCAAAAAATTTTATTGACGTTAAAAGTTGTTGCATAAGAACTTCAAAACCACCAAAATATTAGGCAGGAAGATTTTCTATGGTGGGGGATCGGAATTATGAATTTGGGTCTTTCGTTTTCCGACTGCATTTTTTTGCGCTCTCAATTTTACAAATTGCCTTTTTGTTTTACTTAAACATATTTAAATGTCTCTACCGAGCATGAATTTATTTGACGTCTAACTTTAATATTCATTTTACAGCAATTTTTCTTAATTCCTGTTCGACCATCTTATTATTTTGTCCATCTTATGCCCAAATCCACAAAACTATCTTAAAGACCTGTTGCTGGTCTAAATTACTTCTATTGTTTCCCTATGCTACCGTTGCTAAAGCATTTTGGAAACCTAATGCTTTGATAAGTTTGTTTTCTTAGCAGTATCGCCATGGTTAAACGAATCTGAAAGGTACATGTCATTGTGCAATCTATAAATTCCTGGGCTGATAAAAATCTTATCTGAGAGAACTTGGCTAACAAACACTATGAGAAACATGATGGGATCAAAAGCCATATGAAAAGGATACTCGAGTTCTAACCTACTTCGTCACGAGAACTACTGGTGAGTCTTAATTTTTTATCTTTGACTAATTTGAAGATTATCTGTAGAATTTTGACTCCCCCTATTGGTCCGTTCGAAGTTTAAGGAGCTAGACTATTCTTCCTATCTTATCGTATCGGTCGGAAGACAATTTATCCTGAAATAACCTTTAGCAACATATTATCTTTAAGCAAAAGCTTTATCGTTATTACTTTTACATATATTTTTTTATCTTCACCCATATATCAGATATAGCAAACTAAACAGCACCAAACAGGTTTTAATCTATAATTGAAAACGTACCATTGTTCTTTGTATTCGAATAACATCTGGCCAGGTTTCTTATATTATTTTATCTATTTTGTAAACTTTAGGACCTATATATTTGTAAATTTTAAACCAATTGTATCTTACTAATATAGTTAACCTTGTGTATAAACTTACAGTGAATTTATTTCTGTTTTATATACTGCAAAGTTAGTGCAAAGATTATACAGGGTCGGGCAATGGAATGTGTCACATTTCAGCGCGCCACTGTAAACACAGATATGGGTGAGGATACTCTACCTGCATATATCATGTTTGTTATTCTATACATTTAGTAGCTATGGAGAATTGGCCAGTGAATCAACGTGTGTTCATCATAACGGCTTACATTCAAACAAGGTCTGTGGTTACTGTTCAACGACGATTTTGGCCATAGTTTAACATCCCTAGACACGGTCGCATTCCATCCCGGAACATGATTTTGCGATAGTTTAATAAGTGAAACAACCGTGGAACCACTTGCGACCGTTTTGTTGGTTCTTTACGTACTGTGCGGACGCCTGAAAATATCGAAAGGGTAAGGCAAGCAGCCAGTCCAAAACGTTCAGCCAACAAACATGCAGATGTTTTACACCTGTCAGATCGAACACTGAGCCGTATTTTACATCATGATCTGAAGTTTCACCCATATAAAATTCAGATAGTTCGTCAACTTTATTCATGAAATGCACCAAACAGACTTGCAGGATAATGTCTGAAATTAATAACAGCTGATTCGTTATTAAGTTTTAAATTTACAGTCAAACCAAAAAAGGCTGAAAATATTTTTATAAAAACATATTATCCTCATTTTGTTGAAAGAGATATTCATTGATTTTGTTTCTGTATCAAAAAAAGTTGTAAATTACCGCATATAGTTTTGCCTCCCTTTATCATTAAAAATTTCTAAGTTATAATGGGGTCGTTCACCTCTTTTTTGTTCGGTTCAGTTTATGCCTCAATTTTTTACTCGCTTTTTAAGACGAGGCATTTGATATTAATGCTCATGTATTTTGCGCCCTTTTCTAACTGGAATAATTATTCTATTGTAACGTGAACGCTGTCTCAGATGTCACAATTCGAGGGGATAAAACCAAAGATTTTTAAGGGAAATTAATTCAACAAGTCTTACATCCTTAAAAGTAAAAATAAGTTGTACTAAGGAACTTTGACCGCTGAAAGAAGGAGCTTCTAAATTTGACCACTATGTTTTTTATGTGTGTACTTCGAATACTTCGGAACGACTTCAACGATTTGAATGAAATTTTTAGCATTATGTTCATCTCATACAATTTTGGTCGAAATTTGTTGAGTAAAATTTAAGATGGTACTGACACTAGAGCGGACAAAAAAAATTAATTAGGTCCGATTTTCTCCAAAATCGGCATTGGAGAGTTTCCGGGATCGTACATAAGGAATCTAACATTATTAAAAAAAAATCATTATGACGAATTAAAAATCTTACATCTCTCGATTTTATCCAAAATTAGTTTATGGGGGTTTTCGAAGCTGTAAATTACGAATTTAAAATTACTTTCAAAAATTTAATATGGCGGATCCAATATGGCGAATTAAAAATTTAATTTGTCGATTTTCTTCAAAATAACAGATGCAATATGGCGGTGAAAAAAGAATGTCCAAAATTGGTACTGGGGGATTTTTGGCGGTATAAATTAAGATTAGAGTAGGAGTTTAAAATTAATAAACAATTTTTGAACTTCAATATGGTGAGTTGAAAATTTTATGTTATTCAGTTTTTTTCAAAATTAGTATTAGGGGGTTTTCGAATCGTAGGTTACGACTCTGGAGTCAGTTTTTACAATTTAATATGACAGATATAATATGTTGGCCAAAAAATTCACATGTCCTAACTTCTTTGAATATCGGTATTGGGAGATCTTCGCGGCCTAGATTACGAATCTAAAATTAATTTCTTAAAATGAAGATAGTGAATTTACTATAGGAGACTACATTTAGCACAATTTCATTCAAAACTGGTATTTGGAGAATTCCCAGAACCAAAAAATTTTTTGTTGTTCAATTTAGTGTGGTCTACAGCTTTACAGAAAAAGGGTACCTTTTTGTGACCTTAGAAACTCAACTCATTTCAAAACTTAAAATCGAAAAATAGAATTTTTATAAAAAAAATTGATCCGACTTCTAAAAAAGCGCTAAAAAGCAAAAAATGACAATATATATTTTTACATGAAGTTGAAACTTTTGAATTCGACACCAAATTATTACTGGATGAAACAATAACTACTAACATGAGATACATAGGGTAGGAAATCTATTGCAAATAAAGTTTTTTTCAATGTTTTTATGTGAACCACATTTTATCAGGTGTTAATTTGATTTCAAACATTTCAATTTTATATAAAACACATATCATTATTTTGCGATTTTTAGCACTTTTTCAAAAGTCGGTTCAATTTTTTTAGTAAAAATTCTATTCAGATGTTTATAGATTCCTTTAAAAAAATTTCATTGCTTACGAAACTTGATGTACTTAAAAATATTTTGTTTCAAACATTGTTTTCACGAACTTCGAGTAAGGTAATATACATCAGCTGTCTCGATTGGACGTCTAATAACTATAAAGTTATTTAAAAAATTGCTGTTGAATAATACATACGAAGGATTCTAGAAAATATGCCATAATAGAAACAAGTGAATGTTTTTTGTCCAGTAACATTCAATAGTGAGAACCAAAAATAAAATTAGGGAAATTTGAATGTGGTAGTGAAGGGATATATTGTAAGTTCATGAAGTAATGATTGTCGCATGAGAAGACGAGATCCATCACATGCAAAAGTAAGATATAGGGCGACCCGAAAAGTGAAATGTCTTCAGACGCAACTAATCCTGATATTCACAGCCACTTGCAAGTAATTCAAAATACACAACTTTTTTGTAGTCTCACCAGTTTAACAGCATGACTCTGTTATATGCCATTCAGCTTAGATGTGGTTTGTGTTAGTTCTTCACGTTTGGACCATGAATATTTGCGAATGATGTTACTGTAGATGATTCTTGTTTCAACATCATTGATGATTCTTTCCAAAAAAGGTTTGGTTATTTATATGGCAAATATTGATTCGTTATGTTAAATAAATCTCTTTCAACTCATGCGGAACCCAAATACCGGCCTCTTAGCAAGTCTAAGATATTTTAAGTGATTTTCAATTGTTATGTGCGATACATTTAACCTCTCTGCAATCTCTCGAGCAATTGTATGATAATTCTTTTCAATTATGGGTTTGATTTAGCCATCATCAACTTCAGTAGGTCGTCCAGAACAAGGGTCATCTCCAGAATAGAATTTTTTAAAGCTATTGTGACACGTGCGTTCTGATATGCAATCAATACCGTAAACATCACATATCTTTTAACAGCTTCAGCAGCTTTCTTTCCTTTGCGAAAATAAAAAGGGGAAATAGGTTGAAAATGTTCATTTCCGCACTTTATGTTAAAATTGACCCTAAACTAACAGCTACGAACAAAATTATGCACACGTTGTTTCTGAAGTAACCTTAATGTGACGAATATCAAATGTCAAAAGGAAAAAACTATACGACTAACAGAAGTCCTTCAAAACAATTACAACGCTTTCTATGTGTGACAACCAAAAATACTTAAATATATATAGAAAAATATAATATATATATATATATATATATATATATATATATATATATATATATATATATATATATATACATATATATATATATATATATATATATATATATATATATATATGTGTGTGTGTATGCGGATTTCACGGATTCCTCCGTGTGAGTTGCAATAGCAGTGGATATATCCCCATTATGCCGTTGTAGTGCTGAAATCACATTCAGCAAACGTACAACTATATGCAGCTCCGCGTATGAATGAAGTAAAATGCGAACAGTAAATGCAAACTTCTCTCCATCATATCCTTTCTGTGTTAGAGGTTGCACAGTTAGAACAAATTGTTATGAAACGCAATTTATCCTATTCCACCACCATCGAGATGATGGCCTACCTGTACCACCATACCGAGAAAAAAGTCAAAACTTACCCTCCCCGCCACAGTGATAGGGCAGAGGTACATGTTTCGTCTCTACTAGACTCATCAGGGTAACGACATGCACCTGGCTGTGCAAAGGACAGATCGGAAGGAAGCATGCAAATACTGAACGCGGCTTCTCCGACCTCCCGCCGGGTGGCGTATATATGTGTATGCGGATTTCACGGATTCCTCCGTGTGAGTTGCATATATACGCCACCCGGCGGGAGGTCGGAGAAGCCGCGTTCAGTATTTGCATGCTTCCTTCCGATCTGTCCTTTGCACAGCCAGGTGCATGTCGGTACCCTGATGAGTCTAGTAGAGACGAAACATGTACCTCTGCCGTATCACTGTGGCGGGGAGGGTAAGTTTTGCCTTTTTTCTCGGTATGGTGGTACAGGTAGGCCATCATCTCGATGGTGGTGGAATAGGATAAATTGCGTTTCATAACAATTTGTTCTAACTGTGCAACCTCTAACACAGAAAGGATATGATGGAGAGAAGTTTGCATTTACTGTTCGCATTTTACTTCATTCATACGCGGAGCTGCATATAGTTGTACGTTTGCTGAATGTGATTTCAGCACTACAACGGCATAATGTGGATATATCCACTGCTATTGCAACTCACACGGAGGAATCCGTGAAATCCGCATACACATATATAAGCCACCCGGCGGGAGGTCGGAGAAGCCGCGTTCAGTATTTGCATGCTTCCTTCCGATCTGTCCTTTGCACAGCCAGGTGCATGTCGGTACCCTGATGAGTCTAGTAGAGACGAAACATGTACCTCTGCCGTATCACTGTGGCGGGGAGGGTAAGTTTTGACTTTTTTCTCGGTATGGTGGTACAGGTAGGCCATCATCTCGATGGTGGTGGAATAGGATAAATTGCGTTTCATAACAATTTGTTCTAACTGTGCAACCTCTAACACAGAAAGGATATGATGGAGAGAAGTTTGCATTTACTGTTCGCATTTTACTTCATATATATATATATATATATATATATATATATATATATATATATATATATATATATATATATATATATAAATAATAGTTCTCCAAGATCATAGTATGAAAGTGTTTAAAATACTTTAAAATATGATAGAGTCTAGTCTCCATATAGAAAAACACAGGCCGACAAAATTTTTAACCACAAATCGGACTATACTTTTCCGAAGACTCTTGACACGTCAAGTTCGGAACCCGAATTGCTTCAGCACGTCAGGCTTTCGAGATAATTTAACTTAAAACTGCAAACAAACGGCATTTTGGGCCATATTTGAGGTTACTTTTTAACACTAAGTGGAGTCAATTCACAAAACTCAATATAGCATTTTAAAGTACTGCTCTTCCTCTTCAGAATCGTACTCCAGTGGGCCAAATTGACTGTTGTCGGTAATACATCTCGCTACGCCCAGGTTATGGGAGTTTGACGGCCTGGATTTGTGAGCAAACTCGCTTCGCTTACCTGTCTGTTGTATTGGGAATGTGGCTCTCGCTGCGCCCGGGTTATGTACGTTTAGAAGCCTTAGTTTCTGAACAAGTTTCATTAGCCTGTCTGCTGAACGCTAATCAATTTTCATGTAATGACAGTATATATCTTTGCGAGAAAAAAAGATATCGAGGCCACTGAAAAACGATTTTGAGGAGGAAGAGTAGTATTTTAAGATGTTATATTGAGTTTTGCGATGAAACGTCAAAATGCCGTTTTTGCAGTTTGAGCTAAATTATCTCGACAATTTGACGTGATGAAGCAATTAGGGTTCTGGATTTGTATGCGCTTAGCATCAAAAGACCGCGGAAAAGTATAGTTCGATATCTGGTTTAGAAAGTTGGTCTAATTTTATCGGTCTGTGTAATCGTTTCTGAATATTTTTATGACAGTTAAAAATTTGATGACAAAATAAGATTATTGGCAAGTAGAAAATAGGCTATTTGAGTCTATTAGAAAAATGTTACAAATTGTGGTCATCCTAATAGACTTTAGCGTAAAAAAATATTTTATTTATTTTCCGATTATGTTATTCCGTAAAAAAAACATAAGTTAAATAAAGATTTTTTTTATATTTAATCACGAAGTGAAAAAAGTTTTAGGATTGTTTGCAACCCTGGTGACGTCACATATAAGTAAACAAGTAGAATATCAGTTTAATTATTAATAATTATTTGTGTAATCAAGCGATTTTCGAGTTAATGGCTGAAATATTTTTTCCGAATTTTTGATAGTTAGTTCAAGTTGGCTTCCTGTAACATATGCATTAAGATTAGACCTTTGTTTAAAAGTAATCCCGATTTACTAGTTCTTCTGGAAAATTTGCATATTTTACTTAGGCGAAAACTATGGTATATGCATAATGGTGCTCCACCCCATTTTTCTGTTGCTATTCGGCAATATTTACACGACCAATATCCCAACTGGCAGAGGCAATGAGGCACCAGTAAGATGGCCACCACGTTCTCGAGAGTTAAATATGTGTGACTTCTTTTTTTGGGCCGCTCTTAAAACAGAAGTATACAAGACTCTAGTAAGCATCCGCGAATAATTATTGATGAGCATTTTAAACGCTGGCAACCTTTTCAATAATCCTGAGATATCAGATAGAGTCTAATTTCATTTTATTTTAAGTTAACAAATGCATTCAGCCAAATGGTGGTCATTATGCACATTTGCTTAATTTTTTTCAACCTTTTTAAAATACATACATGTACCTCCAACATTTATTTTAAAAATTGTTTTATTATAACAGCAAATTGCCGTATGCATGTAATAGAAAATATCTTGTTCCTGGCAAAACCGATTTCTAGTGAAAATTTTTCAAAAGGTAAAAAAGATTCTAAATACATGCAGTTATCTGAATATCGAGGTTGTCATAAACTTGATGATAAAAAATCAAGAGTGATGTTTACAAGTGACGTCACTTTTATAACACTTACGATAATTTACAGCAGATCGCTATACCACTAGAAAACGTCATATTATACTGTTAGACCACACACCAAAAGTCATTAAATTCAGTTACCACGTTTTCAAGAAATTTTGGTAAAATTAATATTTTCTTAAAACTCTATCGTCTTCTGCCGCCTAACGAAGCGATATCGAATATAACTAAGTTTGCTTAAATTGACCTATTTCGACGTCAAGAGACTGTCATCAAAAGTTGTACGCGTATTCTTCGGACACCCTGTATATTAGAATAATAATGCCTTTGTCTTAGAATAAATAATTTGGGGCCTATATAGGTTATGTACACTTGATGAAGCTTTAGATGACGAACATTGATCAAAAATTGTTACAGCTCAGCCATTGGATACTGTAGTAATGTAAAAACACAAATATACTCATATTAAAGTGATCTTCACCCATAAAACCATTGACTTAGCTCCTAAACATCTAATAACTATTTCTAACCACTATTTTCGCCTTTTAAAATCCATAGGAACAGAAACAAATACCTTTTCTGGAGTGCTTATGGACGCCGATGTGCATTGTGATACTATACACAATTTATAAACCATTTTATAAGGGCAAATAAACAAAATTCTCAAAAAAAACCAAAGAAACTATCGTTGAGCGTTGTTTTGTTTACTGTGATGTGACGTCATCACGTATCATACGACCAACGCCATTACTCAAATTGAGTTTCGGCCCGCTTTTTTATTATTCAAACTTTTAAATTGATTTTTACCGACAATACAACAGATCTGCAGGCAATATTTATGTCGTGTGCATTAAATGTAATAAAAAATATTATGAAATAATTTTCCAACAGTGGTCAAATACACTAGTAACTTTTGTTGATAAAAATTTGATGACGCTATTATGTTGCAATTTCACAAAACCCATGTTTAGAAAACACCTCATAAAACCCAAAGTAATAAACAAATTTAAATAAAATTTTACACACAAATAGAAAAAAATTATCACTATTGACGTTACTAAGCAACACATGGTCAGTTATCAAGCAAAATATGTAGATTTTTAGTATCCCTTGTATATGCAGAAACATTATGTTGCGGTATCCTCTTGATTTTTGCTAATGCCTCATTATAACATGATTTCTCTGTTAATTTAATAACATACAATTTCTCAATTTGAAGTGACCCTAAGCGAAGTTCAAAAACGAAATCAAGTTTATATTACCAGATTGAAATTGTCATTTTACCTATCTTCTATTGTGTGCCATTTTAAAATATTGCATAAACTTATGAGACATGTTTAAAGTAGTTTAATCTAAGCCTTTTGAAAATAATTAATAAATATTTAAATATATTAAAGATAATAAATCTGTATTCCTTTAACTAAAATACCCTAAAATAAAATAATAAATAAAATTATTGTCTTACCTTCCCATTTGTTCAGCAATACTCATAAATCGGTGACTAAAAATGCTTAATTGAATTGAATCTAATTCGGGCCCGATTTCTTTTACTTTGCCCGAACCAATTATAATTTTAATATCACCATATTTGGTAATGACAGCTGAACAGTCGGGTTCGACCAATATCGTACTTAATTGGTCCATAATGATACAAGGACCTGAAAGCAATTTTGAAAGTATTTATAATTTGTGCTTAATTTTTGCGACGTAATATAAAAAAAATTCTATTAGCTTATATTAATTATATTATACAAGATGTCCGAGAAGTCATGGATAATTCGTCATTCGCAGATAGACCACATCATGGTCTAGCAAATATCCAGTTATGACCTTTTTTTTTTAATATTCCCGGGTCCGTCCTAAAGCCGGATGCACTGCGACCAGAGTAGGCCTATTGTGCTCCAGTTATGACCTTAGTAAAAGAGTTACGGTTTTCGAGTTTTGAAGTTTTAGGATTCACTAAACATCAATACCTGCGCTCGAATTTTTCATGCCGTTTCTACAAATGAAATTTTTTTCTCGGTCTGTTTTATTTGTCCTATCTTAAATGATTGCGCTATCGAGTATAATGCACTTCAATAATTACTTTTAAAACATCAGACAAAAAATATCTTAAAAAGAAATTTTTGGTTCAAGATTTTTTCATCCAAGTTTGACCAGCCGTGGTGAAAAAAATACCACCCTTGTTGTGTCAATCACCTTAAATCCTACTTGCTTAATGGAAATTCTAAAATGGTATAAAATTTATTACTTTGTGCCTATTTATTATTGTTATTGCTATTTGAATAGCAAAGGATACGTTTTCGCACACGTCTAAAAGTAGAGTTCTGATATTAAAAGTACTTTTTTAAGTTATGTCAATACTGACGATACAAATAAACAACAACAAATGTGCCTAGGTATTATTTTTATAAATAAAATTTTTATAAAAAAAAAATTGACGACTTCTAAAGTGAAAAATAACTAAAAATTTTTATATGAAATTGAAATTTTTGAAGTCGGCGCCAAAGTAATACCTGATAAAATGTAATTCTCATAAACAGATTAAATATAGTTTATTTGTAATTTTATTTAGAAATAATTTGGCACCGACTTCAAAAATTTCAATTTCATATAAAAATTTTTAGTTATTTTTCATTTTTTAGCGCACCTTTACAAGTCGGTTCAATTTTTTTATAAAAATTTTATTTTTCGATTTTTAGTTTTGAATTCATTATAATTTTCATAAATTATTTGAACTAAGTATTAATTGAGATTAGTGTACCTCGCAATGACTCCAAGGTGGCAAAAAAGTACCCGTTTTATCCAAAGTTGAAATCACCCTAAAATGAACCACTAAAAATTCTTTGATTCTTAGACTTCTCCAAATAGCAGAAAAATTGTGTCAAACAAATATTTAGTCCGTCATAGTAAATCCACTATCTTAAATTTTAAATTAATTTTAGATTGGTAATATTAGCCCCAAAACCTTGCAATATCGATATTTAAAGAACTTGAGACGTAAATTTCTTAACGCGATATATTTTATACTTTATATTGAGTTTATATACGCCCCAAGAACCCCGCAATATCAATTTTAGACAAAATAGGAAACTGTAAAATTTTCAGTCCCTCGTATTGTATCTTATCAACCCCGAAAACTTCCCCTTACCAATATTGAAGAAAATCGGACAAAATTTATTTTTTTGTCCGCCATATTGGACCCGCCATATTGAACATTTTAAAAATATTTAAAATTCGCAATGTGTGACCCCGAATACTCCCCCACACCAATTTTAGAGAAAATCGGGGAAAATTAAATTTTTTGTCCGTCATATTGGATCCGCCATATTGATATTTTTTAAAAATAATTTTAGATTCGTTGTGTATGACCCCGAAGATTCCCACATACCAATTTTGGAGAAAATCAGACGAAATTAATTTTTTTTTGCCGTCATATTGTCAGCGCCATCTTGGATTTTACTGCACCAATTTTGTCCAAAAAAATATGGGACGATTGGCACAACAAGCGTATTTTTTTTTCACCACGAAGTTGAAAAAATTGCGGACCAAAAGTTTGCTTAAGATATATTTTTTTAATGTTTCAAAAATAATTATTGAAAATATCTTATATTTTTATTTGTAGAAATGACATGAAGAAAAAACAAGCACTGGTAGGATTTTTAAAAAATAGTAAAACTTCAACAAATCCGAAAACCGTAACGCTTTTACCAAGGTCATAATTGGATATTCAGTAGACCATAATGTGGCCTATCCGCGGTTAACTGGTTATCCATGATTTCCTGGACCCCTTTATGTCCGTTGTCTTATTCTCTCAGTAAAAGTGAAACGTAAGCAAAATGTCTGTAATAATTCTGAAAAGTGAGTACTTATTTAAGGTGCAAGAAGCTAAAACTACTTTTCACCTGTATAAAAAAAAACCCAAAAAGTAATAAAAAAAATTTCGTCATACTTATGTTTCACAGATTTTGATCTCAACTTTCCAATGGTACTATGCATTTCTCAAAATTTTCCCACGTGAAAATTTTGCAAGTATTTTCAATCAAAAGCTGAGGTTATTTCACATCGAAATTACTCATAAAAAACGACATTTTTTATTTTCTCCAGATATTTTTTACTTATCTCTTAGCCAATAGGTGGCGAACGTCTTCTTTCATACAGTACTTAGTAAAAACACATGACCTTAGCTTATATCTTATAAAAATGTCACCCAAATATTTTGCAAAGTTCGTAAGATAGAAAAAATGTACAAAATTAGTAGGATTCGACAGAAGATATCCAAGAGTAAGCTTCAAGAACATTTCAAAATCCAGTTTTTTTTTTCAAAAGAGAACCACCGTTTTTTTAACCCAAAAATAGAAAATAAAGAAAATATATATTTACTCGCCTCTGACAGCGCAAGAAGGATTTCAAAAATACCCCTTCTTTACACAAAATGTATCTTTCATACCTCAATATATCAAAAATTAATCGTTTTTGGAAAAAGCAGCAGAGATAAAATTTTCTTAAATTTTAAGGTACTAAATTAGAGTGGATTAAAATGGATTTTTTTGGGTCAAATACACCCATTCATCCATTTTTATTTTCATAGAATCAAATGTCATCTGGAGGTCATTCGAGGTCAAATTTTCTTTTGTCCATGAATCAGTGTAAAATTAGCCGATAACTCGAAAACTGAAGCTCTTATGTACAAATACTAAGTACATAAGCATTAGAAAACAATCTAAGTCCAGTTTTGGATCCAAAAAGCGTACGAAGGGGTATTTTCAAAATTCTTCCTGAACGCTCAGACATAGTTAAACGTGAAATTTTTCATACTTTCCATTTCTGTATTAAAACGTGAGTATTTCCAGCTTGATCTAGAAGATCATCCTCAAAATTAAATTCAAGGTCAACGGTGACTGTCCCCCTTCGTGTCCCACAACTTTTGCATTGGATATTTTTCTCTATCTCACGAAGTTCGGAAAATATTTAGGTTGCTTTTTTTTTAAATGGAACACCCTATATAAACCAAGGTAACGCTGATTTACTGTATGAAAAACGTTGATAGCCTATTGGTTTGAAAAAATGAAAAATACCTAACGTTCGACCTAACGAAAAACGCTACGGGCTCAAAATGGTCGTGCGCTTACAATCTTCGAAAAAATGCAAAAGAAATTTTCATTTTGAATTTTGACCATAAAAATATGAAAATTTCGTAAAATAAATAACGCCAGTAGAAAGCTGAGGTCAAGATTTATGAAAGTTATGTATGCCAAAAAGACATCATTCCTAAAACTTTATTTTAAAGCGCGACTAGAAAAACTAATCTTCTATTACATAACACAGAATCTGAACATTGTATTACAACAACAAGACCATCAAATTTCCCCATTTATAATTTAAATGCCGCTAATTTTCATAAATGTCAGTCTCAAAAGTTGTTTTATCGTTTGACTTTTGACTTTTATAAGATGAAGGCACCTCCTGCTTGTAATGTTCCAGAAAATTAAATTTTACATATTCATCAACGCTAACATGTTTATGAAATAAACCATAAATAGGTCCTCTCTTTATATATGTGTATATATACACTACCGCTCAAAAGTATAAACTCACCTACAAAAAAAACATGAAAATTTTAAAAGTTTTATATTTCAGAAACTATAAATCATAAAAGACTTCCGCACCTCTCATTTGAAAGCACTTGTGATACTCTTTCAAAATTCTCTAAATATTTTTTTTTAAATAAATATCGTCTCTTCTGCACATGTTTGAAATTGTAACATTTTGAAAAATGTTAAGTGCAACTTTAACCACTTGTATAGCAGCCGTAAACAAACGTATCGTTAAAAAATCGGAGGCATTTTAAAGGTAATTGCAAAAGCTTTAAAATAAGACCCACAGCGTTATTTTTAACCAATTTTTTATCAAGTTATTGCTGTTCTTGTGAAAAATCAACATTTTTCAAAAATATATTCTATTTAAAAATCTACATACTCTACAAAAAATGTTAAAGGAAAAAAATGCGTCATTTTGGATGGAGAATCAAGTTATAATATTTTTAACACCAAAAAAAATTTTCAAATGTTTAATGATTTTTTAAAAATTAATGATGTACATAATATACAAATAAATATATAAATATTCATAAATGTAAATCATTTATACTTATTTCAAAATTATATCTGTTCTTATTTAATAACGTTTACCTTATTCGTAAACACAATAATATGCTTACAAAGCATTGCTAAATATTTTTCGATAGTCATTCATTTTGAAAATCGATACAAAATTTTCATTAGTATGTAGTGGGTATTCGTTGTGATAGCATGAGTCAAAAAACTGAATTGTCTAAAGCGACGTGATCTGCTATCCTAGAATTACTAGAGAATGGAAATTAAACATTATTTAAATATGTAAATAATGTTTAAGCATATCATCAAAAAAAAACATGTATCATTCACATTTATTTACACCTGTATGCATTTTTTAATTATATATTCTGTACATCATTAATTTTAAAAAATCATAAAAAATTTAAGAAAAAATTTTTTTTGTGTTAAAAATATTATAACTTCATTCTCTATCCAATATAGCACATTTTTTTCCTTTATTATTTTTTTGCAGAGTGCGTAGGTTTTTAAATAGAATATATTTTCGAAAAATAGTGATTTCTCACAAAAACAGCAAAAACTTGATAAAAAATTGGTTAAAAATAACGCTACGGGTCTCATTTTAAAGCTTTTGCAATTACCTTTCAAATGGCGTTGGGCTCTTAACGATACGTTTATTTACGGCTGCTATGCAAGTGGTTAAAAGTGCTCAAAATTTTACAATTTCAAGCAAGCACAGAGGAGACAATACTTATTCCAAAAAAAAATTATTTTTATATGTATTTATATGTATAATATATATATATATATATATATATATATATATATATATATATATGTATATATATATATATATATATATATATATATATATATATATATATATATATATGTATATATATATATATATATATATATATATATATATATATATATATATATATATATAATAAAGTTATTGTCCGTGTAATATAAAAACAAAAATAAAATGAAATCTTGGCTTAGCGGACGTGAAAAGTGTCAATCTGTACTATTCTCGTGTTAAAAAGTACGGAGCATTCCAAAGTATGGAAAGACTCCGGGTCGGACAGATGGCGACAGCGCTGTTTCGTCCTAATATGGGACTCGTCAGGCCACCGCAGTCGGTACAAACCATCATCTCGCCTCTATATCCTATAAAGCTGAATTTAAGATTAAAAACAGCAAATAGGACGACAAAGGCGACATCTCGATGGTTCACTCGATAACACAAGAACCACACAGATTGACAAAATTTGTAAAAACCGCCATGTGGTGGCGCGACGATGAATAAAAACAGAAATCTATAAAATCGAGTACACAAAACGCACTGCCCAAAGGATAGGGGTCGCATTATTCGGTACAAGGCAACCAGGCTTGCTGCTAGATTGGCAACGAAAGCCACGTATCGCATTAAACGATCCTCCTATAAGAGCACCGTTTAGGGTGTTTAAAGCCAAACAAGTAAAAAATAAATAAATAAGTTATTGTCCATGTAATATAAAAACAAAAATAAAATGAAATATTGGCTAAGCGGACGTGAAAAGTGTCAATCTGTACTATTCTCGTGTTAAAAAATGCGGAGCATTCCAAAGTATGGAAAGACTCCGGGGCCGACAGACGGCGACAGCGCTGTTTCGTCCTAATATGACTCGTCAGGCCACCGCAGTCGGTATAAACCATCATCTCGCCTCTGTATCCTATAAAGCTGAATTTAAGATTAAAAACAGCAAATAGTACAGATTGACACTTTTCACGTCCGCTAAGCCAAGAGTTCATTTTATTTTTGTTTTTATATTACACGGACAATAACTTATTTATTTATTTTTTACTTGTTTGGCTTTAAACACACTAAACGGTGCTCTCATAGAAGGATCGTTTGGTGCGACACGTGACTTTCATTGCCAATCTAGCAGCAAGCCTGGTTGGCTTGTACCGAATAATGCGACCCCTATCCTTTGGGCAGTGCGTTTTGTGTATTTAATTTTATAGATTTCGGTTTTTATTCACCGTCGCGCCACCACATGCCGGTTTTTACAAATTTTGTCAATCTGTGTGGTTCTTGTGTTATCGAGTGAACCATCGAGATGTCGCCTTTGTCGTCCTATTTGCTGTTTTTAATCTTAAATTCAGCTTTATAGGATACAGAAGCGAGGTGATGGTTTGTACCGACTGCGGTGGCCTGACGAGTCCCATATTAGGACGAAACAGCGCTGTCGCCATCTGTCGGACCCGGAATCTTTCCATACTTTGGAATGCTCCGCACTTTTTAACACGAGAATAGTACAGATTGTCACTTTTCACGTCCGCTAAGCCAAAATTTCATTTTATTTTTGTTTATATATATATATATATATATATATATATATATATATATATATATATATATATATATATATATATATAAAATGAGAGAAACCTATTAAATTATATTGTTATAAAAATATAATATTTCATAAATTCGCTTTTTCAGATTCAATTAATTTTGAATTTTAAATTAAAAAACAGACTTTTTACTTTTAATTATTTTATAACCTTCTAATTATGAAACAATATGTTTATTTATTGGTCGTCGATCGTGGAAATTCATCAAGTAAGCAAGATCACTTTCCACATCAAGATGAGCCACGGTTTGCTAAAAGATGCGAAGTATTGATTTGATAGAAAAATAATGTACTGATAAATGGACGGGCTTTGGATAAGGGCTAGTCAATCTGACCTTCGTAAGTCCATTTGACGCCAATGAGTCAGTGATTACTTGGTCAGTCTCGTGCGCGCCAGTCAAGTTATCAGTCAACCATTAATGATTATAGTGATAAGCCAGTGTAGAAAGCTAGATAACATGTTACAAATAATATCAAATATAAGCCATTTTAAATAAAGCTAAGACGAAGAGGTATCATAGAGTTTAATATCTGCAGACCAAAGATCCCGATTCCTTTACTTTTCTAGTCACACCCCAAAACTGATCGTGACAATATTTTTCCCTCTTCATATATTCGCAGAAAAGTTATAAAGAATGAGAATGAGTTAGAAAATTTTTACCTGCAAGCGTTTGTCCTGCGTGAAGATCTTTTAGTTGATACACATCAGTTTCATGAAAACCAGTTTCAAAATAAACTCTTGTGATAGTTACAGGTTTTGGAGAAACAGGAGATGATGGTACTGGTTCTTCTTGTTCTATGTCACTTTTTCCAACACCTCTAACCTAAAATAAATTACCATATAAATTTAAAAATAAAAAAATATATTATTTTCTCTTACCCTAATATCATCCACCACAACATTTCGTTTGGCAATTACAAATCCAAATTCAGACTTATATCTGTCAATAAAAGATTTCATAAAATCTCCTTCTTTCGGATGTTTAGAACCAGTATCCGACTGAGATGGACTACACATCAGGGCACAGTCTGTGCCGTCATAACGCAAATGTAGGTAAGGCTCCAACACTATAAAGAGAATATTGAATTTAAAACCAATTAATAATATTTATAACATAGTAACGAATATATGAGATGTTTAAACAGGGACGAAGTGGTAAAAAATGTTTCTCTTTCTTGACATTAATCACAAGTAATTCCGGAAAAATTTCAGTAGAACTTTAATTTTCCATCGCATTTTTATTTGACCACGTCATATCATTAGTAGTTCAGATAAAATTTAAAGTTAGGAAAAGATTTTTTATATTTCGAGTTTTATTTATGACATTACGAATTGGAAATTTCAATGTCTAAAGTATAAAGGAGAAAATATTAAACCGTTAGTACTTTCGGTGGCGGTAGGCCCAAGTATGACTAGTTAAAAATAAAATTTTATAACAATTTTAACAGTTTACTATCATAAAGCGCTTTTACAGTGAACCAAAGTCCTAGCTACATAGAGTATGCATAAAAATTGAATCACTGTGTCATCGATTTTGATTTTAGAGCAATATAATATTAAGGTTAAAAATACAGGACTTTAAAAATTTTATAGTAGTAGACACTCTCATCGTAAAATAGATAGAGCACGTATTTTTTATTTTATATTATACAGGGTTTTCAAAAAGGAAAAAGAGTTTCCGACATCACATAGAGTAATGGATTTATAAAAGTATAAAGTTTAGTTACGTTTTAAGGCGTTTATGAGTATCAGGCATGCATTTCATTAGGGTTCCATAGTAGTTATCAGGGTCTTTAGTTTTTTCTCGCAATTTTAGGTTAGTTGAAAGAATATATTTGCAAAAATGTATCATATAAGTTGGGCCTTATGCCGGAGAGCATACAATTATTAAAACATCACAGATTAAATTTTAAACTTTTTTTGTATTTCATAAATTAGAAAAATCTAACCTGAACTAAAAGGGGACAATGAAATTTCAGATTTATGTATTAAAACAAATCAAGACAGAATTTAATAAAAAAAAAATTAAAAATTTAAATGAAAGTTGCAATAAGTATTATACTGACAAATCAAATAAAAAATGCCGGGAACAACTTGGCTAAAAAATAATGGAATGTAGGTTAGTGGATTCTTCCACTCTACATCGAGCAATATGCGAGGCAGACGATTCAACGCCGCTACAGCTGAGGAAACAGGATATTGCTTCTCACCACCAAACAGATCAAGAGTAGTTACAAGCCTGGCTAGGGAAGTCACTTCATTGACGGCATCCAAATGAGGTCAATCAAGACAATGTCGACAACTCAACGTCGAATTACTGGTTGATTTCAAGACATGTCTTCGGAAATGGAAGGCCTTTTATTAGCTATCCAAAACCAGGTTATTCCGACGAAATACTATCGAAGGTTTTTCATTAGACATTCCTCCATAGAAAATAACCAATATAGATATGGCTGTCGAACATCAGAGACAGTCCAGCACATAACTAGAGGATTGCAAGCGTTTGCCGCAACGGAGTATAAGGAAAGACATGACTCAGCCGCAAAGATACTCCACCAAGAGTTAGCAGATAAGTTAAATCTATTGCAAGTAGAAAACATGCCTTACTACAAATACAACCCTGAGCCTTTTCTTGAAAACAACGGGTTTAAGCTATATCGGGACTGAACGGTTCTAACACATCAGACAGTTGCTCATAATAGACCAGACATTATTTTAACAGATAAAATTTCTAGGCGAACTACACTAATTGGCATTGTTATACCTAACAACAACAACCTAAGGCCAAAATACAACGAGAAGATCGCCAAATACAGAGATCTGGAGGTGCCAATCCGAAGACAATGGGAAATGAACAGCGTCCAAACGATTCCCATAATTTTATCAACAACTGGAGTGATACCAAAGAATCTACTGCAGAACATCTAGGAACTGAGTCTTAGTGAGCAGTTGTATAAGCCGGTTCAGAAAGCAGTTCTCCTTGTAACCGCGCGGACCATCTGAAAGTTTATGGGAAACACAGCAGACCACGTCACCTAGGACACGATAACATGGAAAGGGTCCCCACAAAGCCCATACTTTTGGTATCTTTGTATACCTGGTATGAGTCAATATTCCCTGGAGAGAGCGTGAAGCCATTTGAAAATCATTGAATCACAAAATCAACAAAAAAAAAGGAAATGTATAATTAGTGAGTACTGAAACCTCACAGAAGTGCGAACACACCCGTTGAAACCGCGTTTTTATATCAAAAGCCCCATACGATCTGCACCCCTTATAAAGGAACAAGATTTTTATCTGGTTTACTCACTTTCTTGCCCGCTCATTCACCTAATGTCACATTATAACAATTACAAATAACTTTTAAAGCTTGTGTTTTGTAAATAAGACTAAAAATGCATTTAAATATAGTATATAATATTTTTTATTTATTTGTTTTGTTCAAGACTTATTCAAGAGTACCCCCTCAATCGAACAATCAAAAGAGAAATTAAATTTTTAACAATTTCCATAAATTAATTTTCTTAGCCATTATAATTTTTATCGTATATATTTAGTGAGAGTTTTTGTATCAAATTTTTTCAGATATTTAAAATTTACCATTCGAGAAGAGAGCCAATTTCACTTTACAAGAATGAAGCTACCAAACAAAAAATGTGATATGAAATATTTATTTGTATTGTGTATCCAATGATACCTCCCCTTGACTTGAGGGGAGGTACCCTGAAATTATTTTTTGAGAATTTTTCCTCAGGTCCATTTTAGGGTTAATGAAAACATGTTTCTGTAGAATTTCATTGCAAAAGATAAATAACTGATGTAGATAGACGACCGTATAGACAGGCAAGTGGCCTTGACGAAACTATAAGGATTCCGAATTCTAAAAACGAAATCTTGAATTCAGTAAACGGAAATATACAATAACCCGAATTTGAAAAATAGTAATAGGTCTTTTTTTTTGTAAACCAATCTCTATAAAACGTTATACTAGTTCAGTCTAGTGAAACATGCGAAAATATAGATTCCTCAAACGAAAATCTCAGGTTTGTTTGATCGTACTCAAAAAAAGTTTTAGGACAATTCATAAGATCTAAAATATAAATATGGTTCTACATAAACACATGCTAAAACGCAATGATTTTAAATAAAATGTGTATATTTTACAATGCACTTCTTACTGTATTACACAAGAAAAAAACTAGAAGCGCCAATTGTAGATCAAACTATATTACTTATCCGCCGTGTACTTGCACTCTCACTTTTTGAAATCAAAAATTATAAATCTACAAATACATCAATCAATTAATAAGAGTCAAATTACCTATGTCTCGATCAGAAAAGCCTTGCTTATTTAACTCTGTACGGCACTGTTCTTTAAGTGCTTCCAAACGACTATCAAAATAGTCAAAGTTTTCTGGAGTATAAATTTTGGCACAAGATTCCTGGGCTTCTTGTACTACATCAGCTAAAGCCATACCGTAGGCTGATAATATTCCTAAAATAAAAAATAAGTTAGGTTAATAAACTTAAAAGAGAACTTATTTTTATCAAACTAAGCGAGGTGGTACAACCAGGTCGAGATCGAGTCGTAGCAACAAACTGAAACAAGTAAAAATTTTTGTATGCCAAAGTTAGGTATATTTCAAAATTATTTTTAAATATGTAGGGTCTTTAAAATAATTACGCCACTAAAAGTTATAATATTCTATTTGAACAAACCGTATATTTCCGGTATTTTAAATACAATCATGACTTGAGATATTTTATATTGCCCTAGTAGATCCAAATTCAATTATTTGCGAGATATCGGTGTATGACAAATGCAATATTTGATTTTGACAAAATATAACATCCAAATAGTGTATTTTAGAGTAAATTGGAGTGTGTTTTTCTACGCCACAGCACAACTAATAATTTTTTCAAAATAGGTGGATCTAGGAATTTTAAAATATTGGTTAACGAATGTAATACGTAAAACACATTCTTAAGTAAATTTCCACTGTATTTTTTGACGGTACAATATGTTTCACTGCATAGCAGCTTCTGCAGATACCGTACCTCAAGAAGCTGCCGTGCAGTGAAACATGTCCTAACCTGGTAAAACTGTTGATAGTGATATCAATAAGAGGCAACCGGTAAGGCTGAAAATACATGACAGAATGGTGGAACAAGGTTCAAATTTGTTTATCTAGGAACCAATATAATAAACTCGAAAACTTTTACTGTAATGAAAAATTGCTTTTGCAAATCAGATCTAACCTACACCTCGGGTCCGAGAGGTAAAATGTTATATTTTCTCGGTTTTGCTCTATGGTTGTGAATGTTGGACCTTCGATCCAATTGTTGAACTCAAAGAGTGTCAATTGTCAAGTGTTATCACGCATGAAGAAACAAAAAGAACTACTCAGCACCTTGAAACTTAGAAAGGCCTAATGTAATAAGAAGAGAAGAATATGAAATCTTAACATTGATACTGGAACGAAAAAGACAAGAGAAAAAATCGGTTGAGCGGCGTAGGACTTTATGGTTGATGAATATAAGTAGATAGTTTAACTGCAGATCTATTGATATCTTCCGGACAGTAATTTCAAAGGCTTCCCATATGAATTACCAACCTTTGAACTGAGACGGAGTCATGAAAAGGAGATTCGACGTTATTCAAAACTTTTTTTTTTGAGTTTTCAGAACGAAAAATGGATAATTTTTATAATATGAATAAACAGGAAAGAAAGGAAAATGACAAGTAGAACACTGACCTAAAGGTTAAAGAAGACACATTTTAATAAGAAATATCTCAAAAATTAAACAATTTCGCAAAATCCGTTCTCCCAATCTAAATTCTAAAATACAGCTATTTTGAAAAAAATATTAAATTAGGCGTCATGTGATATGGCTAAACAATTAACGTAATTTCAAATATGATATTGTTTAAACTAATTTAAAGAAAGATGCAAAAATTAGGCCTTCTTTCTTTCTTAATCTGACCTATCACCCCAGCTTCGTTACAAGCTGTTTTCAGACTATAATTAGAGTGATACCTTTTCAAGGTCACCGAAAACATCAACTGGTACGAAGACGAGTTATTTTAGTATTACTATGCCTGAATCCGGATGATCATTTTAATACGAAGGATTTTGCAAAATAATATAACCTCAAACATATTCACGATTCCTATATATCTTTGTACATTTTAAGTCTAATTTTTTGTACACTGCCCACTAATTCTATACTTAGCAGGTATTTTTATTTTTAGGAATATATATGTTATTAAGACTCATGTTTCATCCATAAAAAAAAGGGTTCAACACGCACTAAACAAGAGTAGCAAATTAAATTTATGACGGGTTCACATCAGCTAAGATAACCGGAATTTCATTAATTTTATATTTTTTTTATTAAACCTACATATTAAAAAAAATATTTCATCTTCAAACGCTTCTTTCTCAAATATTGGGTTACTATGACTTAATTTGATATATTCTTTTTTTGCTAAAATAGGCATTTGTTTCGAAGTAACGATATTTCTTCTTACCCTTCAAAGAAAAAAATTATATGTTCCTTGAAGGAAAATTAATACGCGTGGTACAGAAAAAATATCTACCTGGCTGTACGTTACCCAATAACATTAAATGGGAACAATTTTCTCTACTTCTGTGTCAAATTTAAATTCAATTCTTTCATTATTGTGTATTTTATGAAGTGTTGTACAAAAAAAATAATTGTAAAAATACTCGCGAAGAAATGATTGCTCTATGTGGAGGATGTTATTTCATTATATTTTAAAGTAAAACATTAGTCAAAATTGTTTCAATAGAATCGTAAATCTACTAAATATTATTCAAGCAATTAGTTGCCTTCAGACGCAATCAATTCTGATATTTGCACGAAAGTATAAATAAGAGTTTCCGAAGATCGCCGTTTGCCACCAACAAAATTGCTTTGGCAGCAAATTTCTCAAAATCATTTGGAATCTTTGAATAACTTTTACTCTATAATAGTGACATGCGATGATACGTAAACACAATGTATGTATGGGTGTGTGTGGAATTGGGAATCAATACACTGCGACCTAATCTATTATCTTCGCTATCCAGTCGTTAGGGATACCTTACCGACTAGAAAAGATCCTCCAGTCCTATTTTCCTTAGAAACCGTAGGATATTGGACGGCCTTGAAGTAGGTAATTTTCCTTCTTCTATTTTGGTGCTCCCAAGAACCACATTCTAGGGTTTTCCAAGGCACTGAAAGGATGTGAATAGAGGTTTCGTCCTCCTCCTTGTAGAATCTGCTCTCTTCTCTTTCTACCAATCCAAGTTTCCTGAGGCATTTCTTCAGGTGGCAATGCCCCATCAGAATTCCTGTCAGAATTTTAACTTGGTTTTTGCCTAGAGTTAAGCATTCCTTGAATCTCTTCGAGTCGAAGTTTCCGCTTGTCTCATTCCTTGCAGATCCGTCCATTAACTGGATCTCCTGCTCTCTTCCTCTCTTTTTAGTTCTTCCAGTATTACACTGGTACTGATTCCACAGAAAGGTTAGGGTCCCAGAAATAATATCTCAGCCCATTTCCTCGCGAGCTTGTCTACTATTTCATTCTCCTCTACCCAGTGTGTCCCGGTACTCACAAAAGAGTGACTTTATTATTCTCACCTAATTCGTTTAGTTCCTCTAAGCATTCCCAGATTATCTTGGAGCTAATTACTTGAAAACTCAGCACACTGATGCCATCTCTCATCCATCTATATATTGTCTTCTATATCATACTCTCCAAAAATATATATAGTATAAAAGGTTTAAAATTACTGGCGGCCCTTGGGCAGGTTTTCACTGCTACAGTTATACAGGGATAGGCCAATCTTTGAACTTTCGAGACGTTGGTTCTCGTGTTGGCCAGACTGATTCTTTTATTCCAGATCACTGCCCCATATGTGATGATTGGTCTCACTATTGCAATGTACATCTTCTGTAGGATTTTTAGATTTGTACCCCAGCTTTTTCTCGCGAAGTTTGTACAGATTAGCAAGGCTTTTGCAGCCTTGTTGCATACTTTTTTTCGTGGTTATTTCAGAGAAGAATATTATCTAGGGTCAGGCCCAGATATTTAAGCTCTTACTTCCACTCAAAAACGTTCCCATCCATTTTGATGATTTTCAAGTTGAGGTTCCTTTTCCTTGTAAAGGCTACTAGGGCAGTTTTGGAGCGGTGAGGGCGATCGCCCCCAAGAGTTTCAAATTCAGAAAAACGGTCGCACCGCCCCCGTCGAGAGCTCGCTTTCGCTTGCCATACTGTGCCATCGCCTCCCCAAGAGCTTTGAATTCGGAAAAATAGACTCGCCTCTGTCTGCTACATCACCTACATTAAGAACGTAAATGTTGCTGGCGTACCCCCCCCCCCCCTTTCCGGTTCACACTTTGCTTGCCATACTGTACTCTTGTGATACCGCCGCACTTTCCCAAAGAAAGGGGCGGAATCCGCCCCTGACTTTGGTGTGTTCAAGCCCTCTCTGGACTATGTCGCAGAGGGTATTCTCGAATTTACCGCTCGCGATTATGACCATGTCATCGGCATATCCCTGACAAGATGTACCAAGGTCAGTCAGATCACAGAGAAGTCGATCTACATACAATTAGGTTCCACATGGAGAAGCTACTCACTCTTAAGGACATCCTCTGATGGTACAGAGGGCAATAGTATAATAACACGTGAGTTCACAGAACAGTTACAGTTCAACCCATCCTCGACGGATGTTCTTTTAGTCAGATCACCCGCAATATAGCCTAGATTTGGCTTCGTGTGATTTATTTTCACTCAGAAGTTGAAACAATACCTCAAACAATGTCATTTGCAGATGATATCCAGTTGAAACAAAATAGTGTTGCATATTTTGAAATGCAGCAGGAATCGGGTGGATAGAATCATGTATGATAGGTGGCGCAAGTACGGTGATCATAATTATTAGGGAAAAAATTTTTCTATTGCCCCTTGTATTTATTTTTAATTCTCTTAGCGAAAAAAAGTAAATCGTATGTTTTTTATTGGTATGATTCAGACCCAAACCTACACTATTAATCAAATTGGACACGTGTCCAATTAAGAAAGGGTCTTTTATGCTTTTTAGAGTAATAGGATATTTTTTAAATTAGTCTATTTGAAAGAAAATTTTGCCTCTTAAATTACGCAAATTGACAACGTCGGTAGTATAACGGTTAAGCAAAAGTTATCTTTCTCTATAATTCCTTCAAGCAAATATTGCCTTCTCTTCTAGACAAATGAACATATTATATCATTTTCACAAATACTTTTGAGATATTGATATTTAACATTTTGATTTACACAGTTATATCCAATTATAACCTTCTTCGGGTATTTTTTTTCAATTAAACCGCGAAATTTGCTATTTTTATATTCGAAATTTAAATTAAATACAAAAGACTTCTTACACATACCTGCGTACTTATGTACAAACACAGTAGTCATCCCCAAAGACCTAGCGATGGCGCACGCGTGTTGACCACCAGCACCACCAAAGCAAGCCAATGCATGTCTGGCAGTATCGTAACCTTTTCCTTGAGTTAAAGATCTAATTGGGCGGCACATAGCCTCATTGGCCACTCTTATGAATCCCATAGCGACCTCTTCCAAAGTTATGAAGTCCTAACAGAGATTAAAGATGAAAAAGTAGAAATATATTTAAAAATTTCGATTTTTGACAAAATAACAGACAGGGAACAGACAAGTGCAAATATGATCATTAAAACGTAGTGTTGTACTTAATTGAAAAAACTACTGCAGGGGATAAATATGAATATAGAAATTTACCTCTTCACTTTTGCCTTCTTGAGTCACCAAAAATGTATTAATTTTCCCAGTTAACTCTTTAAAAGCTTTTAAAGTTTCATCTTTATCTAAAGGAGAATCCTCGTTAGGACCAAAAATTTTAGGAAAAAATTCTGGAAGTAGTCTGCCCAAAACCAAATTAGCATCTGTAACAGTAAGAGGTCCGCCTTTTTTGTAACATACCGGTCCTGGATGGGCGCCTGCTGATTCTGGTCCAACAACGAACATTCCCGATCTGAAGAAAGACATAGATTAATGAAATATTTAAAAATTAAATACAAACCTAAATTACGTAGATTAGAAATTCTGCTACTAACAGTACACTAAACATGAAACTATTGAACCAAAAAAAACTTTCAATGTTCATGTTAAGCTTTACAGCTTTTGAAATATGAAAATATTTGTGTGAAAAAATAATGGGAGTAACGTGTAATTCATCTTCATTTTGAAAAAAAAAAGACTAAAACTCAGGAGCTGCTAAAAAGGTGTTTTTGTATCTATTATGTTCTATAAAACGTCGTCAATAAAATACATTAATTTCATTAATTCAGGTGATTTATAACTTTATTCATACATCATAATATCAAGGACGGATCTTAAAACAAGATTACCTAAACGAAAACTTTTGAAACTGCAAATAAATTATATAGCGTACGAGTATAAGCTGTAAACTGTAATTGAATAAGATATAGAGCATTACCAAAACTGTGATAACAGAGCTTCGTACAAAGGCATCTTACACGACGATCCATCTCCTCCACAAATTCTCTATAGGGTTTAAGTCGGCACTTTAACTTGGCCTATCTGGAACTTTGACCTTTTCACGCTTTATAAAGTCACTCACGTGCTTGGATTTGTGCTATGAATTATATCATGTTGAAAAAAAAAACATTTAGGTGGTATATTTTCTTTAGCATAAGGTATGAGTACAAAAATCTATCTATATTCCCTTCAACGCAAATTAACGGTCCAACTCCATGACGAGAAAAATATCCCCACACCATCACATTGCCGCCGCCGTGTTCGACGATGGGTATTTGGTACCCTAGCAACATATCTTCTGTTTCTAGGACGTCAAATATATTTTATTCCATCAGATGACGCTAAATTAAACTTGCTTTCATCACTTTTCATAACTTTCTGTTCCTTACAGACATCATAGTCCATGTAATCCGAAGTCTTTTAGCCGAAATTTTACCGTTAAATTATGTTTATGTTAGATTTTTCTTGCAATTCAATTTTAATGGCCCAAGCAGACCCCAGCAAAATTACGGACATCACAGTAGATAATTTTTTTAGTAATCTTCTTTAAAACATGCAGCCACTTCTAGGCTCATTTTCCACAAAATGACGTTCATTATAAACATTATTCCATGCACTAACAAGCTGCCGAGACTTTAAAATTCTGAGCGGCTTCTATTTATCGGTTTCCTTTCTTTAAAGAAGTTATAGCAGCTTCTTTAAAGTCATTTGAATATTATATATACTTTGGCATGTTAAATAAATATCAGTGTAACAATAAAACACAAAACCCAAGCTGTGATGCGACAGTGTCATAGACAAATTGTAACTGAATGATTGTCAAAATACTTAAGGAACTTCAACGGTATATATACTTTTTAGAATATCTACAAAGTAAACAAATAAATTGAAACTCGATCCCTTTGAAACAATTGAAATAGAAAGGAACTTGTACTGCTCTATCCCCCTCATTTCTTTAACTTTTTTGTCACCTAAAAATTTTAGTTAAAGGCATAATTTTTAAGATATTTTAACATTTTCATTATTGTGTTACGATTTCCAATATGTAATTTAACTCTTAGCAAATTTGAGGCTAACAACTTAAAATACAAATTTAGATTTTTAGAAATACTAGCTACTAAATTAAAGCAAAAAATATTTTTAAAAATAAGCTTATAATAAAATATAACAAAGTCAAGAAAATTAATCTTAAAAAATAAATTGGCTTAGTGACTAAGAATAAATATTTCTAATGATTATTAACACCGAAGCATCATTTACGATTATAACAAGAAAATGATAATATTTATGTAATCTTATTTTTTAAAGAATGGTTTTGATAATATTAATAAATAAGAATTTTGAATAATTTTGTAATAGCAAGAAATGCAAAAAATTATCCGACAGCTCCAAGGATTCTGCCCATTAAATGAATCTCGATTAATATGGGAACCATACAGACAAAATCTTTCATACATCTCCAGACAGTAACAGTCCATTGGGGTCAGGTGTTATTAGAAATACTACAAAATAACAGACAATTTTTATTTTAGGTTTAGTTCAATAAGCCACTCAGTCTTCATGTTTTGTTTATACATACACCATTCACAGAGTTCCTTAAAGACATTCTTATTAAATTTAGGATTTAACAATAAAAAACTAAAAAACACTGAAAAGTAACAAATATCGTTGTTATGTTTTATTATACAAATATTTATAGATTAATTTCTCTTAAACCATTTATACATTTCATGTTTTTTTATTTAATTTGCTAAAATAATATTAATTATTTTACCCTACGAATAATCCACTGAACATTTCTAACAAAACCTTTAAATCCAGCTTAAGCAAATTTAATCAAAAACAGTTAATTGTGGTTAAAAGACCTGAAAACCTCCAGTCCAATAATCCGTTCGGTATAAGTGTTATCCCAATTGCTTAATCCTGTGATTTGTAATTAGGAAACAATATAAATGATTTTAACGTAACAATTAAAGAACGAACACCGAGCTGTTGAAAATGTCAAACACATACATCTTGCTGTAACAAAACCTTAATTTAACATAATAGATAACAAACTATTTTTTCTACCATTGTATCAACAGCTTTTGTTCCATAAATTTTGTATAAAATAATAGAGGCAAAAGTGATTTATTTTACACTATGCTACTCAATAGCAACTTATACCTTATATCATATTTTTTAATGGGAGAACACAGGTTCATATTTTAATTTTATCTCACAGCAATGTCATACGGGGGTCTAGACTTCGATATCTCGAATTTCCACAGTAATTTGTACATTTGTTCTAACCACAAAACATTAAAGAAAAAGAGTTTTGTTTAAATTTTTGGTCCGCTTGTTTTTTAATCATAATCAAATACTGATGTTTGCAAAGTAATGATTTTTCCTATTTCAAATGAAAATTACTCCAAAAATTGTTTTGTTAATTTAATTTAAATTATTTTCTCGCCAGCCGTACCGGCTATGCTATACATGCCGGCAGGACTTTGATATTTTGAACACGTACTATAAGAATATAAATTTTTTATTAAAGATCGAAATTTTTAAAATATTCAAAATTATATGTATAAATAGGAAAAATTATGGGAGATTTTAGGAATATGCTTACTTTTCTTATTTATGTATTTATTAGTTTTATTGATTTGCATATTTAGTTGTTTCATAGTTAATTTTGTATGGTTGATAAATACTTTTTTGTTCTTATTTTATTACCTATATGGCATTTTTGCGAGAGTAATCATTTATATTTCAGGAATTACAAGCAAGAACAAATTTATTTTCGAAAATGGTTTTACTGTTTTTCAAAATATTCTCCACGATAATCAAATCACTTTTGCATGAATCTGAACTAATCTGAAAAATATTTTTGCCAATGTAAAAACGGTAACCATAAAACACGGCTATATGACGGAAGACCCATTAGTTCTACGTTTTAAGTACTCAAAAAGTCGCTTATTTCAACAAGCGTAAGAGCTTGTATTAACATAGTGGAGAATGACCCCTCGTTTCCGGTTTGTGTTCTCAATTCACCGAAAACTTCCTGCAAACACATAGTTACGTACCATTCAAAATTGTCCATTCTGTAAAAATGCGGATGCGACATGGCCCGTTTTTCCGAAAAAAAAACAGACGACAAGTTGCTTCGAAATGCTTTGTGCGCATATATTGTTGCTTTTGCTAATTATGGTCTCTGTTGTACAGGTTCATTTTATTCAGATGAACTTCGACAACCATATGTCCCGTCATTATGCCTGTAATTGCTCTTAACTGATTTCTACTCATTTGGAGTAGTTTCCTTGCTAATTTCAGGTCAGGCTTCTCAATAAAAAATCTACTATGGTTCAATCCCTGTTTGGCTGGTCAGTGATTTTTTTGGCCTGTTTTAATCATTTGTTTGACAGCTTCTCGTGCCGCACATCGTGACACTCCAAGAACCGGTTCTGAACCAATATATTAAGATGAGGAGGCAGCTTTTTCATTTCCATGTATGCCTTCGTATCCTGGTACCCACAGTAACATAATTCTGTTGTCCTTTGCCCGAGTTGTAAGTTCACTCTGATATTCACAAACCAATCTAGATGATACCTTTTGACACTTGCGTGCCTTCAAGGCTGCTTAGCTGTAAGAATAAATGTAGATTTGCTTCCTTTTGTAAACTATCCTTTTTATCTCGTCTGCGCATTGTAAAATTACATATATTTCTGCCTGGAATACTGTTGGGTATTTTCCCAAGAAAATAGTTATTTCTTTCCTTGTTTGTAACCCATATATCCTAGCTCCGGCACCCTCATTGGTTTTTGAACCGTCAGTATACCAGATAAGTATACCAGAAGATGTTTCCGGTCTAACTTGTTTACTTACCATTCGATTCTCTATTGTAAGGGTATATTATAACGGTAGCCCGAGGTCAATTGGTCTGTGTCCATTTCCAACTCAGGGTACCCAATTTTTATTACATATATTTTTGTGTCCTCTCATCAGCATTTGTGCTGCTGGCATTGAATGGCTCCATGAATCACTAGATCTAGTGAAGGGAAATCTTGAACCCATTTCATTGCCGACGTCGAAGTCAATTTCATAGCCCCGTAATGTCAAAAAGGCATTACCTTGGTTCACTACACCAAGGCAGCATATGTAATGTTTTCCCACACAATCTTCTAACAATCATAAGGGTTGCTTCCAATTTTCCTGTTATGTTTTCAACGTGTTTATCCCAGGTCAGTCAGGAGTCCAAGATTACCTCTAGATATTGCGTTTTCTTGTAGGATAATGGGATCGAGGTCCTTTAGTTTCTTCCGCCTGTAAAGGGTATTAAGACAGTCTGTTGGGAACTAATATTGAGTCGTTCCTGTCCTACACATCTTTCTACATCTCTGAGAGCCTGTTGTATTGTTTCTTTCACAGTTGTATTAAATTTACCTTAAGTCTTCAGCATATCCTAGTACCGAGTATCCCTCTCTGCTCAGAATTCACAAAAGCCCATCCATTATCAGGTTCCAAAGCAGTGGAGAGGGAACTTGCCCCCTATGGACCCCGGTCACCCACGCCATCAGCGTTTCTCCAAACAATTCTGTGTAGATGACCATGTCCTTTAGCCTGTTTTTTTTATCCACCTGCAACAGGTCTCTTCTAAACTGATGTTCCTTATTGCCGAAGTGTTTGAAATGACGTATTATCGAACGCCCTTTTTATGTGTGTATAAATGCCCCTAGAAACACTTTTCCGTTTTTCAGCGTGTTTTCCACTTGCGTTACGGAATCCAAAGAAAACATAACAAATATTCATGCAACATATTACATACGCCGGTGTTATTAATGCATCAATCTCATGGTATGTCACATGACGATCTTGCATAGATATTTTCTTGCACTACAACCGATTTTGGATCTTCACACGACTTCTTCATGAGCGCACGACAGCCTCGACTAAATTCACTAAACCAGCTATATACAGTGATTCTTGTAAATGCTTCATCGTTATATAAAGAATTAAGTTCATCCATACACCGTTTTTGAGAAAACCACGTCGAAACCTGTGAAAAATAATCGCTTGAAAAAGTTTACGAGTTAATTTCTTTTTTTTGAAATTTTGAAATTACTGGAAATAACACAAATAGCGTCCGTTTGTGAAACGTTCTGAACACATATAACATCTGAAATGTTAAACTTTACAATGGATATGTCAGATAGCACCTAGTAATACCAGTATTATAAACGACTACTCTCTTATTGCCGCTTCAAATATCAAAAGCAAAACCGTCCTAACTATTAAAGCTCAAAACATAATTTTAAACACGTATCGCTGTTTATATCTTTAAAATCTATGATAAAATACTGACCTAAAGTTTAACGGATCTGTAATAGAGTTAATTCGATAAATTGAAATAATAATAAACAAACACTGGAAAACGATATTGAAAAATAATGTAAAATAGAAAATTATAGACAATTTATGTCAAACGCAAAATCAGTCATCAGACATGTGGAAAATGGTGAAGCTTCAGAATCACACTACGGCAATTAATATTTTTGAAATAATAAGGTATTTATAAATTATTATTACAGAGATTTGATATTATTCTAATACCAGGTATTCTTCTTCCAATAAATCAATATTCTTCTAACCGGCCCTGATTATTAGCGTCAGGTGTTTAGAGAAATTTCTTCCTATTAAGGAGGCAATTCCTTATAGGCGTTTTTATAAATGTAGTATTTACACGGAAAAATAAATTCTAGTCAAGGAAGTATCACTCTACGTATTTAGAAGATTTAGGGGAGCCCACTGAGATCATATAATTAAACTTTCGATATTTCTAATTCTAATTAAAAATAGATAATTCTATTGTATTAGCCGAAAAGTAGCTTATACATGTTTAAAAAAAAAGTTAATAATGCATTATCATTTGATAGTCTTCGCTATCAAATTTATCACAAGAGAAATATTGTTTCAATTGCCAATTTGCCTCCAACAAGTAATTCAATTACGTTACACCCTATTAGGGCTTTTTACACAATGTATCAACAAATATATTTATTACAATCTTGTTGTAAAATATTAAATCCATTACAGTTTGGTTAAGTAGAAGATGGCAATTGTTATTTTTAATAGTTTGTAGCTTAATACATACCAGTTGATCTTGAACCAGCAAGCACCGAAGTTACCAAATAAAATTTTGGTGAAAAGTCTGCCACTACAAGAAACGAAGTTAACGAACGTAGGAATGAAGTTTTTACTTTTAGATATTGGCATATACTTATAAGTCCATATTGATAATGTCCCATTATTAAAATAATCTTCACTGATTTGATATTTTTACAATTTTAGACTAAAGCCTGTCCATCTGCTCCATGCCGCAATTTCTAGAGTAATTGTACAGTTTCAAATTTCGAGATAAAAAGGAAACTTGAGAATAAAATGGAAAAAACGAGTACCCAATTGAAAATTACCTATGGCAATTTTTTTTCTTTGGATGGAAAAACTTTTTTAACCAAAAATTCAGTATACCGAAAAACATAAAGTAACACAAATTTACTAAGAAGAACTCTCAATGGGTACTCATACTATACTATAAAAGGTATTACAGAAAATTCTTTAATGTAGTGACAAAAAACTGTTGATGATGGCAGATTATATCACATATTCTACTCCAATAGTTTTGATTAATAACAATATATTTTTAATAAATAATAATATATTAAGGAAAATTAGATCTGCCTATAGAAGCTTTAAATCAAAAAAATAGTTTTAATTTTATTCCATATTAGTTAATAGTATTTTTAATTTTTTGTAATATTATCATTTTTGTTTCATTCTATTTCAATTATAAGGAATTATTTAGTGAATTTAAACAGAACTATGTAGCTTTTAAGTTAGGTTTTAAGTGTTTTTTGTATAAACCAAACCATATCAATGGCTTCTCTGAAAGATGTATATTTGACCTAATTAAACTCACTAAAATATTGTGCACATGTCTTTCTATTTTTTTTTAATAATTTTTAAGTATCTATTACTAAAATATTTAGATGTCAAGCACTGGGTTTTTTATAATTTGTTGATGTCAACTGCTGATATTTTCGTTTAAGGACAAATTAAATAAAATTTAAGAACAACATATTTTTTTTTTCGGTAGAAGTTTTGATTATGCATATTTTTTAAAGTCCCAACATTGCAATGGACTTTCTGGTTACTGCCATAAGTAAAAAATTTAATATTTTTTTATATGTATTTAAACAATTATTTTTTATAATATCCATTACTGGTGCCGTTACCTTACTAGCCATATAGGTATATATAAAATTGAGCGAAGTGAATGAACCGATTGGACTCAAGTTGTGTATGTCAATGACCAAGAAAGACTGCATACTTGAATTGCACTGGAGAAATTTTGATATTTGTAATTCATGTACGGTTCTGTAACACCTGTTCTGGGACAAGCTGTACCACATTTGCTAAAATAATCTCATATTCACTCAAATGCAAAAATTTCTATTATTTTCACTGAAATTCTAAATAAAAAAAAACTGTTAGGCAATTATACTTATAGTCGGTTCATACTCCCGAAAATTATCAACTACCACTAAGAATTTTCATTAAAGTAACACTTCCACTACGAAATAAAAATGCGTTGTTCATACTTCAAAATTTAACAATTAGTAACAATTAAGGATAACCGATAAAAACAGCCCATAAATATTCTAACCTAAAAGTAAAACGTACATTTTTTGCTTTTCAACTGTGGTTATTTAATTTATTTTATTCTAAAATTTGCCTCCAGCCGATAACATTCGAAACCCGACACGAATTATGCCGACTTTTTAAGTTTAAGTTAAAAATTGACTAGGTTCTTAGTTGATAATTGAGAGTTGTTAATTTTCAGATGGGACTCTGAACTGATGAAAGTAAAGTGTACTTGATTCTTAGGGATAATTAGTAATTTTTGGAAGTATGAACCGACCATTAACATAAACAAATGCCACAATTTGTTTTCTTGGTTTATAATTATCCTACTCAAAAATTTTTGCTGGTCATGAATTGAATCTGAAACTAATTTTAACTGACAATTCGCTGAAGTGTCAATAATGTTAAAACGTAAGTAAAATGTATTAATGCTGATTTCCAGTAACATAGTTTAAAAAAATAAAAAATTCCTCTGTCATAATACTGTAATCCGCTTTTCAAAAACTTTTGATGAAAGTAAATATCTTCGCTTAGATATTCTACAGAGAATTAACTACCTACATAAAAGAGGCCCTATGAACTTTGCCCCTAGTACAAGTACAACATTATGAAAAGCCAAAGACAACTAAACGTTCCATTTCCATAACAATTACTCTAGGTCCTAATTTTAAAACTTTTTTAGTAAATCCAAAACTCAAGATTATAAATTATTCTTACCTAAAGAATAGCATAGATCCTCCTCCTGCCGCAACAGTATTCACGTCTAGCTGAGGTGCCTGAATTGTCACTCCTGCTGTAGTACTTTCGTAAACGTGTTCATAGTGACCGGCATATCGGGACACATCTGTAGAAGTACCGCCCATATCGAAACCAATAACAGGCAAATCGGTTTCCTTTTGCCACGTAGTTACTGCGTAACCAACCACGCCTTAAAAATATAAAAATAACATTTTATTAAACTTAAAACAAAATATATTTCTTTTATACGCCAGTACGTTCCCTACTGACATTTATTGTTTGTTCATCAAATAAGAAAAATGACTTAACCATATCTAATCGTTATTTTTAATAACTGTATTCCAAAAGATGATGTTATAAGAACACTTTTCAGAGTACAAATTTTTTGAAATGGATGTATGTAGAACTATCGTTAAAGTTAATTGACATTCAAAATTTAAATTCATACTTTGTTGAGCTGAAAATTGTGTTTAAAAAACTAAATAGTAAACTTCAAAATAGACCGACAGTAAAGGGCGTGGCTGGAAAACAAAGCCATAAAACTTGACTGTTCATTTATTTTAATATTCGGCAGTTGCAGTTGATCACGACACAACAATGTATGTTATACACTGTGTGAAAAGTCCAAGAAGTCCTGAATATTTTTAGGATTATTCAAACTAGCGGTAAATGTTTTAGATGTAAGTTTAAACACTAATAAAAACAAAAATTTGGAAATTAATTCATATACACAGGGTTGCTCAATAAGCAATGGAACATCAATGTTATATTTTTTCAAATTGGATACTCCATTTTCCGCTTCAATTTTTTATTCTACCTAAAAGTTTGTGTAACACTGCCTTCACCTAAAAGTAATAGTTCTAGAGATATTTCGATGTTTGTCCTAAATTATCTTATACACTTAATAAATTTGTATTGGTATCAAAATTGTTCTTAGACATTTTTTTAAAAGTCATAGATATTTTAAGTAAAATAGAAACAAATACTCTTCTTATAATGATGGGTTTTAAGGATAGACAAAGATCATACGGAAAAACAAGATATGTATTTATTATCAACTTTTTAGATGCTCAGGCGACTTTCAAATCTACGGCAATAAGAACAATTCAAAGATTTGAGAAAACGAATAAAGGCGCATGAAAAGAAAGATCAGAAACGGCGACAAATGAAGAGACAACATTTTGTTGAAATTACAAATATTTCCCTAAGAAGATCTGCCGAACAAGTAAATACTTCTTTAAGTCCGTTCAGAACAAATTCTCACTTTCATCCTTATAAACTAAGTTTGTTTCAAGAATTGAAAGATAATTACTATATACAGGGTGATTCTCCGGAAAATTTATCAATCGATTCTGGGAAAACTACAATTAGGAAGAATCTGAACACTTTAAAGTGTACAAACGTGCATGGGGACAGCCGCTAACTTGTTTTCAAGATGGCAGCCCTTTCAGTTATACCGGAAGTAGATGTCAACTTGTTTATTTTAAATGGACCACCCTATATATTATTGGATTTTTGATAAATTCTAGATATATTTCATGTATAATGTTCTATATTTAAATCTCTCCGTTTTGGACATATTTAAATTTTTATGTCAAAATGACGTTTGCGGTCCAAAACCTAACTATAAATTTTTCCTATAAGAAAGTCTTTGTTATTCAATTTGGGTTAGTTTTCTTGTAGACGAAAATCGACTTTAGTAGTCTTTATATGATATTTTGAAAATTATTAGTACAGAGTGATCAAAAAAGAAGAATAAAAATTATATTTAAAAAATCGTCAAAAGTCAATTTTTTCAAATAGAAAGCACCTATTTTTATAATTTTATCATATTAAGCATTAAAAATAAGGGTAACTTTGCATAAGGTTGTCTATTCAAAAATTTGTAGTTTTCAAAATATTGACAATTCAACATTTTTCTATTGTATCTATTGTGCCAACTAAACAATCTATTTTTTGTGAATTTGACTTCATTCGACCAAATAATATTATTCAAGAAACTAGCATTTTCTTGTGACCGAAGTAAAATAAATTGACAGAAGTCTACTCTTCGGGGAATATACATAGGGATGAAAATTGTGTTACCATAAAATCCTTAAAACTGATGTTTGGAATAATCCAGACCCTAATGCTACTTGCCTTGTAGATATTATCGGATATGCGGCGAAATATCCTAAAACTGTAGTTTCAATATTTTCATTATTAACAACTGGGTTATTTATATTTCTTTTTGCTTTTATGGATCCAAAGTTCTTGAAGTTTTCTATAATCCTTTTGACAGTTGATGCTGTTGGTTTCTGTTTCTGCGGATATCGGATCGCGAATGTATGGCATGTTCCTGAAATAACTCTATCACATTCTACATAAATAATAAATAAGTTTAAATAATCTCGTACGTGTAATTTAATCGCCCCGGCATAATTATTATTAATGAATGTCAAATAGCAAGAAATAGTGACAATTCTGTACGAGTTTGATTGTTTTATTTTCGCCATGCCTCGCCGTCATGGCCAACTAACAACAAAACTTAAAAGCCGTATAGCATTTTTACAATAGAAAAATGTTGAGTTGCCAATATTTTGAAAACTACAAAGTTTTGGAATAGACAACCTTATATAAAGTTACCCTTATTTTTAATGCTTAATATGATAAAATTATAAACATAGGTGGTTTCTATTTGAAAAAATTGACTTTGGACGATTTTTTAAATACAATTTTTATTCTTCTTTTTTGACCACTCTGTACTAATGATTTTCAAAATATCATAAAAAGACTACTAGAGTTGATCTTCGTCTACAAAAAACTGACCAAAATTAAGTAATAAAGACTTTCTTATAGGAAAAATTTATAGTTAAGTTTTGGTCCGCAAACGACATTTTTGACATAAAAATTTAAATATGTCCAAAACGGTGAGACTTAAGTATAGAATATTATACATGAAATATGTCTAGAATTTTACGTAGAAATCAAAAATGCAATAATATATAGGATGCTCCATTTAAAATAAGCAAGTTGGCATTTACTTCCGGTATAACCGAAAGTGCCGCCATCTTGAAAATATTTTGGCCGGCTGTCCCCTATGCACGTTAGTACATTGTCAAATTTTCAGATTTTTCTTAATTATAGTTTTCCCACAGTCGTTCGATAAAGTTCCCGGAAAATCACCCGGAATAATTACAGAACTAAATTTTGCAAAATTATAATTTTTTCAACTGAATCGTTTTTTCTAATAAGACTACTTAATTGCCGTTATTAAGCTGACCAAAATCCACATTGGATGCGGGAGACTAATATCCGCAAAAAATTAATGTATGGGCTGGAATTGTATGTACTAGTTTAACAGGCAATTTTTTTATCAATGTGAAAAACAACTTCTCTGAATATGGAAAATTAAATCGTAGCTGCAATTTAAACTGTAATATGTCCAAATTTTTTAAATATCTGATTTCAGCAAGATGGAGCTTTACCATATTTAGCGGCAAAAATTTATTTTAATGATCCTTTCCCCAATCGACGGATAGCAGGAAAAGCTACCATGGAAAAGCCAGCTAGATCACTTGAAAATTTTCTATGACGTCATTTAAAACTTAAAGTATACGTATCGAAACTAGCAGACCTAAATGTATTGAGAGCTAGAATACTTTAGGAATATGACTTTAATACTCAAAAAACGTGATTGAGAAGTTTCATTACAATTTGTAACTGTTATAAGAAGTATTTAAGTTTGTATAAACTGATTAAGAAGAACAAAATCTCAAATTTTCGGAATCTTCAAAATAGTCGCTGTTTATCTTGGCAAGATAAAAGTATTTTGATGCTATTACGATCATATACTTACCTCCAGCAGGTCCTGATAAAATGGCTCTGGCACCATTAAAATTTTCCATAGGCGTCAATCCTCCATCGCTTTGCATGAAAAGTACCCTGGTACCCTTAAGGTTATCTTTAAATCCATTGCAAAAACCTTCTACGTATCTTCTAACATGAGGTGTAAGGTAAGCATCTGCGCATGAAGTAAATCCACGAGGTACGATCCTTGTCATGGCGATAACATTATGGGAGAGGGAAACATGCTTAAAACCTGAACAAAACATTTAACAAAATTTATCCAAAACTGTAAATTCTAAAACATCAGTGCATTAGACTAACTATCTTAGAATAATGGAAAATATTTAGCTTTAAAATCAAATATGACCCCGAAAACATTCTAAAGAAGGGACAAAACCCAGAATCTTTCTATGGATTATTAAAAAGCCATATAAAAGGAACTTTGAACCGAAGAACCAAATCAGATAAAATTAGGATGGAACAGTATACCTTTACTCCAGTTTGTCTTTAAAAAAAAAGCGAAAAAATTTATTACAGATATCTGAAGGTTTTAAGTCATAGGGGTGGCCTAGTAAATGATAAATACGTAAAAAGGTACTGTCAGATTGATTGTGTTTATGAACAACGACCAAAGTCAGAAAATTCGATTTTCTGCCCATAGAGATTTCCCATGACATTTTAGAGAAAAATTGTATTAGTGAAAGATGTAAGTATTGAAAAGACCTTTAATTTCATGTTTTATACGTCAAAATTCATAAACGATTTATCGAGATAATGGCAAGAAACCTCTTTTTTTGCACTATTTTATAAATGGTAATAACTTTTACAAGAATGGCCGAAAGTGACATATGATACCTTGATAATGAGGCCATTTAGAGAAAAATTGTATTAGTGAAAGATGTAAGTATTGAAAAGATCTTTAATTTCATGTTTTATACGTCAAAATTGATAAACGATTTATCGAGATAATGGCGAGAAACCCCTTTTTTGCACTATCTTATAAATGGTAATAACTTTTACAAGGATGGCCGAAAGTGACATATGATACCTTGATGATGAGGCCATTATGGGACTTTTGTAATGTGCGAAAGTTCAGCCAGATTGGTTGAATAATTTATGAATAATGTCAATTGTTTATTGGTAAAATGAATTCTTGAAACGTCAAACTATCAGGAAAGTTAAAATAATAATATATTTAATCTGAAATTGTTGTTAAAAAAGAGGATTAAAAAAGAGGTGTTTTTTTGCTTATGAACAATTAGAGTAACTTCGTAATTTTTCATGGTACAGACTTGTTATTAGGTGGTTGAGAACAATGGATTTTAGACTTCCTCTACGGCTAACAGGAGCCAAGATAGACTTTTTTTAAAAAATCATATCTCTGTTGTTTATAAACAGCTGAATGAGATCCCGCCTTTTTAAATTGTTATAGCTATATGCACGCTGTAAACACAGGTGGCACGAGGATTTCTCGTAACGAAAATTATGTGGCTCCATAACTATTGCACAGACGCAACTCACTATAAGATTGCGCATTTACGCATTAGAAAACATGTTATTTTAAATAGAAATGAAAAAATGTCTTCTTTTTAAAAATATTATTCATTATTGTATTTAAAAAAGAAGAAATAAAATAAAATATTTCTTCTTTTTTAAATATAATAATGAATAATATTTTTATTTCAAAACCCAAGACACTGTTAACTTTGCACGCGCTCCACTTTGAAGTTTCGATATCATAATATCGCCGCGCGAAAAAGAAGCTCCGACCTGCTCCCCCCCAACAAGCAACAGCTCATTTCTGCAAGTACCTTCAATTTAAAGGGCTATCAGTTCATACACAATGAATAAATTGCATATTTATTCTTTGCATAATAAAATATAGGTCCCCGTTTAAAATCTGTGCCGATTTCGAGTCTAACAGCCGGATTCACTAACATGGTTTAAATTTAAAACCGCCCTAAATTGACAGCTGAGGTCTTAAATTGACAAAAGCAACAAAAAGTCAAGTAAATTTTAAACCCTAAAAATAAAAGCATAAAAAATCATCTGGTTTTAACTGAACCGGTAAAAATGGAAAATTTTATTTGTTTTCTGGAAACAACTATTTCTCCTAATTGTTTCGAGGCTTTATCGCCAGGCTCTTATCCTTAATGTCCCTATATAAGCGTTTATTTGTTGACATATCTAATATAAATTATGACAATATCATAAGCAAAACAAAACTGGCCGACTAGAAGATATAAATTTCGTGGCAATTAGATCGGGTTTAAATTTTAAATCTTCTTAGTGAATTTGGCTATTAATGTTTATTAACAACAGTGATATGATTTTTTAAAAATGTCTACCTTGGTTTCTATTGGTCGTAGAGCGGTTTTTTTCTGAAATCCGGACTTTTCAACTACCTTTACAATCCACCTATTAAGAAGTCTGTACCATGAAAAATAACAAAATTGTTCTAATTGTTTATAAGTAAAAAAATACACAATTTTGAAATAAATATATTATTTTTGAACTTTCCTTGTAGTTTGACCTTCCATGAATCCATTTCACTTTTTAAAATGTCTCTAGAAGCATTATCTTCTAAGCACTAATTGTTTAAACTTTCTATGCCTTTAATAAACAATTGACATTACTCAAAAACTAGGCTACCGATTTGGCTGAACTTTCGCACACTTATGGAGATCTATAATGGCATCATCATCATGTTATATGTCAGTTTCGGCCATTATTGTAAAAGTTATTAGCAATTATAAAATAGTGCAAAAAAGGTTTTTTTTCCTCTAAAATGTCATCGGAAGATTCTATGGGCAGAAAATCAAATTTCCCCACTTTGGCCGATCTTACACAGATCGAATTACTTGTTTTAGCCAAAAAACTTGGCAAAGCTGAGGGCGAAATTTACCATTTCTACGACCATGCAGAAGATATATCGAAAGCCAAGCAAATACATTGCATTGTTATGCCAGAGAATTAAATTTCTAGAAGGCTTTACCTTGACGTCTGAAGAAATAAAACACATACCCCCCTAAAAAAATAATAGACTTCGTAATATCCAAATATCCTGGGATTATATTAGATTAAGGTATCGTACGCAAGATCTTATAGGTCAAAGTACTGTAGAGGGGCAAGAAACACCTGAAGAACTCACCCACAATCTAGCAATAATTCAAGGTTCGATCTTCCAAGGGGAGGGAGAGGGAAACTCCGTTAATACACATGTCAGCCTATATTATTATATTGTTGTAACATAAATATAAACTTAAAAGCAATGATTTCTCAGGTGACCAATGTCATGAACGATATAACAGTTTAGAATTTAAAATTTTTCAAGAAATTTTAAATATTTACTTCCAAAAATTTTATTTCACAACACATGATCACGTTTATTTTAAAAATATTACCGTTAAAGTACAAAGAACTTAACTTACCAATTTCTTTTGCAATTTGACCAATTTGTATCTCATGTTCAAAATAGGTATAACTATGGGCTAAGGCGACAGAAATACTATCAATTCCCTTGTTTTTTATGTTTAACAAACTCGTTCTAACTTCTTCCGGATTTAGTTCTTTGACTACATAAAATTTTTCGCCAGTTTGTCCCACTACGACTTCCCAATTTTTTGTTTCTTCTCCCAATTCACACTTGTCTTCAAGTTGTGGTATTATTCTACAATCTACCTCAACTACTTCTTTATACAGAATTTCCGGACGTCTGATATTCTAAAATCATATCCATAAGTATAATATTTTAAACCAATGAGACTATTATTATTTAATACAAATTTATATGCAAAATGCAATATGAATGTAAATACTAACAGTGCTCTACAAATTATAATCTTTATTACGTCTATCAAAAGAGTAAGACTTATTTTGAAGGGGCATAATCAAGTTAACTCAAATTTACTGAGTATTTAAATAACATTATTTTTGGATATGTAGAATTTTAATAAAAAAGTTATAATATCTAGAAATGATTGCTTTATCTTTTTTAATTGATATAGTGCTCCACTTTCCTTGATAATGTCGTTCTATGACCCCCCCCCCCCCAAGAGCTTTGAGTTTAGGAAAATAGACCCGATTTTGCCAATTATATTACAGTTTATTGAAGAACTAGAGAGAATAATAAATCATTTTTTACCTTTTTTTCTCTACGCAAAGTACCTGTGTGCTTTAGTCCGGTGTCTTTAGCAAAATTTGTTAGACACATATATTTTTCATAGGAATGGGTTAGAAATTTTATAATCAAAAATACCGGTCTATAATAATCGGCTATTTGGGTTGGATGACAATAGATATTTGGAAGTGTGAAGTGTTAAAAAGAATTTTAATCCTTGTCATAGGCGTCGGAAGAAGGTTTATTTATCACTAAGTATTTATGGCATAAAATATTATTTCAGTAATAAATAAAATAAAAAGTTTTTATAATATTATTTTATTTCTTACAATTTCTGAATAATTCACATACATTACAAAAAGTAGATAATTTTGACATATTGAACACAAATCAAAACTGTATTTTTATTATTTTTAATTTGTCATAGAAACCGTTTTAGGCACATTCAGACTAAAATGTATCCTTATTCTCTCAAAAAAATTTTTAATTTTAATACTTACAAAATACCCATTGTCAAAAATACAAAAAGTTAAACATAAAAAAAATAAATTTGTCCATATTCTATTAAAATATTTTTGGGGATATCGGTCATTTTATTTTTAATTAAAAACATTTTTAGGACATTTGACGTTTCAGTTTATTTATTTCTTAAACCATCTGCAGAATTACAATTAAACACGAAAAAGGGATTCAAATGTAATCAGTTTTTATATGTTACAGTTAAAATTAGACCTACTTATTTTTATTTTTATTTTACTGATATCTAATTTAATTTACTTTATTATATGGAAATCCGATAGCCCCAAAAAAAAATAAGATAAACATGTTAATTCTACACGCTCAAGAAAAAGACACAAATACAATAATAAAATAATAAAAAACTTACGGCTAATTGGAATTAAATATATATAAAATTAAAGAGTGGGATACACTAAAATAAAAATATATAAAAAATTTAAAAAATATATAAACAACATTAAACAATAAAATATAACAAAAACAAAAATTTAAATAATAAATTGTGTTTACACTGGTAAACATTACGTATCTAATTCCTAGTCAAAGGCAGTGAAACTATCTTCACTCAAATTAATTTTAATTGGTTCCTCTATCTCACCGATCATGAGATCGAGTTTTCACATTTTGTTTTATTCTTTTATTATATGGATTTTTCCCAATTTTTCGCAGTAACTTTATCCAAAAAAAACTTTCAAAAGTTTAGTTAAATTATTAATTTTGTAAGTTGTGTTACTTCTAGCAACTCTACCTTTTACTTGAGAGAGATATTTATTACTCCAAAGGCCGGACGATCTACAGGAACAGATTTTCTATCTGGTTTTTCTTAGCAAAAATTAAGTTCTCTGAAGACTTTCCAGAATTAAGTTTTTTTAATTTCAAATAAATCGTATATGTATGTACAATCCCTTTAATTGCAGTTCTCATCTCTTCTTCCAACGAGGTTTTTCGTCTGTCTGCGATCGAATTTGGTTTGGGAGTACTAACGATTCCAGTCGTTTTTTTCTCATTCAGTATTCGCTACATAGTAGATTTTCCAACTCCTGTCATTTCGGAACATATCTCAACAGAGCTTTTAACATTATTATCCAGATATTGATATCTTAAAGTATCATAAACATTCATCGTAATAAGTTTTTCATTGAGGAAAAAATGCCCTGGTTTAACGATTTTGGAGGTGGACGCCACATCTTTAGGGTATCTCACTAATCTCAAACAATATATAAAAACAAGCGCAAACAAGATATATCACTAAGAACAAACTGTAAGCTGTACTTTGCTCACTAGCAGAAATTAAATTGAACTATCAGAAATTTTATTGTTGCAGTAAATATATAAAAGCTTATAATATTTAAATATAGTGAAATATAATTAGATTAACGGCAGTCCTCAGTTACCTGCGGCACTGGAGCAGGTACGTTGGAGGTTTCGGTAACAGTTTTATTACTCTCTCTAATTCTTGAATAGAATATAAGAATGTGTATGCTTGCAATCACCCCCCCCCCCCTCCCAAGACCTTTAAGTTCAGGAAAATAGAACGGATTCTGCCTTTTAGATTAGGAATGTGTATGCTACTGACACTCCCCCCCCCCCCCCGACAACTTTTTTTCTTGCCATCCTGTACTTTTGTGATATTACCGCCCCCCCCCCAAAGAGAGAGGCTGGATCCGCCCCTGATGGGGACACGCTATCCCCCGTATTTTTGAGACAAAAATTTAAAGCAATTCCAGATGATATATTTTGAGGGGTATTTTATATCCAAGAGTTTGACAGTTTTTTCCTCTCTTCCCTAAAGACTTTAAAAATCTGCATCATGCTTATTTTTCTGTCTGGCTCAATTTAATCTCGAAGTCTGTATTTTTCATCGATTTCTGAAATCCTAAAAAAATCTCTTTTAATTTTGCACTTGTAATTTTTCGATGAACTATAAAGCGTCACTTTCATGAGTGTGTGATCACAAAGTTTTTCAATATTACCAACTTTATATCCAAAGGCGCCACAGTAACATCTTCGTTTTGTACTGATGGTTCATGAAGTAGGTATATTCTTGTTTCTGTAATACAATTCTCCCTTAAAGGCCAGATCTTTTTTTATAAAATTACTCTTTCTGTCATTTCCATCTTACAGTAGTACTTACGGTAGGCATATATTTCCCATAAATATATTATTTCTCCAGCAAAAGTTGCAGATTCTAATACGTTTCTTTGAAAGAAATAGCACGACCTACAGGAATACAGGAGTATTTGTTACAGTTGTGTAAAATTAATGCGTTAAACTAATTTTAGAAGAGTGTATAGTAATTAAATTATAACAAAATTCACATCTTAGCACGTGAGTTACATATCCCCAAAACTATTGTAAATGATATTTTAAAAGAACAATTGTTACATCCACACCAAGTGCAAAATGTTCAGGAACTTTTACCGATTGATCCCCTTATGAGTCTTACATTTTGTGAATTGGAAACAAAGGGATTCGTGATCTAAATTTTGTTAGACGAATTTTGTTTAGTGACGAGGCGTGCTTGACAACATCTGAAGACACCAACCTGCACAACGAACATGTTTATACGGATAAAAGTCCATATGCCATTAAACTTGCACACCATCAGCATAACTTTAGAATAAATGTTTGGGCAGGTATTATTGATCGCTACCTTATTGGTCCTGTTGTAATTCCGGACAAAATAAAGGAAAATATTTATCTAATTTTTTTGCCAAACATATTACCAGTTTTTCTGGAAAATTTGTCTATTTTATTTCGGCGAGAACTATGGTACATGTATGATTTTGCCCCACCCCATTTTCCATTGCTGTTCGGCAATATTTACACGACCAATAACCCAACCAATAGAATGGAAGAAGCGTGAAGCATCAATAAAATGGCCACCACATTCTCCAGAGTTAAATATGTGTAACTTCGTTCTGTGGGGCCTCTTAAAACAGAAGTATACAACACTCCAGTGAACAACCGCAAATAATTATTGCAAATTTACTTAATTAATGTTTTGTTTTTAGTTCAGGTTTCAATATTTTTAAAATACATATCTGATCTGATGATAATCTCTTGACCGCGGTAGTTTATTCTTTGTTGAAATGAATACATTTCCTAATGGCATATATTTCTGCCTGGAAAATGCTTGGTGACTTACTCAAGCTTTCGTAGTGTCTGGTGCCGGATCCATACACTCCTATTCCAAGTCCCTTCGTTGTATAGCATTTAATGGATTTCTTGTTAAGTATTTAATGGTGTTTCTGTCCCATTCGCTTTTGCGACTCAACTTTGTACTGAAGTTTTTCACAAGATTGAATTTATTTCTTATTTCATCTTGAGACATGTCCCAGATTTGTTGATATCTGGAAGAGAGATTGGGTTTCGTTTTATGACCTCATCTCTCGTCATTCTATAAATTGTCCTCTTCACCATACTCTCCACAAGTATATGTAGAGATATAAGTTTTAGAATTACATGGCGGACGTTGGCCAGCATTTCATTGCGCTAGTCATACACACACAGGCCAGTCTTTGAACTTTAGAGAGGTTACCTCTCCGGTTAGTCAGACTGGTTTAGATCAGTGCCCCCTATCTGATGATTGGTCTCACTTTTGCAGTGTACAACCACTGCAGAATTTTTGGGTTTGTGCCCCAGCTTTTTCCCGCAAAGTTTCTACAGACCATCAAGGCTTTTGTAGCATTGTTAATTACTTCTTTTTCATACTTGTTCCAGAGAAGTTTATTATCCAGGGTCAGTCACAGAGGATATTCCCGAATTTGCCTCTTGCGATCGCGACCATGTCGTCAGCATAGCCCTGACAAGATATGCCGAGGTCAGTCAGATCACAGAGGAGTCGATCTACAATTAAGCTCCGCATAAGTAGAGAGGCTATTCCCCCCTGAGAGCATTGTCTGGTGGTACAGAGGGCGATAGTGAAGACACTATCGGATAGGATAAGAATCCTATCTGTATCTCTGCGATTCTAGTGGAGAGAAGTTACGCTATCCATTTAGACATCGGTTCGTCTACCCTTCTGTCACCAAGTTCTCTTTTGACAGCCTCATGCGGAGTGTTGTCAAAAGCCTTTTCTATATCAAGAAAGGCATATATTACAGTTTCCTTACGGTTCAGTGCTTCTTGAATCTCATCTATTAATTGTATCAGTGCGGTTTCCGTAGACCTACCTGCTTGATACGCATGTTGATGAGAATGCAATGGCGCCTGTTCAAGAATTTCTGTCCTAGTTATCCACTGCTTCCTCCATCGTTTTTAAAATAAACGATGTGAAACTGATGGATCGCAGGGATTTAGGGTGTATGGTGTTCTTTTTCCCCGCTTTTGGAATGAAGGTGACTCTGGCCCTTTTCCATATTTCTGATATATAGTCCAATTCCAGGTTACTTTGAATGATGCGTATATTATGTGTGGTAAAACTGAAGTAGAGCCGGAATTATTCCGTCAACTTCTCGGGTTTTAAATGGTTAGAAGGTGTTCATTGCCGCTACTGCATATGTGTCTGGCCATTGCTATAGCTTCTCTGGTGGGCCTTTCATGATGTTCTACTACATCATTCGCGATGCTAGACTTGCTCCCCTAAAAGTGAGTGCTATTCTTTCCTCCTCGCTCTTCGTAAAGCTACCGTCTGGCTTTCTATGGACATAAATCTTATTGAACAGTGTAATCAGTCAAGCACGGAATAAAAATATTTTACCTACTTGTAAGGTTATCAAAACCCCTATGGTGTATTTTTTATTATGTCAAAATTCACTATTGTATCGCAAACAATAACAACCAGAAAGAATTAACTTAATTACTGAATTTGATAAGCTTGATGATGATATCTATGAGATAAGATCTCATATTAAAAAAAAAACGACTTTATGATCTTAAGCCTTCAAAAATTTTATATAAATCTTAAGCTAACCAAAATCATCAATCCACGTATTCAGTAAAATAGATCTCGTAAAAAAAGCGATTTTTAGAAAAAAAAAATAGCCCTTTTCTAAATAGTTAGGTATAAATTAAAAGTATCCTCTATCACAAAATTAGAAGTCAATATTAAAATCAAACGCATACTCCATATTAGAAGATATTCCGATAAAGGATGATGTTTCCTGCCACGCTACTATAGCCATGCCATTATTTTATTTCCCTTTATTATCCGTATTCCTTTGGGCATAACACATGAAAATGCATGAATATTTGAACCATTGTATCGTCCTACCTATGTCAGATATAAAGGGAAATGTTCGGTTATTTTCACGTATCGATACAGATTCTATTCGAATTCATATTCGCGTGTTATGCCTTTAATCTCGATTTACAAAGTGCCTTTAGCAAACAAGAAGTTACACTCGAATAAATATATGTTAATAAATTTAACGATCTTTTAGGTTCAATCCAAACGAATAAATGTTCGCACATTTAAAATTGTTCCAACATACTCTTTTCTTGAGTCAAAATGAAAAATGGAGATCATAATGTTTGTAATTATAACTCTAAATGGATTTAAGGTAAATTTAATACACTGTATCTACCCTGTTAAAAATAATTTTAAATTTAATGTCCATTCTACATTAAATTTAATAATTTTATACCAAAAATCGTGAATAATTTACATTTACTTTGAATTTAAAGCATTCATTAAAATATCAGCTCGTTGTACATTAAATTTGATTAAATGGTATCTTAAATTTCAATAAAGAAACTGAAAAGATATTTCAACTTCTGTACATTAAAATTGATTCACATAGACCCTAATACTAAAGGTATTTATTTACATTATTATTCAATATTTTATAACGTACACTGCACGAGATTCCGGGAGCTGGCACAACTTGTATTGGACTTTTTGTTTAGTATAAGTTGCTTAAAGGACTCAATTTTCTTACGGTACGTGAACCAATGAATTCGAAACCGGTCTAGAAGGCGGATACTACCTATGGGAAAAATATCCACCTTTTCCAGATAGTTTCAGGATTTTTTGAACTCTTATCAGTGTTGATGCATTAAATATGTGAATACAAATCTTAAAATCAATGAACACTGGCTGTATATTTAATGTACATAGTCACCTTAAAAGAGAAATAATCAAACTTTAAATTTAATGTATGATTACTTCTTCTTCCTCTTTTATTTAAGACGACGTCTTGTTTTTCTGCCATATTAAGCCTCCTGTGATGTTGATGTCCAACATTCGTGCCATCGTTTTGGAGGTCGACCAGTGGGTCTTCTAGTGTTTGGTATCTCGTTCTTATCCCATTTTGCCCATCGATCGTCGCCCAATCTGTCCACATGGTCCCTCCAATATCTGCGCCTTGACCTTATGAACCGTACCACATCAGACCCCTTAAGCTCTTCCCTTATTTCGGAACTTCTTATTTGATCTCTTAGGGTTACTCATTTGATTGTTTTTAACGTTTTCATTTCAGCCGTTCGTAGCATACTTTTTGTTTTAGATGTTTCGGCTCGAGTTTCCGATGCATAAATTAGTACTGGTCTTATCACAGTTCTGTAGATGCGTACTTTGCTCTCTGTGGACATATACTTATTTTTCCAGATTATGTCCCTCAGGCATCCTGATATCCTTGAGGCCTTGTTAGCCTGTGCTCTGACTTCCTGGTATAGATTTTTATTGCTTGATACATCAACTCCCAAGTATCTGCAAGACATGCTTTATCTGATAGGATGGCTCTTTACCACCAATTTGCATTTGACAGGGTCTTTTGAAATTACCATCGTTTCGGTCTTTTCTGTAGATATTTCCATATTTAAATTTTTTGATGTGGTCTGGAATCGGTATAGTAGTCGTTGCAGATCGTCTTCATTTTCTGCTAACAGTAAGGCGTCGTCGGCAAAACATGAGATTTTTAAAGATTTTCGACCGATTTTGTATCCTCCATTAACTTCTTTTACATTTTGGATTATCTTGTCCATAATTAAATTAAAGAGAAATGGACTCATACTGTCGCCTTGTCGTATTCCCGTCATGATAGGTATTTCCTCTGTTACTCCTTGTTGTATCTTTATGCGTGTCTTATTGTTTTTATTTAGCTCTTCAATTACCGTAATATAGTTGTGGTTAACGCCATTTTCCTGAAGTATTTGCAAGACGTCTTTAAGTCGAACTCTATCAAACGCTTTTTTAAGATCCACTAGGCGGATGAAAAGAGGTTTATTGAATTCTATCGATTTTTCAATAGTCTGTCGGATAATGAAAATCGCATCAACTGTCGATCTGTTCTGTCTAAACCCGTATTGTTCTTCACTTATTGCAATTTTACGCGTTAGTTTTGAAGTCATGATTTTTGTTAATAATTTGCTTGTGCTGTTTAGTAGTGTTATTGTTCTATAATTGTTGGGATCATTCTTATTTCCCTTTTTGAAGATGGGTATAGTCAGGCTGTTCCTCCACTGTTCTGGAATTCTGCAGGTTGATAGAATTTTGTCGAATAGTATTGTTAGTGCTTTTTCTAGTTCAAGGCCCCCATATTTAAGCATTTCATTGGAAATATCGTCGGTTCCCGGAGCTTTTCTATTTTTCAGTTTGGTCAGCATTTCGTGTACGTCTTCTATTTTTATGTTCTCGTCTTCCATCATCGGTTTTACCTTATCTAAATCTATTTAGATGTCCTCATTATTATACTCCTGGTTAGTGTAAAGGCTCTGCATGTATTATTTCCAGTTTTCTGCTGTTATAGAATTGATTACCACTTCTTCGTGGACTTCTTTTTTCCTATTTCTTATTACGTTCCAAACTTTCCTTTGCCCCCCTATAAATTCCTTTCCATTTCGGCGGAAAACCTGATTACATTAAACTGAATGGAATAAATTAATTTAGATTAACGTAAATTATTAAATTTAATGCATTACATGAAATGCGTTTAATAAACGTTTGTGAAATTTGCTCCTAGTGCATTTACATTAAATTTAATGTATTTCCTTTTTACAGAGTGCATTATAAATTGCTTTAAACCAACCATTTAACGAATATTTAAAAATTATAATATAAGACAAATTGTAACTAAATTTTTTAACTCATTTAAAAGGCCTAATATTTTTTCTCACCAGATTCGCCTTTTTCTTCACCGCTTAAACCTAGATTAAAATCTAAATCTCCAGCTTTCATAACCAAGTTAGTCAGCGTAATATTTTATTTTTGCCTAATTGCCATACTCCTGAGCATGACGCATCAAACTTCACAAATATCTGCACTATTGTATCGCATCCATACGTAATAATCCAATATAATCGTAAATGTTTGTCGATTTTGCCGTATCATTTCAAATTCAATTCGGACCCACGTTCGCGTAGTGCCTTTTAATCTTGATTTACGAGGTGCCTTTAGCAAACTGGACTTTACACCAAAATAAAAAAATTTCGACAAATTTAATAATCGATCAACATATCAACTACAAACACTATAAAGTGTATAAAGCATTTTAAAATGGTGTTAAAATTTTAAAAGGTTTAAAGGCGACAGAGTTGTTCAGAAATAAATTAAATTAAAAGCTCTTTTAATGAAAAACTCTGACAAATATTTACAATTGCCTGATGTCTCGCTTTGTCTGGAAGGGTCCTGTCTTTGAGAGTTATGTTTCGTGACCCGGAAAAGATATAACAGGACGTTTTTTGTCTTTCTATGCTAATAAAACTTCAAGAAAAATTAATAAATAAATAAGTAAATAAATATATATATATATATATATATATATATATATATATATATATATATATACAGTGTGATCAGTAAAGTCTGCATCATATGGGAAAATTTGACAGGTGATTACCCTTATCTATCAAATTTTATTTTTTTTCAAAAACAAATTCAAAAGGGAGTTATATCTCAAAATGTCGAAAAAAGTTATTAGAAAAAGTTTTTCTAATAAATTTTTAGCCCATATGCAAAATTTCAGCTGTATAAGTTAATTTAGACCATGGTTCATCCCAGACATATTTTGTTTAAAGTAGCGCCATATTAAATGTGTGTTTTTCTACAAAGTTCAAATAGGGCAATTAAAATTTGGTCATATGTGATGCAAAGTTTATTTGTTTTTGATCCTGTATAAGATAACTCCATCAAATAACTATTTTTGAAAACGTAGTTTGTGTCTAAAAGTAATACATATTATAGTTAAGACAAGTACACAGTGTCATCAGTAAAGTCTGTATTAAGTGGAAAATAAATTTTTATTAAACTTTGCGTAGAGTTTATGATTTTTTATTAAGAAATTTTAGTGTTTTCAATTAAATTATTTTCTTAATATTAATGTGTGTTACTTTTGGACACAAACTACGTTTTCAAAAATAGTTATTTTATGAAGTTACCTTATACAAGGTCAAAACAAATAAACTTTGCATCACATGGGACTAATTTTTAGGAGCCCTATTTGGATTTTGTAGAAAAACACACATTTAGTATGGCGATACTTTAAACAAAAAATGTCTGGGATGAAACATTGTCAAAACTTACAAAAAATGGGCAAAAAATCTAAATTATCTTATACAGCTGAATTTTTGCATATGGGCTAAAAATTTGCCCGATATTTTGAGATATAACCACACTTTTGATTTTTTTAAATTAAAATTTGCTGCTAATCACGTGACTACAATGTTTTTGGTTCATTTTCATCTCGGTCGAAGCAGAAATAGAGGCCAAAGTCAAATTTCGAATAAAGCTGCTAATAAGAAAATCCCCATATGATGGGATTTACTGGTTACACAGTATATATATATATATATATATATATATATATATATATATATATATATACATATACAGAAAAATATTTAGCAAGCATCATGCAACCAAGAGTGGAACTAGCCGATTCCTTCGTGAAAAATTTCGAACATTTGATTGGACAAAATCACCATGAACGAAGATTTTCCAGCCTACACAATTGAACTTGCAGAACACTGCCTAAAAACACATATTTCATGTTCGATAACCAAATATACAAACAAACAGATGGCGCACCTATGGGGTCCTCACTTTCACCAGTTATAGCCAACCTTTTCATGATATATTTCGAACAAGAGGCACTGTAAAAAGCACTCTTAAAACCGAAATTTTGGAAACGCTTTGTGGATGATATTTTTATAATATGGCCACATGGAAAAGAACACCTGGACGGTTTCCTCATATACTTGAATAATATCCACCATAGATTCCAATTCACGCTAGAAATCGAGCAAGAAAAGAAACTTCCTTTTTTGGACCTGTTACTAACTAGAAAACCCAACAATACCCTAGGTTTTAGCGTATATGGAAAACCCACACATACTGACCGATATCTCAATGCAGAGTCACATCATCATCCCTCTCAAAAGCAGGCACACTAATATCAAGATCTCTCCGACTAACAGAACTCGACACAAAACAAGACGAAATAAGACACATTTCAATAGCTCTAGAACGGAATGGTTTCTCACAATCAGACATAAAAAAAAGCCATAAAAAGACAAGAGAAACCACAACAAAAACCAAAGACCAAGATCAAACAAAAAAAAAGGCCATAATCCCATACGTAAAAGAAATAACGGACAGAATCGGAAGAATCTTAAGAAAACATGACACACAGCGATTGCTCTCCCGGAAAATATATTTAGGAAAATTTTTTAAAATCTGACAGTTTACTAAAGTCGATGGGGGCAATTCGGCTAAATTATTTTCAAGAACATGAAAAAAAAAACATTAGACCTGATCTAGTTACCATGAAAGTTAGATCTTCTAGTTGGCCAGTCTTGTTTCCTTATGATATGGTTTTAGTTCATATTACATGCGTCAACAAATAAATGTTTATATAAGGTTATCAAGGATACAAATACAGAGACAAATCTTTAAAATCCATAATAGGTATAGTTGTTACTTGAAAACTAACAGAATTTTCTAGTTTTGTCGGTTTAGAATTAAAATAAAATTATTATTTATCCTTGGATTTTTAAAGTTCAAAATTGTTACTGTTGCACTTATCAATTTTAATCCTTCACTGTTAACTTAGGCTAGTTTTAAATTAAACCATGTTAGTGAATTAGGGGGTAAATTTTTAATCTGTAGAATTTTTTTAACTATCCTGAATAATGTAACTAACGTTCAGATTAAAATAAAAATTCCAAAATAACAAAGAACCAACTGACTAAAGCGATTTGCAAACTAGTTTATTCTGAAAATGGATATACTTAATTTCTTCAAAAAATAATCATTACAAAATCTTTAGCTATTTCCATGTCTTAGTAAGAATTAACAATATAGTCTATGCGGGACCCTGACATACTTAATGGCAGTACGCGGCGCAACCTATTGTATCGAAGCCCATTAAAAACTTTCCGAACGAGAATAGATATTAAAGACATATAACGTTGCCGAATATAGGACGTTTGGAAATTGGCATGATGTACAGCAAATATACTATTTGAATAGTTAGAAGCGAGCGCTCCGATGTCTGGCAGCCAACTAACTCAACTAAAAATATTCAAAAATATACAGAATTTAATATTCTCCTATTTTCCAAGCCCATACTTTAAGAAAAACTTCCAAGCGTCCGTATACAGACGCCTGGACGAGACGGACGCTAGGAAAATAGCAATTTGATAATGGCCGCCGGGACTATAGTCAGATAAATATAAATATATAAATATATATATATATATATATATATATATATATATATATATATGTTATAATTTAAAGAATATTGACTTGATTGAAATATAACAATAGAATTATTTCTTTCTGCGTGTGTAATTAGCGCGACGTCGAATAACTTAAAATACCATATTTCCTCCCGGTCCAAAATTTGTCAAATGATTGTTAACATAATACTCTAAGTAATAAAAAAATCAACTGGAGAAACCCGTCAACTGGTGTATTTAAATAGGGGATCGACGCTCACGCCTGGCTCCCGTGCTACACCCTTCACTGCATCAGCTGACAATCTTTCCACCGAGATATAGCCAGCTAACGTTTTTATTTATTCAAAGTAGCATGTAAACTATCATCTGACAAATTTTTAACTGAGAGGAAATCATTGAACAATTTTTTTTTCATATTCATGTGCCCAGCCGTATAATCCACCACCTTACAGCCAATTGACTTTTTTTCTTCAAAGTATTATGTCAACTATCATTTAACAAATTTTCTGTCGGGAGGAAATGATTAAAAATATTTTTTTTCTACGTGAGTGGGGGGCCGTCACTGCTCAACCCACTCACGAAGCTGCAGCTAACATTCAGGAGGCTTCATGATACAACTCTCGGAAACTTTTCACCAGTTATCGCCCAAGAGCAATTTGGTCATGAAAACCTGTCGTTGGCTTGCAGTCTATTAGTAAACTGACAAATTTTAAAAGTTTACTTCTTAAACAATTCTTTCTGGAAGAGTGGAGCAAAATTTCTGCGACTGATATACTCAAAAGCGTTTTTTACTTTAAAATTGGCAGTACAAAGTGGCAAAAATAAAAAAGATACATACGTTAATTTTTTTAAAAGTGTTAACGCTGATTTGGATTTTTTTTTTTTGAGGCAGTAAACTTTTTTTTTAATATTATAAGAAAAACAAACAATAATTAACATCTAATACGTTTAATACCAGTATAAAATACCACAACAGAGTATTTACGGATATATTTTTTCTTTGATATTTATGTGTTTATTTTTCATACATATAAACTGCAATTAAAAACATATATAATGTTAACGTTTATCGAGAGAAATCAACAGGGCTTTGCCAGGCAATAATTATTTTATTCCTCTCTATTAACCAGATTCCCTAGGGAATATAACATCAAAACTCATGAATGTTTACGCCATTGTATCGTATCGGTATTTCCAATATTCCCATATAACGGTAAATATTTGGCCGTTTTGCCCACCATTTCGAATTCCATTAGAGAACTCATATAGGCGTAATGCCTTTTTGTTCTAATTTACGAGAAACCTTAAGGATCCTGTTCTCAAACTAGCTGCATTGCGGAGTACCGAGGGGCAACAAATACGATGCGGTATTATGGTTAAATATTAAAGCTACTATCGTAATGTTGACTATTTTTGAGAAAGTTTTTAAAATCATGCATAAGTACCTAATGTAGCCGAAAATATTTAAAATTATTTTTTTAATACTAATACTTTAAAAACCATACATTTCAAATTCCGTTTCAAATTTCCCTCCAAAACGCCAATACTTGTAACTTGACCGCTGTTACATCACACTCGTCAACTGACAAGGATATATAATTTTTTTTCGTAATTTATAAAAGATGAGTTCTCGGTTATTTTAAGTGTTGTACAGTGCCTCAGTGTACAAGGACTACAATTAAAACACCTGAAAAGTTTTTTATTCACGTCCACATTCGTAAAATAATAGGAAAATGTGGCTTCAGCTAGGCAGGCATCATTCGTTTTATTTTTAGTTTTGAGCTTATAAATAACGATTATTACTATTATGTAATCATTATCGGTTGCGAAAATAACAATCCTTCGTAAATTGCTTACATGGAAGCCTTCACATTTCTAAATTCAGCAGATCAAAAGTTACTGATTGTTGTGAAGACATTGGCAACCATAAAACAATTAATTCTCGGCAAATTCGAACTATTTGCCTTAATAAATCCACTTTTCATCACGAGAAAACTTCTTAGAATCATTTTCAAAGGGTGTAGTAGGCAAATTTCGAAGAAATTACATGAAAATAGCTATAAAATATTAACTAGGCAGCCCTCAACAGCGATCACGGATATGACATAAAATCAAAATTTTATATGTCAAGTTTGTGACAGCGATGACGTTGGCGGTATTCTTTAGAGTAATTTTCAGGTGATCAAAGTGAAAAAAGTGAAACTGATAACTTCATGTTCTTTTGAATATGTATTTACTTGTCATTAGGTCGAGGTGATCCTGATTACTTCAAGTGATAGAACTGAAAATAATAATGACTCAAAGGAATAACCGTATCAGGATGGAGTGCCAGCGATGACGTAAGTATGGAGTGACATCACTCACTATGATTGGTATTCGTTGTCAAGTGACTTGAAGGAGATTAAGGTTTAATTGTTAAATGAAGATAAAATTCCTTAAAAATAAAGAAACATATTGTGTTTTTTAGGATTTTTGTTATGTAAAACTACCGTTTGGCGGCAAAATTATATTTTCATTTCAATACAGTCAACACCCCAATTCTACTAAATTTTTCTAGGACAACAAAAGTATTGAAGTGTGATAAAATCCGATCTCTTCCTCGTAAGCAAGTATAAAAACAAATGTTATAGTCAAATCAGTAGGTACGGAAAATCCTTTTAATAATATAGATTTAGGAATGGATGAGAAAGGAAAGAACAGGTGTACTGCGATATAAAGATAATGAAAAGAGATTTCCCCATATGTTTACCTGGGAAATTTAAATACAAGAGCGAAGCCACAAGCGTTAAAATTTTCCAAAATACAGTTTTTTCAACCTAGAAACCAAGATAATAATTTTTGATGAAAATATTTTTGGTACAAAGCAATATACAATTGGAAGACCTTTAGTTACAGCCCTCATTGATTAAATTTTATTTATTAGTTTGTGTAAAAAACCTAGAAAATTGTCCTTTCATTAAATTATTGCAAAAATATATTTTTATTTTTTGTTGTTTGTAAGGAAAGCTCTTGAAACTCTGAATAAAACTTTGTTGTCTATCTCTAATTACACTACGCAATAAATTTTAATTTATTTGTTGTATCTGGTATGAAAAGTGCATTTTTTGTTAATTTTGGGGCGCCGAATACAAAAATGACAATGAAATTAAAAACTTAATTGCAATTTTCAAATAGAAGTTTTTTTTTACTTTATTTTTAACATAATAACAAAAAATACATACTTTTACGCTTGTAGAGACACTAAATATCCTGTCTTTGTACTTTTCTTTGGTGAATTATTTCTGAAGCATCTCTAACAAAAGTCCAACAGTAGTCAGCTTTTCTCCATTGTTGATATATCCTGATGGAAACTCTGCAGTTATCAGGAAAAAATTCCAGACGTGAGTATAGGAAATGGATCTTTAGAGACATATTGCAACCCATTTTTTGATACGATGACAGCATATTTTCAACAAGAGTAACGTAATTGTCAGCTTTTTTATTTCCAAAGAAATTAGTGACCACGAGGCGAAAGTCATTCCAAGTATTTTTTCAATATCTGATAGAGTGTTGTCAAAAAGTTTGTCTTTCAGAACATTTCGACTCTGTGGTCCTACAAAAATACTTTCTTCAATTTTTGCTTCACTTAGCCTTGGGAATTTCTGAAGCAGGTACTAAAAAGCTGGCCCATCTGTATTCAGTGCCTTAACAAAGTTTTTCATTAGACCTAATTTGCTTTGTAGTGGTGGCAACAACATCTTTTTGGGGTCTACCAGTGGCATATATTGTACATTCTTTTCACCTGGCTCTAATGATTGTCAAACGGACCAGTCTTCTCTTGAAATGAAGTGCATTTACCCGACTACCCCATTCACACAAAAAAACAGCAAAACTTGGTATAACCTAGCTGCAACCCAAGTAAAAGTGCAAAGACCTTTAAGTCGCCATAGATCTGTCATTCGTGTTATTTTGTGCGGTTGGCGATATAACGTTCAAGGTGTGAAATCAGGATCTCTTGATGTTGATGGCATACCTTCTTGTTAACAAATCGTTGAATCGTTATTATCTGATTCGTAAGTGAATGTTTCTAAGGGTTTTGGTATAGGAAGTTCATCACTATGAGACACAGGTCTCATGGCAGATGGTATGTTTGGATAGTTGATACCCGACTTTTTCTTCTTGGATATACCTGTACCTTGCCCAAAACGAGTTATGATGCAGAAAAAGCAATCATTAACATGATTTGAAGGCTCTCTCCAGATTATTGAGACAGTAAACCGCATAGGTCGTTTTTACTATTTAACCAGTTTTTCAGACTTGAAGCGCATGCATTACAGCAGATATGTAGCGCCCACTGTTTGTCTTGATCCTCATTATTGCAACCAAAATAAAACTGATATGCCTTTTTTATCAATGCAGTAATAGATCGCTTCTGAGATGCAAAAGTCACCTCATTACAAACATATCAGAAGTGATCTGGCTTGCTTACACATTCGAGACATCTTACAATCTCAACTATTGGATTCGACTCACTAACTTCAACTTACTAACTCCTCCGCTTTGTAGCTGCTTATATACCCAAATACAGCTTCTAAATTTTTAGAGAATATTCGGAGAATTTTCCGGTTCGATAATATTCGGAATAATGGCGTTTGTCATTTGTATACAGGAGCTGTTCAGTACCACGCAGACATAAACATGGGTTTAAATGCCTATATCCATTATTTTAAGCCCTGGGGGGTTGAGACTTCGTATATGGGGGTCATCCCTAGAAATCCCCATGTGGTGTTGTCAAGTTATGCAAATTTTCCCTAACTTGGTAAGAACGTATATTTGGCGGCGTCGCACCCCTTTATTGTTATAACACTATAAATATCCCATGTGTATTCTTGCGGTTACGTTACATATATAGGGAAACATGATATCACATATCTCTAAAACTTGAACTAATATTAAAAAGATAAGTTTAGTTTTGGTGTTAGCACACCAAAAATGGTAAGTAATTTTTTATTTGAGATACATTTTGGCTATTGTCCAGTGTTTTTTAAAATGAAAACTTACCCGCAAGAAGAAAGGATTGATATGATTTTAGTAACTGGGGAGTGTGAAGAAAATTGCTATTGGACGTTATCCCGACAAGCGTTCATTAGAAAATTTGCGGCATGTTTTTCTAAGAGCAGAAAATTGTGGCTTATAAAAAAAATCCAACAGAAACAAACTACCGGAAAAAAAAAACAAATAAATTTCTAGTTATGGGATCTCCGGTCGAAAATCCATTTCATTCATATTGCATTCAACTATATCAGGAACCTTTAGGCACAGATTGCGACTGACGACTTGAATTCTAGAAAGGATAGGACATGATGAAAATTTCTTTGATTGTGACCTTTTTCGGATTCATCCACTTCCCATAATAACAAATTAGTCAACAGGCATAATTCACATTATTACAGAGATGAAAATCCCTATTTATTTGGAATCGTCGACCATCAGCACAGATGGTCTGTGAGTACCCAGTAGGCATCCTATTAAGGTTCTTAAGCAAGTGAGACAGCAAATTTTGGGAGCCTAAGTTTTGTCTTGATCGTCAACTTTGCACCCAAAATATAACTCGTGAGCTTTTCTTGCAAGTGGGCTCAGTCTTTCGTTGAGCTTTCACACAGGATCGCGACGACATCGTTTACGCACGGCGAAAATAACATTACTACAACGCTATCACTGTTCACTAGTTCTTCGTACAACTGGTATTTTCTAGAAACATCGAGTATCAAGAGTACCAAAAACGACGACATAATTGCTGTATACAGGAGCCTTTCGATAAGTAGCTAACTGTTCGACGACTACGGGGTATAGTAAAATTTGGAATTATATGGGATTTAATAGGTATCTCCCTTATTTTAAGCCCTAAGGGGTTGAGATTTCGTAGAAGGTGAGTCATCCCCAGAGCCCCTCATGCGATGTTGTTAGATTGTGCACAATTTACCTAAACTTAGATTTTTAAAATGTAGATTTGGCAACGTCGCACCCCGATATGCTATACCAACTTATCTATATATAGGTACATCCTTATACTTGCTTGACAATCAATCAAAACATGTTGTTGATGTTCTCTAGATTTTACTACGTGATAAGACAATTTACAAGTCAATGTAAAGGTTACATAGGTAGAAATAATCTACATAACACATTAGTTTGACGGGGAGGATTTTCATGCAGACCAGTTTAGCAATTCGAGATGGTCAAAAAAAAATATTCAGAATCTCAAAAACTTTTTTTACAAACAACAAAAAATAAGAAGATATTTTTGCAATCATTTGATAGGCAATAAATGGGCAATTTTCGGGCTTTTTTAAATTTTTTGCTAGTTTAATATTTCTGTGAAGTTTATAATATAATGTGGTACGGAAACCTAGGTGCGCGTGAAACACCCACATTCAATTGGTTTCTTGCACTTATTTTTGTTAGCATGTCAATGTAGCCATTCTAAATTTTAACACTTTAGTCTAGTTCACAAGTACCATTTTACCGAAAACCTGACCTCCAAGTCCGAAAATTTTTGTTGAGTTGTCATTCGATTCGTAATAGAATCTAGAAAGTTTATGAAAATTTTGGACAGAGGCCTACGAAAATTGTAAAAGTTATAAATAAATTAGTAAAAAAAAGTGCTTTGATTTTTTGCAAATATCTCAAAAACTATTTGAGATATCTGAAATGAGAAAAAGATCCCTAAAGAGCAGGAAATTTCCTAATAAAAAGTCCCACCTCCCGGAACGGTACCAGAAATATTAATAATCTTAATTTTGGGGTGAAAATTAGGTTTAAAATGGGTAGTGACGTCCCCGCGCGCGTTGATTAACAATAAAAATTATTTTAACCAATTGAATATTAATATAAAGGAAAAACAATTCGTTATTATCTAGACATATGAATAAACAATAATCCGTTGGAAAAAAATTTTACCCCAATTTTTCAATTAACTATGCTTTTGTTAACTAATTAATTTTTGCTAGTTGAAAGTTAACATAAAAATCCAGATAATTTGTAAACTAAACACCTGGGATTTTTTCACTTCTTGGAGCTATTCTTTGAAGGATTTAGAAAAGATCCTCGTTGGAAAACTTAAAAAAATTTTAATTTTTCACTTTTTCATCAACATTGAAGGCATCAAAAAATTTTAATGTAAATAAAACATTCTAAAATTTTTTATTTATATTTCGATTTTTTTATAGCTAAAAATTATATAAAAATATTTTTTTTTTATTTTTAACTGCTATTGTTTACAAATTTTTTATAAACAAATGCATTGTTTATAAGATTTTCAAAAAATTTTTGAAATTGTTCTATTTACATTTGTAATTTTTTATGCCTTTAATCATTAATAAAAAAATAAAAAATAGAAATTTTTTTATTTTTCCAACGCGGATTCCAAGAAGTGATATAAATCCCAGATCTTTAGTTTACAAATTATTTGGGTTTTTATGGTAATTTTCAACTAGCAAAAATTAACTAGTAAACAAAAGCATAGTTAATTGAAAAATTGAGGTAATTTTTTTTCCAAAGGATTATTGTTTATTCATGTGTCTACATAATAGCCAATTTTTTTCCTTAATATTCATATTTAGTCGGTTAAAATAATTTTTATTGTTAAAGTATCTGATTCAGTCAACTCGCGCGAGAGCGTCACTGCCCGTTTTAAACCTAATTTTCACCCCAAAATTAAATTTATTAATATTGTCGGTACAGTTCCGGCAGGTGGGATTTTTTTAAAGAAATTTCCTGCTCTTTAAGGATCCTTTTTCAAATTTCAAGTATCTCAAACAGTTTTTGAGATATTTGCAAAAAGAACAAAGCACTTTTTTTTAATAACTTGTTTATAACTGATAAAGGGTGTTTTTTATAGAGGTATAGAACTTTAAGTTGGCAACACTTTTTTAACTGGCGGCCATTTTGTCAGCTGTCAAGTGATTTATGTTTAGTTTGATTTGGCATTTCAACATGAATAGACTGACGCCTGAACAACGCTTCCAAATTGTGCAAATTTATTTTGAAAATCATGGTTCTGTTCGAAATACGTATCGCGCACTACGTCTATTTTACGGTCAACATAATCGTCCATCAGAGCAATTAATTCGATTAACTATGGGACGTTTTCGCACCACGTTTATTCTAAATGATAATACGCATCCACAGAGACGTCGTACAGTGCGTACAGAAGAAGTCATTGCTGCTGTAAAGCGTAGCGTAGAGGAAGACCCGAATCAGCCTATCCGCCATCGTACACAGGAATTGGATATGTGTCCATTCACTTTATGGAAGATTTTGCGGAAAGATCTTGGTTTCCGTGCTTACAAAATCCAACTCGTGCAAGAATTGAAGCCACACGATCACCTAGAAAGGCGTAGATTCGGTGAATGGGCCCAAAACAAGATTGCCGTTGATCCCGATTTTCATAAGCGAATTTTGTTTAGCGATGAAGCTCACTTTTGTTGGAATGGATACGTCAATAAACAAAACTGCCGTATTTGGAGTGATGATAATCCTCAAGTGTACGTTGAGACACCGTTACATCCAGAAAAACTGACTGTTTGGTGTGCTTTATGGGCTGGTGGAATCATTGGTCCGTACTTCTTTAAAAACGATGCTGGTCAGATCATTACAGTCAATGGTGACCGCTATAGAGCCATGATTACTGACTTTTTCGTTCATCAATTGAACAACCATGATGTGCAGGAGCTGTGGTTTCAACAAGACGGCGCAACATGTCACACAGCTCATGCCACAATTGATTTATTGAAGGAAACGTTTGGTAACCGCATAGTTTCAGGTTTCGGACCCGTGAATTGGCCTCCAAGATCGTGCGACTTAACGCCGCTTGATTATTTTCTGTGGGGATATGTGAAGTCGCTAGTCTACGCCGATAAGCCCGAAACGATTGATCATTTGGAGAACAACATTCGCCGCGTTATTGCCGATATACGGCCACAAATGTTGGAAAAAGTCATCGAAAATTGGACCTCCAGATTAGACTACGTCCGAGCCAGCCGTGGTGGTCATATGCCAGAAGTCATATTTAAATTATAATTCCAGAAGGTTATCTTTCGAATAAAGTAAATTTCATGTCAATTTAAAAAATTCATCTTTGTTTTATTCCATTTAAAAGTTCGATACCTCTATAAAAAACACCCTTTACAATTTTCGCCGGCCCCTCTCCAAAATTTTCATAAAGTTTTTAGAAGCCATTACGAATCGAATGACACCTCAACCATAATTTTCGGACTTGGAGGATAGGTTTTAGATAAATTGGCTCTTATGCACTAGACTATTATAAGGACTTCTTTTCATTGTTAATATCTCTTTCCTCCATACCGAATCATATCTTTGAATTCAGTAGCGAGACTACAATTTTGAGCCCCTACCCACGCGCAAATCTGATCAACGGATATCTCGTATATGTTTATCTCCAATCTTAGTTAATTATAAAAACTCGCCACCCACAATAACCAGTAATTTTTTATACAGACATTTCATTTTTTACATTTTTATTAATTAATTTAAATAAAATTTTCCATTACTTAACGACTTCACGCCCTTTAATATCAAAAATGTAACAAAAGCGACAAACATTTTTAAAAGATACACGTTTTTATCCAACGGTTCCTCTTTATAACCGGCAAGGGAGCAGGACAACTGATAAAACTCCGTAACTTTAAAGTAGCGACCTGAATAAATCATTCTGACAAATTCAATGATCGATGGAAATAAAGGGACACAATAAAAATTTAAAAGGGTCCTCTTACACGAAATTTATGCCGGCCACATACTGGCCAAAAAGCGGAGCGGAAGAATTACTTTCGGGTCCATTACGTAGAAAAATTTGTTTGCTTAGCTTGACGAAGGATTTTTCATTTACATGAATTAAGAGTACATATAAAACACCTAAACGTATGCCCCTTCTTCATATATGCGTGTTAAAGTGGTCCTTATTTATAGAGAAAAAAGTAATTTTTGCTAAATTGGGATATTGACTCTCTTTGGGAAAGCGTTTAAAGCCATGCATAAGTACTTAATGTAGCCGAAAATATTTAAAACATTTTTTTAATACAACTAGTACTTTAAGAAGAGGCCTGAATGTAGACGGTCAAAGATTAACAAATTTGAGGTTCGCGGACGACATAGTTTTGTTTTCCGATAATCTCAAGGAGATATGTACAATGTTACATGAACTTCAGCAAGTATGCGCCAATGTGGGTCTTAAAATAAACATATCAAAAACAAAATTTATGACCAATCTGGTACCTAGTGGAAATATCAATATTGGAGACAACGAAGTGGAGCTTGTGGAAAAATACATATACCTTCAACACGAAATAAAGATCACAAGAGATAATCAAACATGCGAGCTACGGAGAAGAGTAAATCTCGCATGAGCAGCCTATGGAAAACTTAAAGACATCTTTAAGTTTTCCATAGGCTGCCACGCATTTGACCAATGTGTGTTACCGGTTATGACCTTTGACATTGACAACAGCAACTTCTAAAACGCTGCAAATAGCTCAAAGAAAGATGAAAAGGTCAATGCTAGGTATATCGCTGCGTGACCGAGTTGGAAATGAAGACCTAAGACGAAAGACAGGAGTTACCGACGTAATTTCCCGAATTGCCACACTCAAATGGAACTGGGCCGGACATGTCGCCCGAATCAGTGATTGAAGGTGGACGAAGAGATTACTCGAGTGGAGACCGAGATTAGACAAAAAAAGTAGAGGAAGACCCCCTACTCGTTGGACTGACGATCTCAAGAGAATTGCAGCAAATTGAATGCAAATCGCTCAAGATAGAGCACAATGGACAAGAATGAGGGAGGCCTATGTCCAGTAGTGGATCCAAAGGGCTGGATGAAGAAGAAGATGAAGAAGTACTTTAAAAAGCATAAATTCCCGCCAAAACTCCAATACTTGTCATTTGACCGATATGACGTCACACTAATAAACTAACAAGGATATACAAATTTTTTCGTAATTTTTGTGATATTAGATGATTTATAAGTTATTTTAAGTGTTGTGCGGTGCCTCAGTGTACAAATACTACAATTAAAACACCTGAAAAGTTATTTATTCACGTTCCACGTTCAGGAAATAATAGGAAAATGTGGCTTCAACTAGCCCGACACTACTCGTTTTACTTTAGTTCTGAGCTTATAAATACCGATTATTACTATTATGTATTCATTATTGCTTGCAGAAATAACAATTCTTGATAAATTACTTACATGGAGGTCTTCATATTTCTAAATTGAGCAGAGCAAAAGTTACTATTTGTTGCGAAGAAATTGGCCACCGTAAAACAATCAATTATCGGTAAACTCAAACTATTTGCATTAATAAATACACTTCCTTCATGAGAAAATTTCTTAGAATCGTTTTCAAAAGAAAAAAGCCAATTTCTAAGAAATTAGACGAAAATTACTATAAAATATGAACTAGGCAACGTAGCTCTTGACAGCGATCACGAATGTTACACAAAATCAAAAAATTTCTATGTCAAGTTCGTGAAAGGGATGACATTGGCTGTATTCTTTAGAGTAATTATTAAATGACCAATGTGAAAAAAGTGAAACTGATAACCATGTTCTTTGGAATATGCATTTACTTGTCATTAGGTCGAAGTGATCATGATTACTTCAAGTGATAGAACTGAAAGTAATAATGACTCAAAAGAATAACCGTACCAGGACGGAGCATCAGCGATGACGTTAGTATGGAGTTACATCATTCACTTTGATTGGTGTTCATTGTCACATGACACGAAGGAGATTTAATTACTTTTTTATTATTAAATAAAAATAAAATTCCTTAAAAATGAAGAAAAATAATGTGTTTTTTAGGATTTCCATTGTGGAAACTACCGTATCTCGGCAAAATTATATTTATATTTGAATACAGTTAACATCCCAAACAAATAACCCCTTAGTTTTATTTCAGTATGCCAAAAAAAAAATTGTACAAAATTTAAACTGGATTGGAAATCAGTAACACGTGATCCAACGATATCAATCAATAGAAAGAATTTTGTATGTAGTCTTGTATTAATGAATTGCGATATTTAGTTACGACGACGTTCCTCGCCCGTGTCCATCGTTCCGAAATATGAATCTACTTTTCTTCATTATTCGGTTGATCTAACTTATGCCGCAATCAACGTAGTGTGGTTTCTTCCATCTAGATTATTCATCTAATTTCATTAATAATGTTGATTTTAAGTTTTTAACACAAATCATGGGGGTTGTGATGAGGTCCCGTCAAACCTCCCAACTATTTTGATATTCATAACCGCCTCACCTGTCTTCTTTTCTCACAGCGAAAGAATGGGATGAATGAAGCTCTGAATTAATTTTGGAATCAATTTAAAGCTTCAAATTATCATGGAATTATTTTTATTCGCATATGGGAAGTGAGCTATATAACATTCATTAAAGTTTTTACGGTTTTTATTTCTTATGCATACGTTTAACCAGAATTTCATATGGCATATGATATCACCGCCCCCCCCCCCAAAAAAAAAAAAAAAGAGAGAGAGAGGCTGGTTTCGTTCCTGCCTAGAAAATCATGTAATACTTCAATTTTAAATAATAGGAATAAATTACACTTCTTTACCTTTCAAATCATTTATTAATTTTAAAAATATATTAAAAATTCAGGGTGTCTCACGACGACCGCCCATTAGGATATCTCGGGAAGTAATGCAATTAGAAAACCTGCAAATTTTTATAATAAGGTTTTCGGCGATGTTCTCTTTATACTGCAAGTTGCCCGAAATTTACTTATTTTAAATTGATCACCCTGTATGTTTTATTTTTTATATTCCTTTCTTCATTTGGAGTAACTTTTACTCAAAGATCTTGGACAGGTTGTTGCCTACAATTGAAGATCGTGTCAAAAGTAAAACTCGGAATTCCGATTGTGGTTTTAAATATTATTGGGCTCGATAATAAATTGTCGAAAAGTGACATTTTAGATACAGGGAAATGGAAAAGTAACAAATTTTGAGCTCAACCAAGAGCATTTTTTTAAATATGATGATGAACCAACACGAAGGATTCATTTAGTAGATAGGCAAGAACATTCCCTCTCTGTCCCCATTACTAACACGCTACGACTAATTATTTATCCACGATTTTCTACCGTGTTAGTTGTATTAAACATACATTTCCTTTACATAAATAACTAATTCCTGTAAAAATGCAGACCATGTTATTTAGTAAATAATAACCTGTGCCTCACACAACTCTATGTATCAAATAATTGTATATAGATATAATTATATTATGTTATTTTCTTTGATATCCACATATAGTTATTCCGATTAAAAAAGATGGGTTTTAACCTGTCATCCTTGACAGTTTTCTCCATCCCATATCATCAAAATGTAGTGTATTCTCCCGGCGTAGAAGAGCGAGGTTCAATGTTCTATTATTGCTTTGTTTTCGGCTAAATCATTATTCAGTTGAATTTTTTAAATAATAATTGCTGATTATAATTCCGTTATGTTTTTTTTTAGAAAATTAAAAATGGTTTTCGTAAAGAAACTTGACCGGACATGTGCAAAAAAAATTAACAATGCTAATAACTGCTGCAGATCCCCAATATAATGCATGACCATCACGCACTTGACCAGTTTTTATTTTTAAAAGTCAAAAAATTACGAGTAACTCAAAGAAAAGTGTCACCTTCCTTTGCCAACAATAAAATTATCTTCCAGAAATATATTTTTGAAATTTATTCGTAAATGGGGTTCAAACAAATTATGAAATAGTGATTAATTTTGATACTACGTTTTGTTTACTTACCAAATCAAAAATTTTAGGTCTTGCCTGATTTCCAATAAGTAATATGTCCTTGAAACCTTTATTTGTAACAAAAGCCATAGTTTCACCCTTGCGTTCCAAGAGGGCATTGGTCGCTACGGTTGTTCCCATTCTTATCCATTCTATCATAGAATTATCCACGTGACCGTCGAGATCTACAGGTTTTCCAGTTTCCTACAAATGAATTAAAAAAATTAATTATATAAAATTCGTGGGCATACCACAAAAAATACAACTTAGAAAATTATTTATTGTTACATTGTTTCTGATTGAACAAAATACAAGGTAACCCTTAAGTGCCCAGGTGATTTTGAAAGCCTGCAACTTTTGTCATAACTGATTCATTTCTTTTCTTTTAGATTTAACAACGAGGTACTTAACAGTCTAATCATGGGGAAGCTCACACAGAGAGGCATATCGAGAGTATTTTAACATGAGAAATGCTCCAGGTGAAATGACTATGCCCGTTTTTAACAACAGGGATCTGCGGCTGACTTGCCAGGTATCGGTAGATTGCGCCTTGCTTTTGACAGCACAGCATATTTATCGCGTACAAGCAAGTATAGAAGGAGATGTAGAACAATCAACTAAACGTCATTCTAGTAGACTGAGGTTAATCCAAACATCTATCCAGTACATTTTGAGGCCTTTTGACTTATCTTCCTATAAAATACAAGCAGTACAACTGGCCAAAGTTTTACTTTATGAATGGAAGCAGATACCTCAAGAAATAATTCAACATTTTATCAATAGTATGCTACGTCTATGTCAAGGGGAATATGAGAAAAAAGGGAACATATCCGTTGGTTTTTGAAGTGATTCCTAATTCATTTTACGCAGTATATAAAAAAATTTTAACGGACTTCTAAAAAAGCGCTAAAAGGAGAAACATAACAATATAAATTTTCATATCAAATTGAAATTGTTTAAGTTGACGCCAAATAAATACATAAGATATGTGATTTGCATAAAGAGATTGAGAATTACTTTATATGCAATTACTTTCTTACCGTATCTCGTGTTAAAAGGTATTTGTCTTATTTGGAAATAATTTTGCGAAAATAAACTGAACCACAAAGAATTCTTTGATTCTGAGAATTCCCCAAATAACATTTGAATGAAATTGTACCAAACAAATATGTAATGTGCTGTAGTAAATCCTCTGTCTTGGATTTTAAATAATTAGTTTTAGATTCGTAACCAAATTCGCCGGAATCCACCAATACCAATATTGAAAGAACCTGAGACATCTAAACTTTTTAGTCCGAAATATTTTATCCTGCATATTGAGTTTGAAGAAAATAATTTAAGATACGTAATATGTGCCAAAAGAACCCCCAATATCAATCTGGACAAAATCGGAAAAACGTAAAATGTTTAGTCCCCATGTGTTATATTAAATTGTTAAAAATTAACTTCAGATTTGTAACCTACGATTCCGAAAATCCCCTAGTATCAGTTTTTCAAAAATGTGAATACCGTATAATTTTCAAACCCACCATATTGGATCTGCCATATTTAATTACAAAAAAATAGTTTTGAACTCTTAATCTAATCTTAATCTATACCCTCGAAAACCCCACAAAAGCAATTTTGGACATAATTCGGAACTATAAAATTTTTTAGACCGCCATATTGCATTTGCAATATTGATTTTTTAAATAATTTTAAATTCATTATTTACACTTTCAGAAACTTCCTAGCAACAAATTCTGAACAAAATCGAGGAAAGTTAAATTTTTAGTCCGCTATATTGATTTTTTTAAATTCGTAATTTACACCCTCAACAACCTCCCTATACCAATTTTAGAAAAAAATTGAGCGATATGAAATTTTTAGTCCGCCATATTGAATTTTTTACAAATAATTCCAGATTCGTTATGTATACCAAGTTTGGTAAAAATCGGAAAAAAATAATTTTTATGTCCATCATATTATCTGAGCAATCTTGGATGTCACTTAACCAATTTTGGCGAAAATAATACGGAACTACTGCTGAATTTCTGAACATATCGAAGAAAATTTCATACAAATCGGTGCCACCATTCCGGAGAAATCGACGTACATACATAAAAAAAAAACACCTAAGGGTTCGAATGTTTGTTAATCAGTCAATACCACAAGTAAGTAATAAAATAGGTATCAATAAAACCTTCGAACATACCCCAGTAGAATTAGCATAACGTCAGAACTAGGACCCGGTTGTTTGAACGCTGAATAATGTAATAATATTTTTATTTATATTAGAAAAAGTGTTGAAAAACAGTAGATATTTCATTTATTGGTACACACATACCGATTTTATTCTATCCTTTTCTAATTACATTATTTAAACGACCATCATATGATAATCGGTACGTCAATTCTAGAATACATAAAGTATGAATTTATGGTTGCCTAAACTATTATTGTTGTTTTTCAATATGTAAATCCTATCTAACAATATTTACCAATAAAAATACGTTTTTAAATCTTCTTTTTGTTAATATTAATTGCAAACTTCGCATTTATTGTAACTTCTAACACTTAAAAAGACTGAAAAGAGTCACGACAAGCAATTAAACTGAAAGAAAAAATAAGTAAACATGTTTATGTCTGTCAAACATCAAAAACGCCTCTCCCCCCACCGACCATAAACAGCCTTCAAACAAATCTATTGTTGTTTAAATCAGTAGGGTATGATCGAAGAATAAAACAATTGCTCTAATTTGTAAAAAAATTTCCTGGGTAATATTTTTTGATAGTTTGTAATTAAATTTCAAATAAATATGGGAATAGTACTAGCCAAATTGACAAAAAACAAAAAAATTCTCTCCTTACTTCCTGGAGAATCCTCCGAATTCCTTCCGTTGGGGCGTCTTGGTAATGCTGGGGATCCTCAGATAATAATTTAAGAACACGAATTTTTCCACCTGGACATTTTGCGAAAACATCCGTAAAAGTACCTCCACGGTCAATGGCAAACTTAAATTTGTTGGTCATTCTTGTCAAACCTGTAAAAAAGCACAAAGAAGGAAATTAATAAAATAAATTAATTCACCCTTCGCCAGATTGTCAGTAAAATGTCTTTGGGCCATGATTTGAGTAAATAACCATTATAAAAAAGTATTGCGCAGTTATAGACACTATGAAATACATTTCAATGCATATGCTTACTAATATATTATGTCATTCCAGTGACACAGAGCAAATACGCAGCCCTTATTCAATATAATTTATAACTAAAATGATCCCAAAATATTAGTTGGAGTATAATATAACATAAAAAATTGTACCATATTTGACGATATTACTACAACTAGATGTAGTAATATTATTTATTGCCCCTATACAATAGCTTTTTTATTTAAAGTATTTCTGTGCATACATTTTTTGCTTTAAAATGATTTTTAGATCCAAAATGGTACGAAGCAACGGCTCTTAGTACTCTGCAATTACTATAACAAATGTTAACTTTAAACATTGATTTTTATTCAATATTTGCGGTTTTTCTTTTTTTTTTAAGCAAAAGTCCACAAAAATGCGTACTGTAGAGTAAAATATTTTAAAATTTTTATAATCTACTGTTTCCCCCTTTTTCAGAGAAGAGAAATTATGGGCCGTTTTACACTCTAAAATTAAAACACAAAGCTACAAGTAACATACCGTCAAAAAATACCAAAACAGAAAATTGTTCTTTACTGAAATTAACTATCCGATATCTGCTCACCCAATCGACTATTCAACCCACGACACACTGTTCCGCAAAACTAGATTTAAATATATATTTTTGTGATACGAATATGTGAAACTTTCTTTTTTTTTACATTTTAAAAAGCTGTGTCATCCGAACGGTGCAATTTGAAGTGTAGTGATTTGCACAATCTTAACTATTGATGATTTTGAAATGGGTTTCCTAAACCTCCTCGCTCCTTTCGCTCCTAAACCTACAACACGTGCTGAAAATACAACTCACTGTACTAGTTTTCAAGATTAAAAATTTTAACATATAAAACCTAATACTAAATTTGTACCCTAACGCGCTGTGTCATTCTTACGTTTCAAATAATTTTCACATTCCTACATGTTCATTTTCTATTCAAATATGCCAATTGTCGGATTCATTAATCTTAATATTTAATTGTTGTGACTATTGCTTGAGAATAATTTTAAATTAGCGCTTCAGACTTCTGTGCTGATGTTATTTATGTAGTAGGCGGATATATATTAATTTGATTTAAATATGTTGATGTTTAATGCATATTCATTACCTGTATAGGCTCGCAGGTCTTTTATCATAAAAAATTCCTTAAATAATTTGAAAATTTAAGAGGATTGAGTTATTTGTGATGAAATAAGAGAGTGACAGTAATTCGCGTTTAGTTTTTCATCTATTTAAAAAAACATTATCCTACCAGTTAGACACTATAATGAAGCTGACAAGAGCAATGACAGATATCCAGGAACATAATATTGGTTTTCAGAAGATGAACAAGAAAAAAAAATGCATTATACCAGAAATCCTAGAACTGAGGATATACAAAGCACACAATTCGAAATAAAAAGAATTAAATAAAATCATTAGAAAAAACTGTGAAGAAGAAAAAGAAAAATGGATATCTGAAAAATGCAAATAGAAATATTCCAAGAAAACCATGATTTACCGACCGACAAGCTCCAAAAAACTATAACAACAATTTTGAGAGACAAAACCAACGAAATAATTATGGGAACTGAAGCTAAATTTAAGAGATGAGAAAAGTATTGTTGTATTAACGAAGTATGAGTGTTTTTTTTTAATTGTCGCAACATCAATAACAATCATGTTCCTTTTTGAATTCCATATTGTAGTAACAATTTTATTTACCGAATTTTTTTAACTACCTTTCGCAATTTTAACCATTTTTCGATTCTTAGCTAGACGTCTACGCACCTCGCCATTATTCGGTATTTTTGTACTCATCTCCGACAATATGGACCTATTTACGCATTTACCGGATTTATTGGATTAATTTTATCCTTCATGAAACGCGGAAGTTCATTTCCGTCGAGTTTTATTTATTTTATGAGTTTTCAGATTATCAATTATTTGTGTAAAACCTAAGTTTCATCACAAATCAGGAGTTGTTGGTGAAGTCCCGCGAAACCTACCGACTAGAATGAAAACTCAAGCCGCCTCACCTTTTTTCTCGCTCACCGGGATTGAAGGGGAATGGGTGAAGCTCAGAGTTAACGAAGATTAATTAAGTTTTAATTTTGTTTGGGAACACTTCTAGGGAACAAGTTATTTAGGAAATAATTTTTTCTGATAATTATGGAATCTAATAAATTTAGTTTTATTACCGTTGAGAAATAAAAAGTTTTCATTAAACCATCTACTCGCATCCAGCATAATGTTATCACATTTTACTTCCAAATCATGGTCTAATTTTTCAGAAATTAAAAATGATGTATCATCTTCATATACAAACATAGCGTCTGCAGGGATGCATCCAATATGGATCCCTGTGGGATTCCAACATTCACTTTTATATGTTTATAACTAATACTTTGTTGTGCTCCATTGTAAGTATAAACAATTCTTACATACTGTTTCCTACTTTCCAAAAAAAAATTCCGTATTTAGATAATTTAACTAATAAAGTTCTATGATCAACCCAATCAAATGCCCTGCTGAGGTCACAAAAGACCCCAACGGGACACTCGTCCGCCCCGATACATTTTATAACATTATGATAAAATGAAAATATCGCAGTAATGGTAGATTTTCCATTTGTAAAGCCATGCTAATCTAAGTTTAAAATATTATTACTTCGCAAAAAATTTGTCATTCTGTTTAAAAACGCATATTCGAAAATTTTTGATACACTCATAGTGACCGTAATTGGTCTATAATTAGATCTTTCTTTCATGTTATCATTTATAAAGATCGGTGCCCCTTTACCCATTGTCAATGTAGATGGAAAAATTATTAAACAAAATGAAAGGTTAACCAAAAAAGTAATGAGCCTTATGATAAACCCCAACACTTTCCCTATTAAAAAACTGGGTACATCGTCAGCGCCCGCTGTGTGATTATTTTTAAGCTCAGTTTTTAGTAAATAATAATGCTCCATCTCTTAATATGGACATATTGAAAAGCTGTATAGAGCAAGAGATTCCCCATTGACATTTTCGCTTACCACATTTTCTTCAAAATTTCAAATGGAACACTTTCAAAAAATTCATTAAAACCATTAGCTATTAAATAAGAATCCCTTACGCAATCATTGCCAACATTAATTTGCAGATTTTTTTTTCCTCATGTTTATTTGTTAATTGAGAAACTACATTCCACATAATTCTGTTTTTATCCTTACTATATTTAATTTTATTCTGATAAAAAGTTTTTTTTATTCGGTTAATTAATTTTCTATGATCATTCTTTGCTTTAAGGTAAGTTTGTTTTAATTGAAGATAATTCTATTTTAAAGAATGTAGGTTTTTTAGCTTTGCGCTGGAGTATCTGACTTCTTTATTAACTTATTATTTTTTATTTCTATCACTATATTATTTATTTAAAGGAAAGTTTATTTTAAAATAATGCATAAAAATTTTGTAAGAAATATCAAAACCCTTATTCAAGTCGTCCTGAACATATAACTCATTCCAACTTTCACCTGCAAGATCCCTCTCAAAATCTTCTTCCAATTTACATTACCAGAAACTTTCATTTCGTAAAACACTGTGCGATGATCTGAACTATTATTATCCAGAACACAGACAACACAACACAACATTTCGTAAAATATATTTTAAACTGGTTGATCATTTTAAAACCATTAATTAATAAATATTAGTTTGCCTTCATACTTGATTCTATATTCATAGAAAAATAAACAGTCCTGGGACAAAATGTATAAGAAAGCACATCTATTAGAACGTGCCTTAGTTATATGGTTATAACTTACCAAACAAATATTATTATACCACTTAAAAACTAATCGAATCGTGTACCCTGTAGTGAGAGCTATAAGCACCCAAAATATCACAGCTTACAACTGTTGTACTGCTTATGATATTTTTTTATATTTTATAACTTTTCATTGTATCATTCTGATATGAAAGATATTTTCCTATATCAGATGACACACAAGATTGTTAAAATAAACATTTAATTGTGTTGTTATTCAGTATTAAATATGAGTGAAAAGGTTTTTTGTATAATTACATAAAGTATATTTAACTAAGTAATAATTAAGTTAATTTAAATACAAACTTTCGTATTCGGTGTGCATCTGTATTTCATTAGTAAAAGTCATCCAGTGCGCCAGCCAAGTTCTCACAAATAACGTTATATACCAAACATTTATTTACATATATATGGGTTATACAAATTTTAATACTGCCATTAGTTTTTGTTCAAAAATAAAATTTATATAAAAAAATTGAACCTACTTCTAAAAAATATGTTAAAAAGCCAAAAACAACAATGTGAAATTGAAATTTTTGAAGTTAGCGCCAAATTAATATCTGACAAAATGTGATTCCTGTGGAAATATTATGAAATACTTTATTTGTAGTTGCTTTTTACCGTAGCTTATGTATGTTAGTAGTACTTCAGTTTGTCTGAAAAAAAAGCGAAAAAATTTATTACAGATATCTGGAAGTTTTAAATCCTAGGGGGTGGCCTAGTAAATGATAAATACGTAAAGAGTTACTGTTAGATCGGCTCTGTTTTTTTTATAAACAACGGCCAAGTTCGGAAATTCGATTTTTTGCTCGTAGAATTTTTCGATGTCATTTTAGAGAAAAATTGTATGGGTTTAAATTGTAGGTATTAAAAAGACCTTTAATTTCGTGTTTTATACGGAAAAATCGATATATACTTGATCGAGATAATGGCGAAAAAGCACCTTGTTTGCACTTTTTTATAAATGTTAATAACTTTTGCAATAATGATCGAACGTAACCTCTAACACCTTAATGATGAGGTCATTATGGGTCTTTATAAATGTGCGAAAGTTCAGCTAAATCGGTTGAATAGTTTATGAGTTATGTCAATTGTTTATTAAAAACACCAACAGCCATATTCACTAAGAAGATTTAAGATTTAAACCCGATCTAGTTGCCTTGAAATTTAAATCTTATTGTCGGCACTAGCAAAACTTTGTTTTGCTTATGATATTCGCATAATTTATATTAGATATGTCAACAAATAAATGTTTATATAGGGATATTAAGGACACGAACCATGCGATAAAGCCTTGAAATATGTAAGAGAAGTAGTTGTATCCCGAAAAGAAATAAAGTTTTTCATTTTACCGGTTCAGTAATAAAACAAAATGATTTCTTCATGCAAGTATTTTTAGGGTTTAAGACTTGTTCGACTTATTGTTCTTGCAAGTTTAAGTCCTCTGTTGTCGATTTAGGATGGTTTTTAATTTAAATCATGTTTGTGAATCCAGCTGCAAAAGTTTAAACAATTGTTGTTCATAAAATAATGCGTCTAGAGAGATTTTCAAAAGTGAAATGGATTGTTGAAAAATCAAACTACAAGAAAAGTTAAAAAAAAAACAATTATCCCGTAAGACTTCAATACCAAATGGTTTATACCATAAACGTAGAAGAAATTAATTGATTAAATAAAATGTAATTTTATTTCATTTCTTCTACATCTATGGTTTATACAGCAACATAACCTAAATCTAAATTTTTTTAACCTTATTTTGTTTACCGATGAGAGATGGCATAATAAACTCACACAATTTACATTTACGAGCTGATAAAAACCCGTACGCTATAATTCGAAACAAACACCAACAAATGTTTATTGTAAATGTGTGGGCTGGGATCATCGGAAATAATCTTATAGGTTGTTTTGGAAGGAAGACTCAATGGTGAGATTTATTTACAATTTTTGCAGAAAAATTCAAATAATTCCTTCAAAGACGTACCTCTTGATAGAAGAATGCAAATGCATGATGGTACTCCACCTCATTTTAACCGTATAGTACGTCAACACCTAACTAACGTTTTTGACCCTCCATTGATAGGTTGAAGTATGCCTATTTTATGGTCACTAAGGTCTCCAGGCCTAAATCCCTTAGACTTTTACTTCTGGAGATATCTAAAAGAACTAATTTATTCAACACCAGTAAATACTAAAGAAGAACTACTAGAGGGAATAGCACAATATTCTAAAGAAGTCCGTAACACTGCCGGAATGTTATTTGCAGTGCAGCGGGAAAATATCCGAAAAATAAGAAAATGTATTGAAGTGCATGGACCCATATTGAACATTTGCCAAAATAACATTTAAACGTTTTCATTATTTTTGCATTTTAATAATATTGTAAATTAACTGAGCTCCAATCAACCCTTTGAAATGTTTCTGGACCAATGTCTGAGCTGGAAATCTTTTAGAATACCTTCGAAGTGTGAGACAGTGCTTCTCCATAAATTAAAGGACATCAGCACACCCTGCATATTTTATTTTTACCTGTTTGTGTTTAGCATTAGTAACTTTTGAATGTTTCCCATAAAAACCGATTTATCTTGAAAACCGTCAATTTAATCAAAATAAATTAAGAGTACTTTTTTGAAAAAGAATGACCAAAGTATTCAAAAAATCAGTTTTCAATTCTGTAAAATGACACCTGTCAAAAATTAGGCCTGAGTGTGACTGCAAGTCCACTCCTGACTTCTCTGATGATCTAAAACATCTATTGTTGAATGCTTTAATGAGTGTGGCCTCTATAAAATGTCATTAAATTATACAAATCGGTTCAAAACTTAGAACCGATAAGGTAAATTGCTGGGTACCCTTTAGGGCTCTGTATCTCTGTTGAGGGGCACTTTAAGATTTTTTTTCTAAGACAAAATAGGGTTATTTTGACCTCCCCTGTATACTCTCGAGAAATTAGGAGATACAATATATATATATATATATATATATATATATATATATATATATATATATATATATATATATATATTCCCGATTTTCCAAGGTAATAAAAATTAACCAATTGTTTATATTTCGTCGAGTTACATCGTTAAAAAAACATGAAGGTCCTACGTTGCCTAGAAACCAAAATACTGTTAAATTTTGCAGCGCGCTCCAATTTGAAGCTCTAAGCTACTCCGGTTTCGAACTTGTTAGTTCTCGTCAGTATAGAATAGGCCAGCGCACTTCAGCATCGGAAAAGTAAATCCTTCAAGCAACCTATATTAGACAAAATATGAAATCTAATACAAGTGGCGCCGACGTGTTCAAAAGTAATACACATTCAAATTTTCACTTCGAACATACCCCTGTAGAAGTAGCATAACGTCAGAACTAGGGCCCGATTGTTTGAACGCTGAATAACGTAATAATATTTTTATTTATATTTGAAAAAGTGTTGTTAAACAGTAAATATTTAATTTCTTGGTACAGACATACCGATTTTATGCTATCCTTTTCTAATTGCATTATTTAAACGAGTATCATCGGTACGTCAATTCTGAAAACAAGGTATGAATATATGGTTGCCTAAATTATTATTATTGTTATTTTCAATATGTCAAGAATATCTAAGAATATTTACCGATAAAAATAACTTTTTAAATCCTCTTTTTGTTAATATTAATTGTAAACTTGGCATTTATAGTAATTTCTAACACTTAAAACACCGAAAAAAGTCACGACAAGCAATTATACTGAAAAACAAGATAAGTAAATATGTTTATGTCTGTCAAACATCAAAAAAGCGTCTCCCCCACCGACCATAAACAGTCTTCAAACAAATCTATTGTTGTTTAAATCTAGAGTATGATCGAAGAATTTTCTAATAAAAAAATCATAATATAAAAAATAAACGCATTTAAAAGTCCACCATTTTAACTGATAACAAACTATTTTTGGTATTTGAATATTATATTAAAAACAATTCAAAAAATAAATTTTAAATTACATTTCTGTGTGCCTCCCATTGCGTTCAATACAAACAATTGTTCTTCTTGACACATCTTTAATGTAGTTTCTGATACTAAGGGGCCTTATTTCTAAAACACAGTTATTATTTTCCACCTAGTGCAGATTTTACTGATGACACTGTATATTTGTTTGTCTTAATTATAATGTGTATTACTTTTACACACAAACTACGTTTTCAAAAATAGTTATTTTATGAAGTTACCTTATTCAGAGTCAAAAACAAATAAACTTTGCATCATATGTGACGAAATTTTAATAGCCCTATTTGGATTTTGTAGAAAAACACATATATAATATGGTGCTACTTTAAACAAAATATGTCTGGGCTGAAGCATTGTCAAAACTAAGAAGTTTTTATGTAGGTTGCGTGGAGTCTTATTTTGCAACAGTGGTGCAATTTACAATAAATGGGCAAAAAAATCTAAATTATCTTATACAGCTAAAATTTCATTTAGAAAAAGTTTTTCTAATAACTTTTTTCGATATTTTGAGATATAACCTCACTTTTAAATTTTTTTTAGAAAAAAATTAAAATTTGACAAATAATGCTAATCACGTGATTACTATTTTTTTTTTTGGTTAATTTCCATTTCATTCGAAGCAGAAATTGATACAAAAGTCAAATTTCGAATAAAGCTATTAATAAAAAAAAATCCCATATGATGCGGACTTTACTGGTCACACTGTATATATACATACAATTCTTTCCTACAGTACCAGATCAATCCAATAAAAACTGAATGGGTACTTGTTTGGAAAAACCCTCGGAGTCGTCGAATTTTATTTTTAATTTAGAGTTTTTTGGGGGATACTGAAATATACAGAGTAGCTCATAAGGAGCTATGACGTCATCGATATTTTTTTTTCATTTGTAAACCCTATTTCTTATTTCACAATCAAAAAGGCACATTTTTTACATATGTTGGTTACATAAGAAACTTGTCAAAAAATACTGTGAAACCTTAAAATATAAAAAAAAATAGTACCATATAAATTAAATGTTCAAATTGGGCCCCGTTATCAATCCGACAACAGCCAACTCGATAAAACATTGTCGATGACATTAGCCATAATTAAATGGATTCCCATGTTTCGCTATGTGAATGAGTCACGCGAAAACCAGTTTTTTAAACAACAATTGCTGATATTTGAACCCGCATTTCAAAAATTTATATTTTTGTAATTGTAGGCTTACTGGGAATTTGGAATAATTCTGAGAATGGTTAGTCTCATAATGACGTTTTACATTGTATTCTTTGAGAACTGATATTGTTTCATTGCAAATTACACATTTTGCCTTATTACTTGACTCAACAACGAAATAGTGATATCCCTTATTGCTCTTTAAATGTTCTGCACTCACTATCTGTCTTTCATGTTTGTCCATATTTACACAAATCTACACAATCGAAATAATACCAATTAATAATATTAAGAATAGGGATTCTGAGTAAACCAAATTCACTGGGTATATCTTTAAGGCACCATTAATTAAATTAAACATTCACTATTAAACATACTGTATTTTCACTAAGAACCTATATTCACAAAACACTACTCGCATTATACTTGGCTTTTCAGATGGCACTTATCGTTTTGAATTCAAACTTTGGAACTCTCCAATTCTCGGTTGTCTCTCGCATTTGTAACAAGCGTCCTCGGTGCGTAGAACATATCGAAAATTTTTTAAAATACTCGAATCTTCAAGACTAGCGTTCACGCAGCAGAACTTCTCCAGAACTTAGTCTAGCCTTGGAACTGGCTACAAGATGGCGTTTTATATTTTAACTAACTAAGCATAATTGACGTTTTTGCGTAGTTCCGCCGCTGCCGACAAAATAACGCTTTGCAATGTCGTGTACTTAACTTCTCTACTTTTCGCAAGATGTCACTACTATACATTTAGGACGGTCGTAAGTAGTAACAATAGGTAACCATAGATTTAAGAAATAATAAATTGCTCGTCCCTAATTCTGGCCATCCCCCAATGTGAAAGGGAAAGAAGAGTGAAAGCATTAGTCTCCTCTATTTCTAATGGGCGAAGCTAGAGCCAGACATAGCGTATTATTTGCGTTAGGAGTCGGATGGTATACGCCGCCAATTAGAAAGAGAGGAAATTACTGCTTTCAATCTTTTTCCTCTCTCGCACTGTGAGAACGACCTTAGTCTACGTATTGCACAGCACCCGTACTGGCTATCTCCGCCGCAATGAAATGTCCTCGACTCTTGTCCATAAGTACCAACCGAATTTGCGAACGGAGCAGAGATCACCTCCGCGTCCAGTGCCACAGATATCTCACTCGCCGGTTAGTCCCAGTACTAAAATTTGCACCTATCTCAAAACTACCGTATGTTTTAACTAACTAGATCTTTGCCCCTGGGGACCTAATGGAGAAGTCAGTGTGCCCCTTGGACTAAAAAGTTTGAATATCTCTGCTTTAGATCATAGATTTAGTCCAAGTTTCCCATTGTTGACTTCTTGAATTTATAATTCAGGAAAAATCCAACACCATCCCTTTTAGCTATGACTTTTTTATAGCCGAGGGAACCAGCACTGTACCAAAGAGAATTCGTTATTGTGAATAATCTTTGACTGTACTATGAAGTCTTTTCGTTAGAAAATATATCCAATCAGTGGCGGCGCGTTCATAAGTGCTGCGGAGCTGCAGAACACACATAATTTCGACAAATTATATATTTTTTAATGTAGTGTATCCCTAAACTAAACAATAAAAATATTAAATTATTTCTCTAATAGCATTGGCAAAATGGCAAACAAAACACCGCAAGTTTTCCGGCCTGAACACTCGAGCGTAGGGCCGCCGCTTACGAGCCCGCCGCGGATTTGGGTTCACAGCTAATGATTTCTGAAAACAAAGCGAGTGATTGGTTTAACGCTGCACGTGGCTTAATACGGCGATTTATGGAAAATTTGCGGCTGCAGGACGGCAGCACCCAGCAGTGGTTTTGTAATTTTATATGCGCGCGGCCGGCTATTTGTTTTGTCCTGTTGTTTTATTTAGTTTAATTATAATGAATTCGATCGAGTTTTTGCAGAGTCATAGTTTTAGCTCTTTGGCATACGAGGACAAAATTAAAATTAAAGAACTTGGTCGATCGACACCACAATTAAACATTGAAATTAGCGGTTCAAGTCGAAGCAAAACATACAAACGCCAGTTTAATGACACGGTTTATAACAATACAAAGTGGTTGTGCGGTTGTGACAAAAAACACGCGCTTTTTTGTTTCCCTTGTATTTTGTTTGGAGGTGACAAATCGTGGACAGTTACGGGTTTTAGAGATTTGGGACATTTAAGCCAAAACATTAAACGGCACGAAGGAACACAGAAGCATATTTCCAATACGGTAAGCCTGGCATTATTAGGAAACATAAACATCCAAAAGCAATTGGATAATGCCTACTGGATTAATGTAAAACGGCACAACGAACAAGTTGATAAAAATCGTTATGTGCTATCGCGTATTATTGATTGTATAAAATTTTGTGGAACGTTTGAGTTAGCCCTCCGTGGCCACGATGAAAGTGACGAGTCTGATAATCCCGGAATCTTTCGTGGATTGGTGAATTTTAGTGCAGATCTTGACAACGTTTTCCAAAAACATTTAGAATCTGCTACGTTATTTAAAGGTACATCAAAGGACATGCAGAATGAACTATTACAATGCATGCTGGAGGTATGTAGAGAAAAAATCTCTGATGAAATAAATGAATCAAATTATTTAGCAGTTCTGGCAGATGAAACTAGTGATGTTGCCTCAAAATTTCAAATGGTGGTCGTTTTACGATATGTACATCAAGGAAGCCCAGTTGAAAGATTTTGGGGTTTTATAAATCCTGAGCAACATGACGCTCAATCTTTAGCAGCCTGTATTAAATCCGTTATAGATCCATTCTTAACGAAAGATTTCAACAAGCTGATTGCACAAACCTACGATGGCGCTGCTGTTATGAGTGGCAGACATAGAGGAGTACACACAGTAATCAAGGAAAAATATCCCCAGGCACATTTTGTTCACTGTTACGCTCATCAACTCAACTTAATAATGGCCCAGGCAGTGTCTCAAGATACAAAAGTGCGGGTATTCTTTTCAAATGTAGATGACGTTGTAAATTTCTTTTCGAATTCTCCTCAAAGAATGGATGTGTTAAACGAAGTAGTAGGGAGAAGATTACCACGCGCCGTTCAGACTCGGTGGAATTTTAAAAGCAGAGCAATAAACGTTATTTATGAGCACAGAAATTCTTTAATAGAATGTATGCAAGAAATTCAACGGAGGTTTGCTAATAGAATAGTCGTAAGTCAGGCAGTTGCTATAGAACGTTCGCTTAATGATGAATCATTTCTGTTTTGGCTAAATATTTTTCATCATGTTATGCCGCATGTTGACATTTTATATAACCAACTACAAACAAGGAAAGCCGATTCGGTAGAAATTAAAAACTGCGTCGATACTTTTGAAAAGTGTATCCAAGAGTTGAGAGATAATATTGACGGGGTAATAGACAGAGGAAATCTTCTCAGACAGGATTTGGAGCCCACTGTTAAACGAATTTGTCTTTCAAAAGAGAACCTTCGTGCGGCAGCATTAGAAGTTTGCGACACAATAATTCATACTGCCAAAACTAGATTTGATTATGTAGATCATTTAGCAGTCGCGACGTTATTTACATCTGAATTGTTCGAGAAGTTTTCAAAAAAATTTCCAGATGGGATATTAAACTCTGTGCTAACTATGTACCCTTTATTTGAACTAGAACGCCTAAAGACTGAACTGTCCATAATTTACATAAGGCCAGATTTTAGGAATCTTAAAGGGGCAGTAGCATTTTTAAATTTACTTACATCTAACAATTTGGATGAGTCTTTCAAAGAAACTGTCAAGTTATTACAAATAATTATAACTATTCCTATGACAACGGCAGAGGCAGAAAGATGTTTTTCTACTTTAAAAAGAGTTAAAACTTTCCTACGCAATACCATGGGTGAAAGTAGATTATCCGCACTTTCTATGCTGTCAATAGAAAATGCCTTTATTAGAAAAGACCCCAATTTTAATGAGAAAGTAATTGAGAAGTTTGCAAGAGCTAAACAAAGACGTATTGATTTGATATATAAAAAGTGAACTTTAGATTTTTTTAAACGTTTAAATTTTTGTTGTTGTTTTTCGTTTTTTGACATTTATTGCCCCTTATATTCAATGTGCTACCAGGTTACCACCTGCGACAAAAGGATTGCATGTTGCATGTTTGTACCTTGTACCAGAGCTTAGAAGGAATACAGGTAGGTCTAATAATTCTTTTTTTGCTTTGCGTATTTCGCGTATTTTCAATGCAGAACACACCCTTGAACATCCCACACGCCGCCACTGTATCCAATAGATTACATACTAGGTTTAAAATACCTATTATAAATAGCGACATATATGTAATAAAAGTTATTATGCAAAAAACTCAATAAATAGCAATAAGACACCTCCACCTACCAGGTTATTAGGGTAATATACAGAGTTACTATACAAAAATTGTCAATAATAGACATAAAGAAATTGTCAGTTAATTTTGAAAGATATAAAAACTGAAAAAAAAATTTAGTGGGATTGATTCAAGACAAAAACAATTACTTTACGTTATTATTGGCTCTTAACAAATTTAATCAGAAGATATATAACCAAGCAATAGTTCATAATTCAAAGAATAATACATACTTTAGAAGAACTTATTCAAAAAGGGTTCCTAGTAATTGGTATTTACAATACTCAATATTTTTTAATAATACTTTTTATTTAAACTGAAATGGTTCGACTAATTGCATTACTTAAATGGTAAATAATTAAACGCATAATTAGAATTTCATAACAGATAGATAAGGAAATTATGGACGAAAGATGTATGAGAACCGGCCCTCGATGTCAGGCGCGCGCGGGCTGCGAGAACTCGCGTTCAAACGTTGCCGGCTACGTGATGGAGACGAAACCACACCTAACCTCTGAGCCCATTTGGCAAGAAATTCAAGATCATTTCAATAGTACAGGTCGGAATTTGGTGATAAAAGATTTATTTTCGAATGATCCTAAAAGATTTGAGAAATATAGGTAAGTCATTTTGTTATATTATTGGTTATTTTTATTGTTTTTGCCAAGTCACCTCTAATTGACCTTGATTGGCCCGCTGGCTGTTTTTAACATATTTTCATTCGTTTTGTTGCTGTTTTTACCCGAAATGTCTTCAAAAGATATATAATAATAAAAACACAATAAATTCGTACCTGAATTTAAAAAATTCTAGAATTCTTACGTTGACTACCAATGATGATGAAGTATTTTAACGATCACCAATTCTGCCAGTCACCACACAAAAATAAAAATTATAATATCATTTAAACTATATCTTGATAGTTGCTGCGGTTTTATTTTAATTTTTAGATATATTGACTAGAAATGTTAAAGATGACCCTGTTTTTCCAGTGGCGTTTTTGTGAAGGGTCATCAATAAAACGTTTGTGAAACTTAAATTTATTTTTGAAATTATAAGTAATCTAGGAAGAACCGACAAAATTTTAAATTTAAAGTTATTGTTAAATTTAAAAAAAAAAACAAATTTTAAATCCAATTATATCTTAAATTAATGTTTTTGTATTTAATGTTCTTTATATATACTTTTCATCATCAAAGTTGATACAACATGAATTAACTCTTAAAAATTGCTCATATATGTATGAGTGTTGAATAATGAAATTATGTCCAAATGATTAATAAATCAATTTTTTTTTACTATTTTCAAATTTTATTGAAATACAATTGTACTTGTTAAATATATATATATATATATATATATATATATATATATATATATATATATATATATATATATAATAAATTAGTTAAAGTGTTACAAAATTTTCACTTGATAAACCTGATTCGGTACAGTACTATACTTCAGTGGGAGCTGAAGTTACGTGTAGTTTCAGACATGACTTATATTATTAAAATTATAGAGTAAATATTTATGAAAAAATAGAGATACTAAGCTAATAAATTGGATTAATGACTCAAGAATTGAGCTCGGTAATGAAATTTACATCTATATTTCTGGGTAAGATCGCGTGTAACATTTTATTGACATTTTTATAACTAAAACAAACAGGCGCGGATCCAGGGGAGGCGGTGCTGGCGCATTCAGAAAAATAGACTCGCCCTTGCTTGCTACATTAGAGGAACGTGAATGTCGTGTGCACCCCCTCCCCCTGTCGACCACTCGCGCTTACTATACTGTGTGATCGCCCCCCCCCCCAAGAGCTTCGAATTCAGAAAAATTAAGGAACGTGAATGTTGTTGGCACCTCCCCCCCCCCCTCGTCGCCAACTCGCTTTCGCTTGTTATACTGTACTCTTGTGGTATCGCGTTCGTCCTAAAGAAAAAGGCGGCTAGACTCACCCGTGAAACAAGAAGGCTTTTTAATAGCTTATCTATAAATTATTTAATATACCAAATTGGGTAATTATTCGGAATAGTGGAAACACCGAATTTTTTTTTGCACAATCCCTATTTTGCTATTATAGAATACGAATCTGGAATTTTTTGACGGTCGCGAATTTTTTGTCGTCCAGGTACTTTTGCCCACCCTAGATCAAAGTCGCCGAAATTATTCAGCCAGATTCACTGACGTAGTTTAAATTTAAAACCGCCCTAAATTGACAGCAGATGGCTTAAATTAACAATAGCAACAATAAGTTAAACAAGTTTTAAACCCTAAAAATACAAGAATAAAAAAATCATTTTGTTTTACTACTGTACCGGCAAAAATGTAGTTTTGTATCTCAACGTAAAATTATCGTACATAATACCCCGGGGTCTCATTTTAGAGATTTTTTCAAGCCCTTTCGAATGGTATAAATGACATTTACGTTTTTTCGTTTTTTAAGCATTTCACGACGTCATATATTTTTTTTCAATTTCGCCTCCACATTTTGATGTAATTTTTTTGTCGGAAGTAGTTGATCAGAAAAACTACACTAACCATTTGAAAACTCTTTCCAGAAGCTACAAAATCCATGTTGAAGAAATCTTTTTAGACATTTATTTTATAAAATATGAACAAGGGTTTTTAAAAAAGTGATTTTATCACTGTAAGTTGTGGGTGTACAAAAATCTCTAAGGAAAGAAAATATTGCATTTTGCAAGAACTATCTATGTATCAACATTTAAAATGAAAAAAAAAAAACGATGTTTTTTTACTGCAAAATATTTTTTATTTTATAAAAAAAAAAAATATACACATATTAAATGAAAAAGGAAATTTAAATAACACCAGCGAGAAAAGTCTATAGTTGTCATAATTATTGACACACCTACTTACACTAATGCTATTTAACTATATATAACTAATGAAATAAACTAAATAATGTTCTCATCAAAGTGTCCACCTTTTTTTTATCACCGGTTTATAAATTGGAGGCATTCAAGATAAAAGCTTTTCTAATGTTTCAGCGCTAATTTTCTTCCACTCTGTAAAATGGCCATGGGATGAGCTTTTGAAGTAGTAGATCCTACTTTTTTTATAGATCTATCCAACTCTTCCCACAAGGGTTTGATTAGGTTGAGGTCTGGGGTCTGTGGTGGCCACTCCATAGCAATTAATATTTTCTTCTCCAGATTGGCAAGATAATCTTTACATAACTTTGCGTGTGATTTGGGTCCTTGTCTTGCTGGAATACGAAGTTATTCTTTTTCCAGAAGGAACTGCATGAGTTTTCAATATTTCTTAGATCTCCTACATAACAGTAAAGAATAGAAAATGGCAAATAAAGTATTGTCATACTAGCCCAATTAGGTACTTTTTTAATAAGGGATCTCTCAAAAATTAAATGTTTTCACAATATTTCGTTTTTAGTTTTCGAATCAAACCCTCAAAATCATCTATTCTGGAAAAATAGATAATTTAGGTGCGGCATATGACCTTGTTTCTAACTCGGCTTTCTGATTCAATTGGACCGATCCGATACAGTTTTATCCACTTGAAATTTTATGTAATAAACAGTTCTAACTGAAGTTTCAATCAGATCCAACATTTCAACTAGTAACTAGTTGCGTTCGATAGACACCTCAGTCGGAACCGTTTCTTATGGGGTTTTCAAGTGGATATAACTCCATCGGATCAGAAAGTTGCATTAGAAACAAGGTCTTTAACTGAATAAAATTATTGAGACAATTTTTAAAAGATATGCAAAAGAAGTTGTACCTGCCTTCTTTCCTAATTTAAAGTTGAAAAGTATCAAAAATATAAAATTTACAATATTGTCACCTTTATATATATATATATATATATATATATATATATATATATATATATATATATATATATATATATATATATATATATATATATATACATACATATATACATATATTATAACTATTTCGAACAAGCGATGCGATATTAACACCTGCTTAAATTTTCATTGTTTTTTGGTAAGACTATATTCCAACTACTTATTAACGTTTAGTTATATATATTTGCACCAGGCATTTTCATTTATCTCCACTTCATAAGAGTAGAACACTGAATGCTTACCCAGCCAAAAAAACTCTTCAATAAATTACACTGAATGGCACCGTTATATATTTTTATGCTTTTATAACATAAGATTTTAGGTAATTGAAAATTTTTTACTTGAATTTACTGCAAATATATAAAATTATCTCTTATTAAAAATTTTCACTTGGTTAATCTTTTTATATTTTTATAGGATTCGTTGTGTAAATAACTGATTGACATTAACCTTTAATTGCCCCCAAAATTATTTTAGCATTGTTTTATGTAAATATGGAATGACTAAACAGATTTGGCTTATTATTAAAATCCTTATTATTTAGAAATTATATCTCATTTACCCTGGAACTATGACCATGCTACAACACTGATAGTTGAGGTAACAGCTTTTCAATGTTACTTAAAATTTCTGCTGGGGCAAAATCGGGTGGACCTAATGCTCTTTTAATTTTTCTGTTATTTGATCGTCAAATCATGGAGTTTGCTGTTAATGGAAAATTATCTCAATGTCTTTTAGGTTTTAAAGTTGAATTTTCTATAGTACTGGGTTTATAGATAATTTAATAATTAACATTTAAAACCTATATATTATATTTATTCTACATATAACATATCTTTACTTTAAATTGTATAGTTTTGCAGAAAAATACCGAATAATACTTTCCAGCACCAAATCATTATTTAAATATATCTATTTCGAACAAGCGTTTTGCGATATTTTGAAAATAATTTATTACTAATGACTGCCTGAATTTTCATTGTTTTTTTGATTGAGTATATTCGAACTACTTATTAATGTATCGGTAGAGGTGCACCAAGATCTCCACTTCATAAAAGTAGAGCTCTGAATGCCCAGCCAGCCAAACAAACTATTCTATGTATTATACTGAATTTTTGTCTTTTTTAATTCAAAATTTTGTATTGTAAATTGCCACAAGTAAATAAAATTTCCTAAATCTAAAATTATCCCTTATTAAAATTTTTCACTTTGTTAATCTTTTTATATTTTTATAGGATTGTTTGTATAACTAAATGACGTTAACTTTCAATTGCCCCCAAAATTATGTTAGCATTTTTTTATGTGAATATAGAATGACTAAACAGATTTGGCTTTTTATTACAATTCTTATTGTATAAAGAGAGATTAGATCTCATTTACTGTACTGATTAATAAAAAAATTGATTTACTTAAAAAATACCTAGGTGTACGCTAGTTTAAAAATACTTTTGTTTACGCACATATCCCTGTTTATAATTGTTAATCGTTGGCACAACTTGCGTCTGAAACAATCGGACGACGAATTTTGCCTTTGTAATCCAAAATTTGCGGTAGGACTACGACTTTTACAACCGATTGTTCGAAACATTTAAAATAACGAGACACTTCGGATGGCTTGAACAAAACAAAAGACAATGGCAACGCTCAAAACAGTTAAAACATTAACTGAATGTAATAACGGATTTATCCCCTGATTTACTAACATTTAGAACTAGTCCTAATTGATTGACAGTATCTCTCTCTGCAGCATTTGACATCTACAAGTGGGTATGTGCCTCCTTCATATTTCTCGATTTAGTTTTATTTTGGGTATTCGCCATTCACAAATGCAATAACAAATGAGTCAAATTTTTAACCTTAAAAATACAAGAGTAAAAAAGTGCTTTTCTTTTATTACTTATTCCTCGTGCCAGTTTTAAGGTTTTATCACTAGATTTTTATACTTAAGTTTTCTACGTAAAGGTTAGTTTTTGACATATGCCTTCTGGCAGAAACTAATACATCTTTAAAAAAACACATAAAAAGTTACTTCATTAATATTTATTTTGTCCCTTTCGAGGCGATACATATATGCCGTCGTTTTTTTCCAGTCTTGAAAAGTCCACGGACTTTGTGATATTGCCTGAAGTTCACCCATCAACATTCATATTGTCTTCAGTGATCTCAAAACGAAGTTCTCGCAGTGGCAACTTGAGCATCGGGAATTTAAGAAATCAGACAAAGACGTTGTTTGTGAAATAACTTTGGTAGAGTTTTTTGCCACAATGTCATGGATCACGAGTGAAGTTGTATATCGTGGTGCAAGAGCCAGCCATTGTTGTACTACATTTCTGGCCATTTTTTTGCTTATGACCTCTCGAATAATGTAAAAATTACATTCCTTGTTAATTATTTGACTCCCGGAAGGAATTCTTGGTGAACCACATCTTGATAGTCGAAAAAAACGGTAAGCAAGACTTTCAGTATAGCCACTTCTTATCGTCGATAATAATATATTTCATTAAATTGAGGGCCCTTGCTGTGTTACAAATTATTTCAGAAGTGAAAGACTTGCGATGCAGTTTTTGAGAAAATTCAATGTTTTTGGCACAATGCAAGAAGTTTGGCCACCAAATCCAAATAGCATTGAATTTTTGATATGAGCATCGCAGCCTTTGTTCGAGCGTCGTGATCATCGTCTGTTGATGCAGGGGCAAATCCAGTCCCCTTTGAGGGGAGGCGGGGTGATATCACAAAAGTACAGTATATAGCACGTGAAAGCAAGTTGCCGATGGGGGGGAGACGCCCATTTCTAAAAAGCAGGGCCCGGTCTATTTTTCTGAATTCGAAGCTCTCGGGAGGGGGGGCGATCGCAAAAAAAAAGTTAATCACGAGGGGAAGTCGATTTTCCTGAACTTAAAGATCTTGGGGGGGGGGGGGGCGATTGCCCCCCTGGGATCCGCGATCTTGTATTGGTACATTCTTGTTTCTTCTTCTTTCAAGAACCTTTCTGGACATAAACCTCCCCTTTTTTCCACAATTCTTTATTTTGTGTTATTTCATGCCAGTATCTGCAACAGCAAATATTGTTTTGGAAGGCAACAACTATATGAGTTATGGCATCGTCCTCCCAATTTCTGCTTCTTAAGTCGTTCGCGAGACTTTCTCTCAGACTTGTACCCCACATTAGTTCGTAGTTTGCTGATTTGATTGTAAGCGTCGTAGTTTCCATTATATTTATCATCACAGGCAATATACAACTGTCGAAAATTTTCCTATTTATATTAACAGTTCCATTTTTACTATGTATTACAAATTTCCTGTGGCTGTCCAGGCCAAGCGAACACGTCTGCTATTTTCTGTTGTTTGGTTCTCCTTACCTAATTTTATAATAAAGTGTACACTATATATAATAATATATTTCTATTAGTGATATTAATTATTTCTTCAGGAAAGTAAATTAGTTACAATTATAATCTACTGCTAGATATTAATTATTTTTTATCATTTCAATGTGACGCAACATAATTTTTTTACAATTCATTAACTGAATAGATAAACTACCATTTTTTGAGTTTATAAACACGCAATTTTCTGATGCCATAAATAATATTTATATATCAGGATTCATTATTTAGATGCGATGTCGATTAAACCAAGGGCAAAATCCATATTAGCCTTACATTTTTTATTTAAAAATTAATGCGAAAGAAAATCAATTTACATTTTTTTAATAAAATGATAAAAGTATTATTTACTAACAAATTTATCCTTAATATGTACAATAAAGTGTATTAAATGTTTGTAAAATTATTTCAGCCTCAAACTAAACACCCCAGCAGATGGCGAAATTCTCATTGACTATTCCAAAAACCGCATCGATGATGAGGCATTCAAGCTCCTTTTTCAATTGGCAAGAAATCGTAACATTGAACAGGCCAGGGATGCTATGTTTAGTGGCGAAAAGATCAACTTCACGGAAGACAGAGCAGTGTTGCACATAGCCCTACGTAACAGGTCAAATACACCTATTCTTGTTAATGGCAAAGATGTCATGCCTGATGTGAATGGTGTACTTGAACATATGAAACAGTTTACCAACTCTATTTTGAGTGGACAATGGAGGGGGTAAGATATTTAATCACTTTTTCATCATCTAATAAGCTTCAAAGCATTTAAAAATTTAAGTAAATTAAGTATGTTTATCAAAATACAGAAAAGTTTTTTAAAATTGACATTTTATTAAATAAATTATAAAACGAATTAGCCATAAAACTTTTGACATGACTATGTATTGCACCAGCAGTGGAAGTAGAGGAAACGCAAGAAAATAATAAGGGCAGAACGGCGCGGCCAAACGTAAATAAACCACAAATAAAATTAATCAGTTTGATGCTATAATCCTAACAGGGTAAAAATTATTAATTTACATCCTTTCTCGTGTATTTTTTGTACACCACTTTATGTTACTGGATAGAAAATCTCGATAGTAATAAAGTAATTGCGGCGCTATTTTCACTTCTGCAATGACATATAATGAAACTACTGAATAAGCCTAGAAATGACTTTTTTATAAAATTTGTTTATTGATATCACATAGGAATTAACTTCAGAACCGGATTTTAAATTTTTTCCCCTATTTTATATAAAATCTCCATGATTTCAAGCCAAACGGCTTTGCACTCCCTCCAGGTAATATTGACTCTTATCAGGTATACAAAAATACCAAAGGAATGAAGCTCTGTGGGAACCCTTTCTATGTTATGGGGTCCTAGGTGACATGGTCTGCTGTATTTCCTACAAACTTTCGGACGGTTCGCGCGGTTGCAAGGAGAACTGCTTTCTGAATCGGCTTATACAGATGCTCACTAAGGCCCAGTCCCTTGATGTTCTACAGGAGGTTCTTTGATATCACTGCAGTTGTTGATAACATTATGGGAATCGTTTGCACACTGTTCATTGCCCATTGTCTACGGATTTGCACCTCCATATCTCTGTATTTGGCGATCTTCTCTTTGTATTTTAGCCTTAGGTTGTTGTTGTTAGGTACAGCAATGTTGATTAGTGTAGTTCGCCTAGAAATTTTATCTGTTATAATGTCTGGTCTATTATGAGCAGCTGTCCGATTCGTCAGAACCGTTTGGTCCCAATATAACTTGAACTGGTTGTTCTCGAGAATAGGCTCCGGATTGTATGTGTAATAAGACCCTTTTCCTACTTGTACTAGGTTTAACTTATCTGCTAACTCTTGATGGAGTATCTTAGCGGCTGAATCATGTCTTTCCTTATACTCGTTTGCAGCAAACGCTTGGCATCCTCCAGTTGTATGCTGGATTGTCTTTGATATTCAGCAGCCATATCTACATTGGTCATTTTCTATTAAGGGATTTCTGATGATGAACTTCCGATAGTTCTTCGTCGGAATAACCTGATCTTGAATAGCTAACAAGAAGCCCTACGTTTCCGGAAACATCTGTCTTGAATTCAACCAGTAGTTCGACGCTGAGTTGTCGACATTGTCCTGATTAATTTCATTTGGATGCCGTCCATGAAGTAGTTTTTGTAGTCAGATTTGTAACTTCTCTTGGTCTGTTTGGTGGTGAGAAGCAATATCCTATTCCCTCAGCTGTGGCGGCGTTGAATCGTCTGCCTCGCATATTGCTTGATATAGTGGGGAAGAGTCCGCTAACCTGTGGAAATATAAACGTAAGTTTATTATTTGTTGGTCAAGATTAAATTATTATTTAATATATTATTAAAAGACATTAAATAAATAGCGTAAAAGATTAAAGGATAGGAAGAGCCACCTTTTTTGCATTCATTTACATATAAAATTATTAACGATTTCAAAGCACTACAATAAAATAATAATTTTAGCGATCTAGAGCAATTAATATCATATGATCAGTGTCATTTTTACCTCATTTGTCTGTCAAATCTACGGGTTGTTTCGATACTTTGAATATAAAATTTTTTTCTGTAAACTTAAGACGATTTTTTGCAGGCGATGATTTCAAAATTGTTTTGTTCCATTTTCTCTATTAAATGGTGATATTACGTAACAAAACACGTCATCTGGTTTAAAAATCTTTAGACGTCTGTTTGGGAAGAAGGGTTTAAAAATATACATCATCTATTTGAAACATGACGTTTTCATTGGACGATTTTAACGTTACGGCGCAAAATTTTAAAATAGAGCGCTTATCGCAAAAAAAATGTTTTGACTAGAATGTGATTGTTGGACTTTCATTTTCTTTATTTTTGTTTGTTTATACGATATTTCAATTAGGTTGGATCTCTAATTATTATCAGGTATAAACTGAATGGTTTGTCTTACGCCATCTACTCTATGTACGAACTGTGTCTATTGAAGTAAATAAAGTCAATAAAAGGACGTGCATCACAAGATGTGGATAAAAATTTCGATCCAATCAAGAATCGACAAATATCAATAATATGTACAAATATCGATCAAACCGAAACTTACAAGTAAAAAATAAGTAGTAATCTAGCAATTATCAATCTGTGAGGTGCGCTTTTTTTTTAGAGAGGTAACAAAAGAAATTATATAATTTTACTACTCATAAGAAAATTTGAACTTGTATATCGAGACCAAGGAAAAAAACAAAATATATTTAGTTAGAACTTCAAAAAACCTTTAAAAGGGGGCGCGACAAAAAGTGATATGGAAAAAGATCACAAATTCGAAAAAAATTAGAAACATTTAGTAGTTGATAACATGTAAAAACTATGATTAATATTAAGTACTTCATTATGGCCATTAGCAGTGCTCATTGGCTCCTTAGAAACATCATAAAGTACCGACACGTATCTCAAATTTTAAATAGAAAATTATGCTCATATTCGTATTTCTGAAAAAATTTTAAACTTTTTGCTACATTTTAGATACTCAGGTAAACAAATTACTGACGTAGTCAACATTGGTATTGGAGGTTCAGATCTCGGACCACTCATGGTCACCGAAGCTTTAAAACCATACAACAAGGGTCTAAAATTGCATTTTGTTTCCAACATTGATGGAACCCATTTAGCTGAAACTTTAAGGAAAGTTGATCCTGAAACGGTATTGTTTATCATTGCTTCAAAGACGTTTACGACCCAGGAAACTATCACTAATGCTAAATCTGCCAAAGATTGGTTCCTAGGTTATGCTAAAGATGTAAGTTTATGTTTGTTTACTGAAAAAAGTTAGCATACAAAAGTAAAAATAACTTTATAATCAGCTTTGACTTGTGTAATTCACGTCAAAGCGATGTTTTTAACACTTATTGAAATGAATACTATTTTATGTTTCAGCCTTCTGCCGTTGCTAAACATTTCGTTGCCCTTAGCACTAATGAACCGAAAGTTAAAGATTTTGGAATTGATACTGTCAATATGTTTGGTTTTTGGGATTGGGTAGGTGGACGGTACTCTTTGTGGTCCGCGATTGGTCTCAGCATTTGCTTGTCCATTGGATTTGAAAACTTCCAGCAATTGTTAGAAGGAGCTCATCATTTGGATAAGCACTTCCGGACGGCTCCCCTTGAACAGAATGTAAGTTTATTATTAGACTGTATTACAGAAACTTTTAATGAGGCTTATCTTTCGATTGGGTCCTGCGAACAGTAGTCGTGGGCTTTCTTCTGAAAAACCGCCTTCTGACATTTCCTTCTTTTGAGGGCTGCAAAGCTAGCGCCATTTGTTAGAAGAAATCCCATTATCTAGTACTTATATAATACTATTTTTAACAATTTACCTGAAAATCTCAAGAAGCTACCTATAAAGTAGTTTAAGAAACAATTATTCTCATTTCTTTTTGCTAATGCATTTTATTCCATTAGGATATACTTGGATGGCTAGCTGCCTTTTTGAACTATTTTATTCTGTTAGTTACTTTACATTTGAATTGCTTTTTCATTGACATGTTAAATCTGATGTAATATTGGCTTTTTTAATCAAGATTTATCGATTGATATTTGTGCTTAAAATAACAAATTAATTTATATAGGCGTTGCAAGCAAGTTTAAACCAAATTAAAATATATACCGAATGTTTAAAAATCTGTTTAAGTGCAGTTACAGAAAAATTGTACAAGAACAGCGCTTCATTACAAGATCCACTTAAAAAAATTTTTGCCCGTAGTTTTCACTGTGCTGACTATTTATAATTATATATTTCATTTAAAAAGTTTTCAAAGAATACAAATATTTGATTAAGAACAAATGTTTTTTTTTTCCGTTAAATATTAACCCATTTTTACAGAAAATCTCTCAAAATATTTGTTCATAGTAATCTCGGAATTCACTAATGCCCAAAAAAAAACTCGAGTTTTTGGAGTTCTGTATGTAAATGAATTATTTTTTTAGGCTCCTGTTATTTTAGCTCTCTTAGGCATTTGGTATGGAAACTTTGCTGGAGCGGAAACTCACGCTCTTTTACCCTACGACCAATACCTTCATAGATTTGCTGCTTATTTCCAGCAAGGTGATATGGAAAGCAACGGAAAATATGTTACAAGAGGTGGCAAAGTCGTAAGTATTGAAATATCTTTTAGCTTTAATAAAAGCTTGTAGATTAAGATAAATACAGGGTGTTTCTAAAATGTCTGTGCAAAACTCTAGTGCAAATTACTGACTTGGGGATATAACCTAATTTATCTTGATCCAAAAGTTGTTAATTTCGGAAATACTGGATGTCAAATTCAGTTTTTAAGGGGGCTGTCCACCTTTGGTGCTTTGAAAAATCTTTTTTTTTTGCATATTTCGAATCTAGATGTAATTAGGAACACGTCATATGAAGAATACCTGTGTTCATAGGTATATAGAATCGGTAACATGACCACCTCTGTCCTTTTCGAGCGCTCTAGCCGCTCCATCTCTCTTTCAGGTACAAATTCTTTTTCGGAAGAAAATAAAGAATGTCGATAAACGAATGGGAATGATACTTAAACAGCTGAAAAAATAAAATCAAGGTATTGGTGGTAAGGAAAACTAACGAACAAAGTCATCGGGGAGCTTACAAAATTTTACAGACTAGCAAATCGCAGAAACTCCGGTTCTGTAGAAAAAATTTAAAATGCGATTTGGGCATCCCCGCAGCACTGCAGTTCATCAGACGAAAATCCCCAACAGTCATTCCCGCGGCAAAGATAGTTGGTGCAAGTAGCGTTAAGGCGAGGCCAACGGAACTTTGTATGACAGAGTACCTCTCGCTCCCTCGATCGTCAAATTAATGAAAATAATATATGAAGGTTTGTCATCTGAAAGTTTATTGGAAAGATGTTTGGGCGCCCGCACTCAAAATAACGAGTCTATGAATAGCTGCATCTGGATGTTGGCGTCAAGACATTTGCATTCAGGCAAGCAGGTAGTCAAGACTGCACTTCATTCGGAAGTCATGATTTTCAGTGAGGGATTCTCATCGATTCTACAAACTATGGAAGTCTTGGGAATGACTCTGGGACCTCAAGCGGAGATATGTGCAGCTCGACTCGACAAGGACCGTTCAAAGCGGAGAGTGAGAGACGCGGTCAAAAAGGGCCCGAATCCAACAAAAGTAGGAGCATGTGACAGACCAAGAACATCTCCGTGACGAAGAGGGAGAGCTCTACGGTCCTGGTATAGCCGATTAGATCGTAAAATTTTCCAACCACGTTTTACACTGTCATTTATGTTTAAACGCGATTTCCCAAAAGTTACATTTTTTCAACTTTTTGGTAAGACTTCTACTAGATATATTTATCGAATTTGGTCAATTTTTTTTCAGTTATTCAGTAAATATGTAGCTACGTTTCTCCGAGTACAATTTTTGTGGCACAAAAAAGTTATGAAGCTTTAGATGTAGGCGAAATGATGCTGGTGGCATCCTTTGCACTATAGATCAAAACCGTAATCATATCTTGATTTCTCATCCTAACAAACCTCAAAATACTAAATTTGGTGCAAATCACGCTTATAATTAAGATAATTTTTTTACGAAAAAGTTTAAAATAAAAAAATTATAAATTTGATACCGTGTAGTTGGTCTAGATCCTCACCTTTTAGAGACACCCTCTATGATGGAGGTTTTACCTTCAAATTTGATTTAATAATATATAATAGTGACCATAAATTTTGGGCTTGTGAAGCAACAAATGTAATTCCTAAATTAATTACATTTCAGGTCGAGTATAATACTGGACCAATTGTATGGGGTGAACCAGGAACTAATGGTCAACACGCCTTTTATCAATTAATTCATCAAGGTACTCGCATTATTCCAGCAGATTTTATTGCTCCGGCTCAAACTCATAACCCTATTAGGTAAGTAAACAAGGAAGACATTTTAATAACTTAACAAAGGGGATATCCGTAGGAATTGGCGAAATCTTGAAAAAAAATTGAGTTTAAAAAAAAAAATTTTAAAGTACCCTTTATTCATAATTCTAAAATGATATTAGTTTCTTTAGCGGGCTCCTTACTACTCTTATAGAGAAAATTTTGGATTACATTTATCAATAATAAGAAACTAAATGTATTACATATAATGTTATAGTCAAAGTACTGAAAGAATTTTAAAATTATGTATGACATGAAAGACTGGCCTAAGTGATTCTGGTTTATATAACTTTATTCAGTTGGTAACACGTTGATATAAAGTTCAGAACCGAATTTTAATTTTTTTTCGCAATTTTATATAAAATTATCATAGCATGAAAAATGAAAGTATAGAAAAATCCAACTTTTTTTGTACTTATTGGCACACAAATTTATTAGCGATTTTAAAGCAATACAATACAATAATAAAATAAGACACCAAAAAGAATTTACTGATCTAGGGAACTCCCTATATCACACGATCAATGACATTTTTAAATCATTTGTCTGTCAAATCGACGAATTCTCTCGGTACTTTAAATATACAAATAATTTTATTATCTTAAATTTACTTTAAACCTAACTATAACTATTTTTTATAGCAACAACGAACATCACAAAATACTCTTGGCTAACTTTTTGGCACAAACTGAAGCTCTTGCTATGGGTAAGACGCCCGATCAAGCCAGAACCGAATTACTTAAATCAGGATTACAAGGCGAGGCTTTGGAGAAAATCTTGCCGCATAAAGTATTTCGAGGAAACCGACCAACGAATAGCATTGTTGTGAAGAAAATTACGCCGTTTGTTTTAGGTGTCCTAATAGGTAAGTTAAATGTGCTAAAACCTAAACAAGAAAAAATTGAAGGAAAGCGAGAGTTCATTTAAAAGCAATGACACAAAATGGCAAAATTCATAAAGAAATTGAGAATTTTTTAATAATGACTATTGTTTTATAATTTGTAGAAACACTAATATAAAAATCGACTAATCGAGTCAAGCCCTTTTTTATACTGTAATTTTAATTCATTATTTATTGAAGACATTTGAGTAAAAAAACCCGTTATAACCTTATTCTTAAGATTGTAAGAAATTAAAAATGTATGTTTGAAGAAGGCGAAATAGCCTCACACTCACGAATGAAAAGCTCTAACCTACTGGAGACATTTTCAAAGATTGATTGATCCTGAAAGTCTATACCCAAAGGACAAATTAGTGAACAGGCTGCTTAACTTGCTTAAGTCAACCAACCTGTTTCCATAGAACAGCTATAACAGGCGACACAATAAGTCACTAGGCTGTAGTGTCTGGATCTGGAGAGTAAAGAGGATGTGCTAGATTTCACAGCACTTGGGTCTCATTAGGCCCATTATACATCCTCCTATAGGGATCTGTCTGGCTCTGCTCGTCGCCCAGCCTACAGAATTAAAGTAGGCGACGACATTAGCAAGTGGCATTACGTTTATGTAGCTCAAAGCGCGACAATACTCGTATAACACGGATCTTTTAATAAAAGAGCGAGACAGTCACATCGTCTGTTTCACAACCTCAACATATTAGGTACGTGTTTCTCTTAGCTGGTAGTGCCCTATGACTAATGGCACTTTCCTCTGGACATTGCCAGATATCTTTCATTTGTTCTCCCTCCCGGGTTGTTTTATAACTGCCTGAAGAGTTCACAGTTTATGGTTTTATACCACTTTATTTTAAAGAGATGATGGGAGTAATTGTCTTTGTTTAGTTGGGTCCATTGCTAATTTAGTCAGAGTTACTAGTGGATCTGGTTACAGTATCTTCATCTCAGCTGCCTGTTTGGCTAGCGAATCAGCAATGCGATTGTCATTGGACGAATCGTGTCCTTTGATCCAGCTCAAAGTGACCACATTTTCAACCGCAGCCAAGCTGCATTGTAAGGGCTTCTCAACCCTAGCCTGCTATCTCATTCAATCAATCAAAGCTTGAAATAAAACCTTATTTTTAAGATTGTAAGAAATTAAAAATGTATGTTTAGTCTGTTCGAAACTAAACAAAACATGCTTTATTCATATAAACTATTAGCTTTAAATATTTATGTGGGTGTTAATTTCTTTACGTGGATGTTTTTATGGGGATTATAATTTCCGTTTTCATCTATTTCCTTAGCAAGTGTTTTCTTTACAAGTTGATTTAATATTAGTATAGCAGGAGACGAAATTCTCATCGAAACCTTGACTTTAATGACATTTTTCAGTATCATTTAAAATTTACCAAGTTTCGAGTTTAACAAACTTTTGTTAAAGTTATGAATTTATAATCTATACGCGACGCCAAATTGTGAACTGGGTTCTTTTAAAATAGTATAAAACGCGTTTAAACCGTTTTTTCGCAAAATCCATTATTAAATTTGTAATAATTTTTATAATCATCGGAGAAAAATTTAAGTAAAAGGCATAATCAAAGTAAATAGCGGAGGTTTTATAAAAAAAAAAGTCTTTGTTCATTTACATTATCTTTCCCTACTCAGTTTCGAATAGTTTTAAATAAAAATATTTATGAATTGTTTAGGTTATTTATATAAAATTCATGGTTGTTTATTAATCGTCAGACCGAAGAGATCTCATATTCCCTAAAAGATAGAGAAATAGTTTTTTATATACGTATATAAGCACTCAAAAGTACTTTTAAAAATATAAGAGGGTAACCATTTATATTCCAGGAATAACAAACAATACCAAATATTTATCATTGAAAATGGTTTTACTGTCTTCACGATAATCAATATACCTTTTTTTTAACCAATCTAAAAAGCTTTTTGCCATTTTGAAATTAGTTCCCAATTCCCTCTTTTAACATTGACAATAATTGATCACGCAGTCAATTCACCGAAGACTTCCGGTAAACTAATAGTTTTGTACTATTCATTGTGACATAGCAGTTTTTTAGAACAGACGACAATTGGCTTCGAAATGGCTCATGCGCGAGCAATTTTTGTTGGTTTTTGGCTCATCATGAAAGACCCATACGGTCGATTGCTCTTAGTTATTTTTTGAAGCATGACAATTGTATTTTCTGAATACTGAAAGCTTTTATTGTTAAATTTTTCCGAATCTAACGCAAACATAGCTTTTTCACAGCCAAATATTCATGCAATCTATTATACACGCTGATATTACTAATGTCCAGGGATGCCTCAATTTCACAGTATGTCACATGACGATCTTGCATTATCAGTTCACGTACAACATCGATTTTTTTGTTACACTACAATCGATTTTGACTGACCTTCACGCGACTCCTACTACGACGACCAAAATTGAATTCACTAGATTAGCGATGTAAAGTGTGTTTCAACTTCTAACGTTCTCCTTTTTGATGCCATCTAATAGTTTTATATCTGGGGCTCGTTAGGAGCGATATCCAACCGTCAGGGCTGTATCCAACGGTTTTTCTAACAGGTATATATAGTATATTGATATATTTCGATTACTACACAACTATCGCTTTGTCTTCTTTTGATTAAGCAGGTAAAAATAATTTTTCTTTTTTCAGATAGATAAAACTTATAATAATTTATGATCCTTATCTCATCCAACCTAAATACACCTGAACAATAAACTATAAAGTACGGTGAGTAACTTTAGGTCATTCAGTTTGTTTTCGTCTGGGAAGAAGTTAATCATGGTGCGTCCACTGCGTCCGATAGTAAAACGCCTAAAAGAAAGTGTAAAGGAAATAGTAAAAAAATTTTCTACTCAAAGAGGCTGGCTTAAGAATGCTGCTTTAAGAGAAACATGTGATTTGACCAAAACACCTCTTTCCACAGTAGGCGACATTGTTTTAAAGCCTCTTAATCTAAGAAAGAAACGTCGTAACCAGAGCGTTTCCAAAACAATTGACGAAAGAGACCAGGGGTTAATTTGAAGAAAAATTTTCTCCATGTATGAAAATTACAGATGACACATATATTTTCTGGGTTTTAAATACCGCAAAATCGATAAAAGTCGAGTGTTAATGGAATCACAGCGACTGCGACAGTGGCGATCCATCATATACCTCGACGAAGCATGGTTTGAAACACACGATACGCCATCGAAAGGAGGGTCCGATTCGTCTGGCAGATATGAAACAAGAGCTCCATCCAATAAAGGGAAAAGAATTGCCATATTGTATGCGAGATCAGAGACTGATTGGTTTAATATACTTTGTGGCTTTCTGCGAAAAATATTAAAGATTCTTCTTTAGATTATCATAATGATATAACTGCTGACCTTTTTGAAGATTGATTTAAGACTTGCTTCATACCAAATATTCCTCCTATTAGTGTGATAATTATGGACCACGCTAGTTACCACAGTCGCCAACTAAAGAAAGTGGCTAATTTAAGTGACTGTAAATCGGATATTCAAAAATACATGCTTGAACATAACCTACTTTTTGAATATTCTTATAAAAAAAGACATCCTTTAGGCGTGCTGAGAGCGTTTAATATTAAAAAAGGATACTTGTGACACTGGCAAGAAATGTGGGACATATAGTTCTGCGTCTTCCCCCATACTGTTGCATGTTCAATCTCATAGAGCATATGTGGCATCAGTTAAAATCTAGGGTACGCCCCGCAAACACCATCCCTGCACTAAGCTCTAGCGTCGTAGAGTTGATTAGGAGAAATAACATAAATGACGCAGACAGAGCTGAACACGTTATTAAAATTGAAAATTCTTATTTATATTTATGTGATATTGCAGACCCCTCATTATTAAGCTGTGTGAAGACAGCGATAAGGAAACTGAGTTGGATTTATAATTTTTAAGTAATTTGTTTTCTTTCTCTATTATAAATTTCCCTTTTGTAATACAGGGCATTGTTATATTTATGTACGTATTATATAATTAATATTAGTTATTATATTTAATTTATTGTCTAAATATAAATATTTTTTACCTATTATATTAGTATTTTAAAAATCTGTTTATTAATTAATTAATTTAAAGAACGACTGTTTTAAAAAAATTTCCTAAATCTGATTTTAAAAAATACTCCTGGCACTCAGTACCACCAAAGGGTTTTAATGTCCCTGGTAGCGACCCTCATTATTCAAACCGAGAGCCAAATGATAGATCTTGAAACATACTTTACAGTGGTTTTTGTTGATGCTTCATCGCCACATAAAGAATTAAGCTCATCGATGCCTTCTTGTTGAGATAAACTACGTCAAAAGTTGTGAAAAATAATGGCAAGAAAATACTCGCGAGTTAATTCAATTTTCAAGTTACTGTAAACAACAGGAAACGTTTCGAGTAGGTACGTACACCATCTTAAATGTCAAAGTTTACAATGGTTATCTTGGATGCCACCAATATTGCCAGTGGCCGAAACATAGGGTAGCCCCTCATATATTTACATAAAAATGTGGACAAACCAGACATGCATTTCTTTTAACAGCTTACTTATACACAGGAAATATCTTATATTCTCTAAGAGATAAAGAAAGAATTTTTGTATATATATATATATATATATATATATATATATATATATATATATATATATATATATATATATATAATTTATTTTTGTATCTTAAACCTTTTGTTAAATATTTTTTTCTAATATTTTCTTGGGTATAGGTTTTTCATTAGAGAAACAAAGGACAATAATTTTCTTTCTGACGTTTCGCTCTACATAGCGAGCTTCTTCAAAAGAGCTTGGTATATTTATTTTACATCTACAAAAATTACAGAATTTTTTATATAATAAACATATATCACAGTAATTACACTTTTATATTTTTAATTTAATTAAAATTAATAAAAACAAAACAGATTTTAAAATAGTCTTAAAGTTTAAAATTTAAAACGATACAAACAGGTTAAAATAGTGAAGATTATAAAATAGTACATACCTTGAAAGTAGTTTTGTGTGTATGTTTAAAAATAAATTCAATTATGATCTTTGGTATGCAATTTGTATGGATAGATTTATTTTTATAAAAAGCAAAAAATAGGACAAAAGATTATTATTTATTTTTTAATGACGTTCTTTCACCTGTATGAGTGTATATGAAATCGTTCCAAGCATCATTACATTATTTCTCATATTTATTATAGAGTCGCTTCAAGCATGTTTTATTCAAAAATCAAATTATAGTATATCTGACTTAAATTTTTGACATCTTGCTTGTCATTTACAACATTTTTATCTTTTTTTATGTGTATCATTTCTTTGATGACTAATTTATGATAATTTCTGTCAGTATCTAAAATATGGGTGTTTTTAAAATCAAATTCATGCTTAGATGTTTGTTCATGCTTATGTAAAGATGTCGATGCGTTTTTAGTATACTTGTGTCCATTCACTCTATTTTCAATATATTGTGTCGTCATGCCAATGTATTTCTTAGGACAATTTAGGCATGGAATTGCATATATTACGTTAGATCTTTTTTTGGTGGGAACTTTGCTCTTTAACTTCGTATAAAATGACCCAAGTAAATTGTTCGCCTTATGGCATACCGTTATGTTATGTTTATCCAAAATATATTTTATTTTTTCAGACAGTTGGTATATATACGGTAATGCAATGAAAGTGTTTTGTGTTTTGGTATTGTTAATTTTATTTTTTTTGTTTGTGTTATAATGTAAATAGGTTCTTTGTTTAATTATTTTTTTTATGAGTAGTTTAGGAAAATGGTTCATTATTAGGGTCTCTTCCACTTTTTTTAGCACTTCTGGGCGAAATTCGGGTGAAGATAATTTTATAGCTCGATCAACTAAGCCGATTATGACACTATTTTTTTGTTTATTTGGATGTTCAGAGTTAAAATTCAAATACCGGCCCGGCCAAGTATCTTTCGTGTACCATTTTGTATGAAGACTATTATCCGTCTTATTTCTGTGTATAGTTAAGTCTAAAAAGTTTATTTTTTGTTCTATTTCAATTTCAGCTGTAAATTTCAGTTTTGGGTGGAAATTATTAAAATATTGTAACAAGCTATCTATTTTGTTTTCGGGTACAGCAGCCAAACAGTCATCTACATAGCGTTTAAAAAAGATTATATTAAAATCCAGTTTTTTCAATACTTCTTCTTCTACATATTCCATAACTATTTGTGCTATTGTTGAGGAGATTGGTGAACCCATAGCACAACCGTCTAATTGTTGGTACAAACTATCTTTGAATTGGAAATAATTATTATTTATTGTAAGTTTTACAGATTCTATAAATTCATTGAGTGTCAATGTTGTGTGTTCTTTTAAATCGTCCCATTTTTTCAGTAAACGTAATTACAAACCACAAAATAAAGACCAGACATAATAAAGCCAAAACTAATAATTTCCAAATTAAAAAACAAAACAATTTATCAAACATAACCCTCAAATTACTATTCTCAAACCTGATAAAAGTAATAAAACCGTAATTATGAATACATCTGATTATGACAGAAAAATGAACGAACTACTTGATGATACTAACACTTATAAGAAACTTAAAAGTGACCCTACAAAATTGTTCCAAACTAAAAATAACGCACTAATTAAAAAACTATTAAAAAATCAACATATAACTGAGGAAGAAAGTAAAAAATTAACAATACATAATGCTATAGCACCAAAAATTTATGGGTTACCTAAATTACACAAACCAAATACACCTCTCAGACCAATTGTCTCAAGCATACAGTCCCCTTTTTATTACCTGTCCAAATACTTATCAAATTGCCTAACAAACATCACAGGAAAAAATAATCACTATATAAAAGACTCTTTCACATTTAAACAATTCATTGATACAATACAAATACCAACAAATTATAAATTAGTTTCACTAGATGTAGTTTCTTTGTATACAAATATACCCAATGACATCATTCCCAAAGTTTTGGAAGAAAAATGGGACGATTTAAAAGAACGCACAACATTGACACTCAATGAATTTATAGAATCTGTAAAACTTACAATAAATAATAATTATTTCCAATTCAAAGATAGTTTGTACCAACAATTAGACGGTTGTGCTATGGGTTCACCAATCTCCTCAACAATAGCACAAATAGTTATGGAATATGTAGAAGAAGAAGTATTGAAAAAACTGGATTTTAATATAATCTTTTTTAAACGCTATGTAGATTACTGTTTGGCTGCTGTACCCGAAAACAAAATAGATAGCTTGTTACAATATTTTAATAATTTTCACCCAAAACTGAAATTTACAGCTGAAATTGAAATAGAACAAAAAATAAACTTTTTAGACTTAACTATACACAGAAATAAGACGGATAATAGTCTTCACACAAAATGGTACACGAAAGATACTTGGTCGGGCCGGTATTTGAATTTTAACTCTGAACATCCAAATAAACAAAAAAATAGTGTCATAATCGGCTTAGTTGATCGAGCTATAAAATTATCTTCACCCGAATTTCGCCCAGAAGTGCTAAAAAAAGTGGAAGAGACCCTAATAATGAACCATTTTCCTAAACTACTCATAAAAAAAATAATTAAACAAAGAACCTATTTACATTATAACACAAACAAAAAAAATAAAATTAACAATACCAAAACACAAAACACTTTCATTGCATTACCGTATATATACCAACTGTCTGAAAAAATAAAATATATTTTGGATAAACATAACATAACGGTATGCCATAAGGCGAACAATTTACTTGGGTCATTTTATACGAAGTTAAAGAGCAAAGTTCCCACCAAAAAAAGATCTAACGTAATATATGCAATTCCATGCCTAAATTGTCCTAAGAAATACATTGGCATGGCGACACAATATATTGAAAATAGAGTGAATGGACACAAGTATACTAAAAACGCATCGACATCTTTACATAAGCATGAACAAACATCTAAGCATGAATTTGATTTTAAAAACACCCATATTTTAGATACTGACAGAAATTATCATAAATTAGTCATCAAAGAAATGATACACATAAAAAAAGATAAAAATGTTGTAAATGACAAGCAAGATGTCAAAAATTTAAGTCAGATATACTATAATTTGATTTTTGAATAAAACATGCTTGAAGCGACTCTATAATAAATATGAGAAATAATGTAATGATGCTTGGAACGATTTCATATACACTCATACAGGTGAAAGAACGTCATTAAAAAATAAATAATAATCTTTCTTCCTATTTTTTGCTTTTTATAAAAATAAATCTATCCATACAAATTGCATACCAAAGATCATAATTGAATTTATTTTTAAACATACACACAAAACTACTTTCAAGGTATGTACTATTTTATAATCTTCACTATTTTAACCTGTTTGTATTGTTTTAAATTTTAAACTTTAAGACTATTTTAAAATCTGTTTTGTTTTTATTAATTTTAATTAAATTAAAAATATAAAAGTGTAATTACTGTGATATATGTTTATTATATAAAAAATTCTGTAATTTTTGTAGATGTAAAATAAATATACCAAGCTCTTTTGAAGAAGCTCGCTATGTAGAGCGAAACGTCAGAAAGAAAATTATTGTCCTTTGTTTCTCTAATGAAAAACCTATATCCAAGAAAATATTAGAAAATATATATATATATATATATATATATATATATATATATATATATATATATATATATATATATATATATAAACTCACATTTCAGCTCCTTGAAAATTTTTTACTAAATCGTGTACTCATAAAGCAGTAATTTCAAGACATTGACATATGAAAGTTGCACGTTTTATACCGATGGCCTGCGGTAAATTGCAAAAAAATGACTTATCCATTTCTGTTCTGATATTTCATTACTAAGTATTTTCCTTAAGTTGAGAACATAGATCTTTTCTCTCTCTCAACGATTTATTAAATTATAAAAATTTGTCATTGTATTTTAATAAATCTAAGATTGTCGTAGATAAATCCATATTTTAAACATGTCAAAATAGAAAATGACAAAACAAGACCCACTTTCGATGTTCAAGTATATTTAGTATGCTTATGTGACTTTTATTTACTTTTTCAGCATTATATGAACAGAAAATTTTCACTCAAGGTGTCATCTGGGACATCAATTCATTTGATCAATGGGGTGTAGAATTGGGCAAACAACTGGCGAAAGCGATCGAACCTGAATTACAAGATAACAACCCTGTGTCGACGCATGATGCATCTACCAATGGGCTTATTAACTTTATCAAGGCTAGTCGTTAATATGTGTAAAACCCCAATTGCCTCCTTGTGCGTAAAATTTCTTCACTTATGGCTGATTTAAGGTAGAAGGTTAGTCTTTTTACCTTTGACAATAACGTTCTGATTAACTTGGCCATAAGTAAAGAAAACACCCCTTAGTAAAATAAAGAAAAAGTACATGGCATGTTAGAACTCTCAAGAGGCTGTATAGAAGTAAAAGCACCGTAATGCAAAGCCTTTAGGCCTGTAAACTGTTAAAATTGTTTTACACAAACTTTAATTATTTTATAAATTGTTTTTAGATGGATGTTTTTAGGTATGTCTTATTTCATTATTTTTTAAATAAAATAAATGTTGTTTCCCAGTACTGTGCGATTGTTTTATTTATTGTCAATGATCATTTTCAAAACTTTTTACTAAGATTGTCTTGGAGATCTATTACGTTAGATATACTTCAACGAAATTTTTTTTGGCTTGTTAAATTTAAACAGATTTATGATGAGAAAAAAGTGTTATGAGATATCTATTTAAAATTGGGGAACTGACGATTTTCGCTTTCACTAGAAGTCGCCTTAAAAAATAAAACTTGTTGAGCCCGAACAAATTATGCAACTTGTTTATCGTTTCTCTACACCTAGTTAAAAGTATACAAGAATTTTAAAATTTTTGAGTTTAGTTCGAATATGGCAGTAACAAAACCTGGAAATTTACTACAAGTCAAAAGTACTGAATGAACTTCAACTGACATGACAATGGCTGGCCTGAGTGGTATCAGTTTGTATAAATTTCAGGATTGAACTTGAAATTTACTTCATTTTATATAAAATTTTTCCACTTTAAAGTGTAGAAGAACTGAACTTTTATGTATTTTGGCTATTAACACTCAACAGTAATTTATAGATCTAGATAAATTTCGAACTCCCTATATAACATGGTCGATGTTATTTTTAAGTCATTTGTCTGTCAAATCAAATAGTTCTCAGCATTACCAACCCTATCGATCTATCGGTAGATCTACTGATTTTACGTTTCTATCGATCATTGTACGCATTCTATCGATTTTTATAATAACGCCAAAAATTTTAAAATCCCAACAGAAAATAATTCGAATGCTGTAACCAAGACGTTCTTGCAGCAGAAAATAGTTTATTAATTTAAAAGATCCGTAAATCAATTTAAGATATTGAATATAAAAATCCAAGGTATTATTTAACAAATGTTGCTAAATCTAAAAGGAAGTTCAGAACAATTAATTTTTTTACGTTAAGATGCCGAGCTTTCTATATTGAGGCATGTAGACAAATAATTTTTCGATTTCCGTTAAAAATAACCCTTTCAAATGTTTTCTTTTTATGGATTCTTCCATTGTAAAAAGATGAAACACTAATTGTGCCTCACTTTTCCAAAATTTAATTAAATATAGGGAACTACAGCACTGAATTCAGAATGGCGAATTTTAAGAAATATTGATGAAATGCCAAATCTTTCAATATATATATATATATATATATATATATATATATATATATATATATATATATATATATATATATATATATATATATACTACAACGCTTAATGTGGATATATCCACTGCCATTGCATCTCACACGGAGGAATTCGTGAAAGCGGCATAAACATGTATTCGCCATCCGGCGGGAGGTCGGCGAAGCCGCATTCAGTATTTGCATGCTTCTTTCCGATCTGTCCTTTGCACAGCCAGGTGCATGTCGGTACCCTGATGAGTCTAGTAGAGACGAAACATGTACCTCTGCCGTATCACTGTGGCGGGGAGGGTAAGTTTTTGACTTTCTTCTCGGTATGGTGGTACAGGTAGGCCATCATCTCGATGGTGGTGGAATAGGATAAATTGCGTTCCATAACAATTTATTCTCACTGTGCAACCTCTAACACAGAAAGGATATGATGGAGAGAAGTTTGCATTTTACTTCATTCATGTACGGAGCTGCATATAGTTGTACGTTTGCTGAATGTGATTTCAGCACTACAACGGTATAATGTGGATATGCTGCTGCTATTGCATCTCACACGGAGGAACCCGTAAAAGCCGCATAAACATATAAATAAATAAATATATATATATATATATATATATATATATATATATATATATATATATATATATATATATATATATATATATATACATTGTAACTAACTTTATAGCGTTTTACATTTCATAGTATTAGTTTGTGTTTGTAATATTTTAGGTTCATTTTCTGCGAATTCATAATTTATTTTCCCTTTTTTAATTTCCTCAGGAGACGTCTATGAAAGAATGTCTGGAACTTTTTAGACAATTCTATTATCTTATTTTTAACATGGAACGCCTATGATAAAGGTCTAGAAATAACCGGATTATTCCATTTTCTTAGTTTTATTACACCATGTAGTATCGAAATCCTTCTAGAAAATTAAGGAATCTCGCGGTATCCACCAACAGGGTATATAAAGGGTTCAAATCGGCTTTCGGGGACGTTTAGTTCGAGAGCTCGTCGATGCCATTTGAATTATTTTGACAAGTTGTCAAAGTTGTGACAATAAAGAGATATTGAAATAAGAGAGAGTGTTCTAAAATCCGCCGTCCGGAACAATATATATATATATATATATATATATATATATATATATATATATATATATATATATATATATATAATGATTATTTTCTTTTTTTTGTATAAAATATTACATTATTTATTAAGAATATCAGGTACCGATTTTTGTCGACACAATCTATTACGTTAGATCTGTTGACAACAATACTAGTCAATATCATTAAATGAAAAAATTAAATTTGTAACTGTAAAATATTCCCTCAACAACCAAGAACTTCCAAAAGATATCTAAATCAACCAATAGTAATGTCCATGTACTTATGAATGCTGTTCCTTGTCATGGTCCTCCTTCTGATGTGTTTTGAATCTCAAAAATTTAAATAAAATACTAACATATCTAAACCTCATCCTCATCATTACTAAAACTAAAAAAAGTTTTAGCTAAAGATACGTATGTGTATGAAATTGGGGATCAGTACTCTGCGACCCAATAGATCTATTGTAGCTAAAGATAACAGAATAATCTCTCAGGAGCAGATCCAGCCTTTCTCTTGGAGGGGGTGTGATGTGGCAAGAGCAAAGAAAAGTCGAAATTACCACCACTCCACTGGTATACAAGACAGAGTACAGTATGACGAGCGAAAACGAGTTGACAGAATTTATTCCATGTGCCATAAGCCTAAGCTACCATTTTCACATAACCGGAGTTCAACGATGTCCAGGTTCCCAATGTAGCAAGCAGGTAAGTCTATTTTTTCTAAATTGAAAGCTCGGGGGGAGGGGGGTAATCGCCGCTGCCGCCACCACCCTCCCCCTTGGATCCTGCTCCTGCAACAAACATCGTTTGTTTGTTTATAAAATAAAATTTGCTAGGAAAGTAGATTAAAAACACCTAAAGAGAAACTTGTTTTTATTAAGAGTGAGTGAGTAGTATTAATTAACGGCACATCAACCCGTTGGATTTTTTAGTGACAGAACCTACAGTTTAACGTGGGTTCCGAACCACGGTCCCCGACACTCAACTAACCCCCGAGTTTTCACTCTTTGTCAATTTCATGTCTACCGACTAATGGGACTATCCTCTAATGGTCTGACAACTTTTTTAAACAAGTCGCCGCGCAAGGGGCTTGAACCCGCGCTGGTCGTGGTCGTCCCTATCAGTTCTAATTTTTATTAAAATATATTAGGTCCGACCATCCCACAAGTATACAAACGTAACATCAAGATAAGACAATAAAAATAATTTCATGCAGATAATTTTCCTTACTCAATATTTGTAAAATTTTAAGCACATTTACGTAAAAACCATAATATGATAGCATTTCTGCATTTTCTAAGCAATCTCTTGAACAACTAATTTCAGATATGTGTTATTCTAAACATACATAATTTTTTTCCACAATTTCCAAAGAAAATTAGGGCAGCTTATAAAAAAATAAATGATATGGTTTTATTTATTTATATCACTTAGGCTCTTAACACAGCATATTTCTTTCAAAATACACGATTAAAAATTAATGCAGAAAAACTTGTTTTGATAACTGATCATAGTACAATTTTTATTTACTTTAAGATAATATATATTAAGCGTGTCATAAGTAAAAAAAAACAAAATAAACATTTTAGTTTTATGTACCTGACTAGAATACATAATTTTTTTATTGTTTATAAAGGAAGACTACAAACTTGGTACAAATCCTACGAACTTAAAACAAATATTGGAGATATACAGGGAGGGGGCCATTGAGACAATGGTCCTCCAAAATATGTACATGTGCTAAAAATGTACCGAAAATCTTATATCCTAAGCATTATATATATATATATATATATATATATATATATATATATATATATATATATATATATATATATACATTCATATATATGGTGACCCATTTTAAAAGACTCATGCAAATGGAAAGACCTAAATCAAAAAAAGTGTAAGAACAAAAGTTTTTTATTTTCGAAGAAAAAATCTAATAATGACTTTCAATTTGACCTTGGTTTTGACCTTTAAAGTCAAGTTGGTTTTTTCAAATGGAATTCCCCATTTTTCATTGCACAAGTGGAAAGTGGGGAAAATTTCCTATGCATCCGTATAAATAACATAGGGAATCAATCACATACAGAGGTCATTGAAGATTAAAATGTCAAAAATTACCAATTGGTAAACTTTTATAAAAGCTATTTTTGAGGGAAACAATATTTACACATGTAGACTAAATATAGAAGTTTTCACGAAAATAATTTATTTTATACCCTTACCCTTTCTTTGATTTAGGCTTTCTGGTTAGTTAGTCGCGTCTCTTAAAATCAGTCACATTCAAATGACTTGATTCGATCCCCTATGTTATTTATGCGGAGAAAATTTTCACCACTTTCCATTTTTGCAGTAAAAAAAGGGGAATCCAGTTTGAAAAAATCAACTTAAACTTAAAGGATAAGCCCATGGTCAAATTGAAAGTCATTATTTGAGGCGCCCTTCAAAAATAAAAAACCTTTGTTTAAACAGTTTTTTTATTTAGGCCTTCCCATTAAAGTTATTTGCGTAAGTCTTTTAAAATGGGTCACCCTATTAATAAATAAATATATATATATATATATATATATATATATATATATATATATATATATATATATATATATATATGTATATATAAATATATAAACACACATTTCAGCTCCTTGAAAAATTTTTATGGCTCCCACCAAAAAATTTTCTGGATCCGCCCTTGATACATTATACTTGTATATAGTTTATAGTTAGGTTTTATAACTATTGTTATCTATGGGGTACCCAACTGTTTGTTGTACTGACAATAGTTTGTTGCTTTTAAATGAAAAACTTTTTTCTTCATTCATTAGGAATAATAAAATCTTGCTCTTTCTAATCTACCTATTTGTGCACTAAATAAAAAGAAAACATTGCTAGGTTTTAGTAACTGAAAAATCTACCTGTACGATTTATAATAGTTTTTTTTTTTTAATTAGGTATTACAGAAATGCAATTTGTTGTTTGACATGCTCTAATTTGAAACAATAATCAAGGATTATTGCTGTTACAACAATCCTTTATGTCAAAAATCTTTTGATTTAAAAGGATTTTTTTAACAAAATACCTATAACTAATTTGTCATTTTGGAAAACGCGAAATATTTTTAAAACCTGACTACAAGTTATGAAGTAAATCTTACCTTAACCTTAAAAACAAAATATATTTTCTAATATTAAACTGTTGGGACACAGGCATAATAAGAATACAAGACTTAACAAACATACCACCTTAGTGAACTCTATTTTATTGTCTTTAACTGAAAAATCTCATTAAAACACGTTTACAAAATATACTAAAGAGAAAACTACAAATATTACAGATCATGTACTATTTGGAAATATAGGTTCATTTTTAACAATAAGTGGTGTATCTAAGCTCGTACTTTCATGAGGAGCTTCAGATGAAGTTAGCAAATCAGAGTCTGTAGCCAAATTGTTATCTTCATTATTAAGTGAATCATCAAAAAGTTCATTAAAATCAAGTAAATTGGTTGCAGGTGTTAGTTCATTTCCAGATACTAATGGATCACCTGCATCTCCTGTTGCGTTTTCCTTATTCTGTAATGTACCCCGTATCCCATAGTCTGGGTAACTATCAGTAAAAAGACCCATTAAGGCGTTTGCATCAAATGTGTTACAACCACTTAAAATATCTTTTAATTGATCTAGCTCTTGTTGAGCAGTATCCAAATGTTGATCAAGTTCTTCTCTAACAACTTCATTAGGACGAGACATACTGGAACCACTTTTACCTTGGTTACCTTTGGTTGCTACTTGCATTGTTGCTTGAGGTTGAGTGTTATTTATTTGTTTGATACTACCCTGCTTTTTATTCACTGTAGTATTTTTTCCTCCTGAAAGACTGGGATTGTAAGATCCAGAAGTTAAATTACTTATAAGTGTGTTACAATTGCTGGGATTGAGAAATATTTTTTCAGTTGGTTCAGCATTAAGTTCAACATTGCTAGATAAAGTATTTATTAAATTTTCTTCAGAGTTGGAAATATCATCATTGCAATCATCTAGTTCTATAAATTCCGGTTTATCCCAAAATACATTTATGTTTGATGATTCTTGATTATCGACTTCATTTTGAACATTTTGATCTATTACTGGGGATTCTACAACTTTAGTCGGAGTCTCTGATAAGGTACTAGCTGGAGTTTGTGGACTATTTACTAAAGGTTCTTCTTCTTCAACACCTTGTTCAAGCAATTGTTCTGGAGATATTTCCACTTCATTTTCTAATTCAAATATTGTAGGACCAGGATCATTGGAAGAACGAGTATTTTTCCTAACTTTTACTTTCTTTGAACTTTCATGGAGCATTAAAGGCATTCTTCTTTTCACTCCAACTCCCATTCTAGCTGAAGCATTTGGCTGCACCAGAGTGACAAGGAATTGAATAAGTTTATTAACAATTTGTTGTTGTTTCATGTGTTTTTGCCTCAACAAAGCCAGTTCTCTCCACAATACAGCATTTTCTTGCTTCATAGCAGATAACTGTGAATCAACACTTGACTGTCTACCGCGAAGCTGTTTAACATCAGTAAGAACTTTAGTCAACTCATCATGTCTCACAACTCCCTGATTATCATGATTTTTTGTGGTTGTAACCTTTCGCTTAATGTTAATAAGCTTTTCAGGTTGATCTTTTTGAAAATATGGATGATAAAATTGTATTTCATCTTTATCTGCATCCATACTACCATTTTCCACAGTGGAAATCTTGTGGAAACCATACATGTTTAATTGTCGAACGAAGCTACTCATATTGTTATGCTTGTAGTACAGAGGTAATAATTCATACCAAAACTGGGCTTGATTTTGAATAATAAAACTATTTCGAGCTTGACTCCAACATATAAGGTGATCAGTAGCAGGATCATCTACCATTTTCCATAACTTGCCTAAAAAGGCTGGTATATTTGTATTTTCTACCGCCGACTGCATATTTTCATACGTTTAAATTTTCTTGTACAATTCGTAAAGAAATGTAACAAAATACGAATTAATGGTAAACATCCAATCAGTTCTTAAACAAGATACTTTTTTAAGAATTAAAAACTACTTTTTAAAAAAATTTCGTTTCTGGCAGCAATGACAACAACCAGCTGATAGCTGATAAGTGCATATTCCATATTTTGCCTGGTCATGAGAAACTATTTTTTAGGCTAGAACGTTTTTAAGACGATTTAAGAAAAGATTCATGACGTCATTTATTGGTTAGTGAGTATACTACTTTTTAACGTAAATTCAGGGCTGTCAATTTGCCAGTAATTCCTTGCATTTGCCAAGAATACTGTCATGCCAGAGATTTGCCAGGAATAGATATCTTGTACTTAGAAATTGATAAAATATTAAGGCGAAATATACATACAATTGATGGCAAGTGTATGAAAATCGATAAGATGCCCCATCTCTAAAATTAAATCTCTATTATCTCTTTTTGCTTCCCACATGTAGTTATTTCTTTCTTTATTTTATGATTTTGCAGTCTAAAATTTAAAGGATGGACAGACTTATCTATCTTTTTCTAATATTCAGTTTAATTGAGCAATATCGGCTTTTTCTTATCACACGCATTTTGCCAGGATTTTTTTATATAAAACTTGCAAGTAATTTTCTGTGGAACAGTTGACAGCACTGCGTAAATTGTGAAAATGAAGTTTTACAGAAAATATGACTTTCTTCTAGATGTCATATCTGGGTTTACCATTGCCTTATTTTTTCTTTATTTTCTTACATCTGTATCTATGCAGTTTAGATTTGAACGATGACATTTTTATTATTCTCATCAATTCGTTCGGTTTTGAGAACTGTATAATCTTTCGTGTTTTATGATGTATATATAGGCTATATTCTTTTGAGTAATTATCAGTTCATCAAAGTGAAAAAAGTGTAACTAATAAATTCATGTTCTTTTGAATATGCATTTACTTGTCTTGGGTCGAAGTGATCATGATAACTTCAAGTGATAGAACTGAAAGTGATAATGACTCATAAGAATAGCCTTCGAGCGCCAGGATACTTAGAGCACTATTGGAGGCAACACGTAATGATTGGAGCTAGCTACACGGCAAGGAAAGAGAGATAATACAGGATCATGCTATCTCTCTCTTCTGACCGCAATGGAATGTTTGGAGTAAGAGAGATAGCACAACCTTATATTCGCCCTCTCTCTTTGCCGTGTAATGCGCGCGGTACATTGCATGCTGTCTCTAGTAATGTATGCTCCAAATCAAAAAATTATGAGAACATCTACAGGATACATTTTTGAAAACAAAAAAAAACGTGGTTTAAACTTTTGAAGACAAAACATGAGTCTGGACAGTCTGTACGGTTTAATGGGAGAAAGCTTATTGTAGAGAGAGTCTGACTGTACACAGAGTGAAGTTTACGGGTAGCTGCATGTTCTACGAACAGGTAAGATCATTTTTGCCCCATAAATCGGACTGAGTATTGAAGGGGAAGGTTTTATTTGTAATGGACAGTGAATTCTGAATTCGACAGCTACAGGCATAGTTATACTATTCATTCAACTTGAAATAATCGAGGCTCTTTGAGGTACAATCTGCATTATCCGGACGTCCCATGACATTCGGAGTATCGTGCTTAGCTCTAACATTAGAAAGAGAGATTCTGGTCCGCGAAAACACTCTTGTCTCTTTTTAAGCGTGAACCAACTTTCTTCTATTTGATTCGCAACAAATTAATTTCTCATATGTCTTTCGTCTGTGTTAATAGTACTTAATAGACTGCGGTTCTCATAAAAGAAAGTTGGCTCACGCATAGAAAGAAATAGAGCGTTTTCGACAAGTAGTATCCCTCTTTCTCATTTCGGTCAGGTGACAGAGGTATCTAATGACGTTTGGAGTATTAGAAAAAGAGGTATTACTCATCCACGAACATGACATAGTCAAAGATTATTCACGATAACTTTGACATAAAAGTTCGTGAACTCATCGAAAACGCTCTATCTCTTTTCAAGTGTGAACCAACTTTCTTCTACAGGATTTGCAGTCTACTACCTTTTATTAGGTCTATGATTTATCATATGCTAGTAACCTTACTTTTTAAATTTATCTTATTTTTACAAAGTTCAAAAAGTTTTAAAATGGCCGGAAGAAACTGGGGAAAAATTATTCATGACAATCTTGTATTCCTAACGGGAATACCTTTAATAGTTGGGATTCATTGGGGTTGGTGGAAAATACAGCAAAATCCAAATTTGATAGATCCTAAAGAACGTCGTGATTTGCCTATTTTTAGTGTAAGTTTCCTTGAATTTTTCGTGGAAGAAATAAAATTACTTGTATAAATATTTTAGGTGTATAATAAACTACGTAGAAAACTCTTAGGCATAGATTCACACGATCCTGATGAACGTGAGCAGATAGTTGAGGAATAATTATATACTTTTTGGCGATCATCCTTTTATCATGTAAAGCTTGCTATGTGTAAATATTAGATAAAGGTATATTGTAAATTTCTTTTATTATCAACAAATTCCATAGTGCTGGAGCTAGTAATTAAAATTAAAAAAACAATTAGGAAATATGACAATTATATGAAATAGTGTAAACTGAAAAAAATAATTTCATTTTTTTTATGTGCTTTCTGACTGACTCATTTCAATTTAGCCACATCCACCAAAACATAACTGCATATTTCGGAATGTGTACATTTTGAATAAAATTAAATATCAAATTTTATTAAAATATAGTAGGAAACATTAAAAATTGAGCTGAAGAAAAATGTAAAGGACTTTGAACATGGTTGGAAAATTATTGCATTGTTGCTGGATTTCAAACAACCATAAAATTGCACTTTTTCTAATAGTAATTCAGTAATTTACTCCATTTACTCTTTTTGCCCCAAACCAGGGACAAGTTCACTTTTGAAAAGAGATTAACAGAAGTAAAATATTAGTAGTCACAAAATGGTACGTGAGGTTGAAATTAGTGAGAGTATTCTGAAATTTGCTCTGCGTGAGTTAAAATAGTGTTATGTTTTTTAAATAAATAGAACAAATCGTCCCCCCTTAAACAATAAATATGAGCAAGGTTAATTCAGGTTTATACAGAATTTATGTATGTAGAAATAGGTTGTAAAAAGCAACACAAAAATCAAAACTTAAAATAATTACTTATTAGGATCCATCCATATCTATCAAAGCATTATAATTTTGTCATTTTTATCTTATAATGAAATTTTGCAGGTATATTTTTTTCTCTCGTTGGTTCACCTGAAATAGGCCTGTTATGATCATCCTTGAGTTAAAGCCATTCTGTTAACTGGACCAATTTGTACAGCTTCCCTAAGGAGTATGTATTTCATTTGGCTCTAAGTTTGTTGACCTAAAGGTTTATAGTATTTTCCAATCTAGTAGTTCTTAATCGCATTTGATGTGCTTTATTGTTTCCGCGAAAATGGATGTACCCAATGATGGCAGATAAGCCGCCCCTACTATGCATCTGACTTTTCCAATTTGAATACCGACCCACCTCCACCAATATCCCCGTATGACACTGAGTAACCCAAGGATTTCAATAAGAACTTCACCACGTTTAATATACCACTACCCTTAGATTTATTAGACTTATTTGCCTTTGTCTTTTTAATACGCTTCGTAGTTCATTGGACATAACTCCGCACTCGCAATATCGTCATTTGGCTAAATCTCTGTAATGACGGTAATGTATCGGGTCGGAAAAAGAAATTTTAGTTTTGTAACGTGAAATAAAACTCTTTTTTTATACAAAGAATAAACTTTTTATATTTTCATTTTGTACACTGACCTTTTGCCATATTCCTTGCAGCTTCATGATTCTGCGGTCCTAGAGATTTTGGTCCTTGTCAGCAAAAAACAGAATCAATGCAATTTAAGGTTATCATTTGTAGAAGTTTTATCATTCAAAGAGTTTTGCAATCTTCAAAATAAATGATAATCAGATGGTGCCGTCAGGGTTCTATGTGGGAAGCAACATCACTTCCCAACCATGTTCCAATAATTTTGTTCGAGTTACTAAAGATGAATGAGACTTTGCATTATCATGATGAAACACAATTCCTTTGCGATTGGCCAGTTTTGTCAATTTTTCTTTAATTGTTTCATCTAGTTTCATTAGCTGTTAACAGTAAATATCTGAATTGATGGTTCGGCCTCTTGGAAGCAGCTCAAAATACACAACATCCTTGTTTAAATGTATTATCCTTTCAAGCAGAGCAAAGGAAAGAATATATACAAACAGTTTATTTCCTGCAAATACAACTCTGGTTCTCTCTCCATACGCGTTTCAACCACCTCATGGTCTCGTCAATGGAGCTGTATCGAACCGAGAGCAACATTCGCAAGAAACAACTGCTATATAAAATATAAATTTTAAAGTATATCGGTAGAATATTAAAAACCTGCCGATTTCCATGCCAGATTGAAAAATATCGCCAGTCAAACAACATTTATAGAGAGTAGTGCAAAAATTATACTAATATCAAAAAAATCGATTTCTAATAATCACATTCTCTGGCAGGATGATGCGAAATACTTGTAACTAGTCTTGGACAGGAGACTAAAATGGCTGTTAAACACCAATTACATCCTATCCAAAGCCAAAACGTCCTGGTGAGCTCTCTATTCGTTGCTACACAAAAATAGCAAATTAAACACAAAACAATATACAAGGTTTTCATCAGGTCTATACTGTCCTTTGGTGCTCTCACGTGGATCACCACAACCAGAACAAGATGTAGGCGATTAGAGAACTTCCAGAACAAGGTACTTCGTAGGATCTATGGAGCTTATATTATGTTAGGAACACCATCATCCATAAATACCTCAGATGTGTCACCATTACAACATTCATTGAACACACATTAATAAAATACCTTGATAGGTCACAACTATCAACAAACAAACTAATTAGATTATTATCACACAACTTCATCACTACACCTCGGCAGCGCCAGAGACTGGCTACGAGACCAGTAAATTGTGTCTTTGATACTCTTCCCAATTACTGGCTTGAAAGCTGAATAAATATCTTCCCAGAATCTTGAAAAGAGCGCCTTATTCGAGAAGAGTCTAAGAACCAAGTCCGACTCGTGAACCAAAGAAGATCCCATATATCAAAAAATATATTATTTTTCAATTTTGAACTTACTTGTTAAACAATTTTGACCATTCTTTGTCCTTTCAAAAAAATTTTATAATTAAAAAATGAGATCGTGTACTAAAGACATCTCTTTTGCAACTTAAAAAGAAAGAAGGCATGATGGAGCTGATCTTCCTTTCCCAAAATTTGACCACAGTGTTGGAAATTTAAAACAAGTAGTCCCTTAATATCATATAGTAATCAGTTACTAGTTAAACTCCAACAATTAATAATATTGTCACCACTACTTACTAAACAAATTTATTAAAAGAAATACATTTTCAAAATGATATTTTTGTATTAATGTTAACAACATATTCTAACAATAATTATTTTTCAGGAGATAATAATTTTTATTTCCCACTAGCATATCTATTAAAAATTGTATACAATTTTATGTCTTACAGTATCTCATGTATTACTTATTTTAATAGTGAGATTGTCTATAACAATATGTTGATAAGTGCATATTGTGAATTAATATCACGAAAAAGTTTTAAATTTTAATATTATTTACTTATAAGTATAGAAAATAAATATTCTGAAAAAATATATATTTTTTTCTTATCGTAACATTTAAAATAAGTTAGGTGGATCATTAATAGTACAGAAAATATCATCATTCTTAGTTAGACTCTTTGAATTTAGAATTTTCCAAACGTCTCCTTTGCGGTTGCATGATTGTCTCAGGAATCTTCAGTGTACATACATTTTCATTCAACTGTTCGTAAAGGTAGATTTTTCACCTTGCAAAATGGGTAAAAAACTGATTGGTATTCCAAATTTATTTACCAGACAAACTCTTTTATCGGAAGTTTAGGAATCTTTGTTGGAAGATTAAAAAGTACCAAATTAGTTCCCAGAGCAATTTTAGTCAACTTTGATGTAATTTTCTAATGCCTTTTTACAAAGCCTAAATTTTTGTTCAAATATTGAAACGACACCTTTGTAATTTGGGGAACCCACATATACATATATTTACCTAAATGCAAATTCTCACCATTGTCCGTTCGAGAAATAAAATACATTTTTTAGTAGTTAGACTTGCTCTGTTATCATATGATTAACCTTCACTATGAGCAAAACCATAAGAACTTATTATTGCATAATAGGTAATGGATATTGCACGGAATGGATCAGACATTCTATTAAAACATGAAAAAAAAACCCATGCCTAAATATAATGCTAATAAGAATTCTCCAATCGACATATATAAAACCATAATTATAAAATGGTTTTAAGGATCCAATTTATATAATTTTTGGCACATACATGCTAGAACATGCACTCAAACAAATGCAGCATAACAAAGCTACGGGAGAGGACTCGATAGTGATAGAACTGACGAAAACCGCAGAAGGAAGGATATTCGAAAGAATTTGTGAAATGTTTACCAAAAATCTTATTGAAAGACAAATGCCACAAAAATGGGAAAATTATATAATTGTGCTATTATATAAGAAAGGCGACAAGACTGACTTGAACAACTGTAGGCCTATTAGCATCCTGTCTCAAATATACAAACTTTTTACTAAGGTTATTACAAATAAACTAAACCAAACAATTAAACGAGCTCCAACCTATAGAACAAGTTGGATTGAGGAAAGATTGCACTAACAAACATCTATTAACGATGAGAGTCCTTCTAGAAAAGTCGGTAGAATGTAACCTAAGAACTTATTTGGCATTCGTGGAGCCTTTGACACTGTCCAACACTGGGTTATAAAAAAGACGTTCAAAAATATAAGAATAGATCAGAAATAATTATTGTACTTAAATATATATTTAACAACGCAACATCGATGGTACATGTTTAGGATAAAACTAAACCTCTTAAAATTAATAGAGGAGTAAGACAAGGGAAAACACCAGCACCAAAGCTGTTTACTTCAGTATTAGAAGACATCGTTAAAAATGTTTATTTTCAGGACAAAGGTATACTTATCAAATATAAAAGACTAAACTACCTCATATACGCCGATTATATTGTCTTCATCGCGGAAAATGTACAAGATTTGCAAAATAGGCTGGCTGACCTTGATAGAGAGGCAGCAAGAAAGGTCTTAGAAAGAATATCTCTAAGACCAAGACTTAGAAAATGTAACTAGCTACATATATTTAGGCCATCAAATCATGCTAGGACGAGACAACCAGATTACCGAAATATATCGAAGAAGGAAATTTACTGGTCGGCGTTTGGTAAATTGAGTCGCACATTAAAGAGAGGATTTTTTCCAATGTACTTTCGAGCTAGGGTGTATAACCAGCATGTCCTACTAGTGCTTATATATTGTGCTGAAACATGGACCTTGGAATATCGGATGATTGGAGTAACTCTCAAAGATGGAAGGCGGAATAGTTGAATCAAAGGAGTGACGAAGCTGAAAAATGTTGCAGAAGCCTTGACAGAACTAAAATGGAGCTACGCCGGCCATGTCGCAAGACATATCAAAGAAAGATGTACAGATACAATTCTTAAATGGAGACCATATGAAACAGGGTCAGACCTCCAGCGAGATGGACCGATGACTTGAAGAGGTCGGCCCGTTTCGTTTGGGTCAGAGAGGCACAGAACCGTGAAAGATGGAGAGAAATTGGAAAGGCATATGTCCAGAAATAGATCGAAGAAGGCCTATGATGATGATGACATACAAGATAATGGGAGAATGTTTGATATTATCAAACGATGCAACGCTTTTACACACATTAATTTTAAAAACAACGATTTCTATATTCGGCAGTATATAAACACCAAAATTTCCTAGATCACTCCTTCAGTGTAGAAGGTGTCATTAGATTGTCCTTGTGCCTTTCCGAGCTTATTAAATGTTCTAATCTCGCCGAATGAAAATTCCCGAAGATAATTCTTGTAATCGTCCGCCAACGGTTTAATCCCAAGAATGTTGATTTCTCATTACTGTAAGCTACTCCTTATATAATCGTGTCCTAATATGGAATAGTGTAAGTCCGTATTGTCAATGTGAGAACTTATATCACATTAATGACGGATACTCCGTGTAATATTATAATTTTTGAAGTCAATCACAATATCTGTCAGTAATGTGAGCGCAGGTAACAATACCAAACTTGTTTGGTATTGTTAGTATAGTTGATAAATTGGCGAAACTTATGACACGTCTAATATTAGGGATTACAGAATGGTTGCATACAAAGTGTTATCTTTTTTAAATAATGTTATTTATTTAAAAAAGTTAAGTCTTTGTCATATTGTTGGTAAGTGATCTACTTTTGATTTATTTGATTGACTATTTGGATGCTGTCGATTTGGACTTATTGATTTGTTCCCCACGGGTAATTGCGGTAGTGACATTGATCCTCCATTACTAGAATTCTGAAATTAAATAGATAAATCAATAATGATAATAATTCAACAACCGTTGACATTTTAAAATAATCATTATATATATATATATATATATATATATATATATATATATATATATATATATATATATATATATATATAAAGACTTTTTGATTTTATTCTTAAATAATCAAATACAGTTGGTCCAGTGAGAGAATACACATGCGTCATTAATCCACGAACATATCAAAGACAGTGTTGAGACCTGTTCGTCTTAATTTGAATAGAAATAATAAAAGGACGAAAAACAAAATATTATTCTTCTAATCCAAGTTATAAGTCGCAAAAAATTTGACATTATGGGGAAAGCAAGATAGAAGAGACAACTAAGACAAACGAGTCATTTGGTTTTATGAATACAGACTTTCTTTTGACTTCAAAACATTTTTTTATTGACAGTGATCGTTTAGAGTTTTATTTACTTCGTGTTTTTGAGAAACTTTGATTATACAATCAGAAGATTGTTTTACATAAAGGCTAATAATTATTGTTTTATAATTTATTACCGGTATCATTTTTATTAAAAAACTAAACCTAGACGTATAAAAATTTCTAACCTTTAAATCTGTCGTCGGTCCCGACAGACGTACTTAATTTTAAAATGTTTTTGCACTAGTTTAATCAGTTGTAATCATCAGGCATTAAAAATTAGAATAAATGGATGAGATTCGATTTACCCTTTCAAATAATGCCTGGTAAAACTCTTCACAAACAAGCACAATAGCTTTGCTTAATTTGTTTGAATCTTTCGAGTTGGAGAAGAGAAATGGTGGTCCTGTGGACTCGCTTCCATCTGTCTCAGAGGTAAAAAGTAACTTTATTTTTCGAAATAAACATTTTCAACGATGTTTATTTTTAGATAGTAAATACTGCCCTTAAAATTTCAAGGAAAACCCTATATGCCATATGAAAAAGGAAAGAAAACAATCCAGTTATTTTCTCTCCTGGAAAAAATAGACGGTTGAAAAGAAAAAAACCACAGATCTTCCTGAAATATAAAAAATGGAAATTCGAAATACTCTCTACAATATGTACAAAGAAAGTAAGAGTATAATCTTTTTTATAATATAAGTTAACCTTGAATGTAGTATCATTGGTCTATATTTAATAATCTTAATGTCTTTTTTATTTTTAGAAAAGCATGTTACTCTAAAAAGTTTAAATACTGAACTGGCCAACAAAGAGATTGTGACTCTGGATAAATCGTATTTAAGTATTCTGCTTAAGGAGATATAGTAAGATGGGGAAGACAAAGAAGACGGGAATGGTATCACCACGTAAAAAGGATGTCCGAACACAGACTACCCCGCATAGTACTAGAGGGAAAACCAGCAGGAAACCGACCACCAGGAAGACCACCGAAAAGATGGAGAGATAGCTGGCAGTCCACATCACAGGAAATGATAGGGAGGCACGACCGGAATTAACAGATCAACAGATCTCATACAAGTAGAAGAAGAAGAAGAAGAAGAAGCTTAAGGAGCTGAGATTCGAATACAAAAAGACCGATAAGAGAAGAGTATTAATTGAAAGGACATACGTTGCTTCTGCAAGAGCTCGTTTTCTTCAAAAGTATGTGGAAAATCTCAATAGTTCTTATCCAAGAGTAGTTTTCTTAGACGAACTGTGAAATGTGTATTTTTTATTGTTTACTCTTGGTCTGATATATTATTGCTTTATTTCTGAGTCTTTTCCAAGGCTTGATTAGTGCAAGGTTTTAAAATTTTTATGACATACGTTTGTTTATTATAATTTGATGTTCTTTTGGATTGACAGATGTACTTCTTGTTGACTGTACTATTTGGACATTTGCCTCTTATGTACTTAAATAATAAATAAATTTTTATTTTTTTATGCTTTTTTTTAAGGCTTACTATTTTATTCGCACTTTTTTTTAAATTTTATATGATTATTATTGCTGTTTTTTTTTTTTCATATTTAAAAGTATATTTATAAATATTGTGTTGAAAAGGGCTATATAAAAAATTATAAATAACTTTTTATAGTTTGTACCATTAAAAAACTGCTTATTTCAAGTGTTTGCAGGTAAACCTTATTGTGTTATATTTAATGTTATTTTTTTAAGAAAGGAGTCCTAATTCCGCCTCTTTGCGCTTTGGGATAATTTTTTCTTTTCAATAAATCTATTCATTATTATTATTTCATTGATTTTTTGACTTACCTAAGAAAGTAAGAATTTAATCTGTTATAATGTAAGTTTTAATTTTTCCTTTTTCCTGATAGCGAATCCGAAAATATAACGGAATTTTCAATATACTATTTAGTTTCGCTCGTCGGTGTACTAGACATGCCTTTATGAATGTAAACGTTGTATTGACTAATTAATTTTGATTTAGTTCAGACGAATATTATTGATGACGCATGGGTATTCTCTCGCTGGACCAACTGTATTGAGTATTACTTGACCTATTTTAAACTGAGATCCGCTCGAGAGCAATATGAAAGGAATCATATTAAGAAATATCTATTTCTTACATGTCTTGCAATAAAAATGCCCAATTTATCTCACAAATACGAGGGTAGCCGTTTATACGCTTACATGAACCAATCTGAAAAGCATTTTTGTCACTTTAAAAATCGTATCCCCAAAACATGGTTTTTGGAACACATCAATCGCCACTTCTGGCGTAAAAAAATCGTTTACCACGCAGTTTATTTTTCGTATACGAGAACAACAACAAATCATTGGGTGTTAAATCATGACTGTCGCTGTATTATAAATGTTTTTTGAAATATTGCTATCATATTTTTTGAACATTTCCTTGCATCGATCGCTTCAAGCTTTTTTTTTGATTGTCAAATTATACGGTATTGAACGCGAACATAGCTTCTTCACAGCCGAATGTTCATACAATATGTTATGCTCAGGGATACATCATTCTCACCGTATGTCACATCATCTTGCATTATCAGTTCGCGAACAGCTTCGAAGTGTAATAGAACACACATTAATTATAATTATTCGTATTAAATATATAGGTCCAAACAATTTATGGCAAGTTAAAATAAAAAGGTCGTACTTCCTTTAATATTTTTAAATAACTGTCGAAGGAATCCTGTTGCTACGTAATTGAAACCTAAGGGATAAGTGCCAATGGTAGTTTTAACCTGTGGTATAGGCGACCACCGATAGAATGTTTTTAAATTGAGAAATTTTTCCATCATCAGGAATCGAAAGAATAATCAAACAAAATTCCTTTAATAAAATATATTCGTTTGATTACATGTACAAAGAAGTCGTATAATGATTGTTTTTCCTGTGCACAATAAAGAACAATTTAAATAGCTTCAAAATGGCTAAAAGAATAAAGTTTTTTTATAGTTATTATCAATGCTTTTAATTATAGAAAGGCATAAAATAATTTTATTAAAATTTAATATTAGTTTTAAGATGCTAAGGTCAAATCGGAAATTGAATATCTAGTATGGAGTGGCTAATGCCACGAACGAAAGGCCAGAATTATCTTTACAGGGTTTTACTCTAAACTAATAACTATTTCTATGGGAGGTGCTAACGCGAAGCCGCAGGATGTCCAGGGGATGCAAGTGGTGCTTTTAAGAATTAGGCAACTTTAATTACGATTTGAGTTTATTAGAGGCGGTACGTTTTAAAATCTGCTAGAGAAAATTACGTTCGCGCGGTTTGATTAAAAAAGTTTTTATTTTTGATTTTTCATATTTTTTCAGGAAAATTAGGGAAAAATTATGTTCTATTCTTTATGGGAAAAAGACGATTTTAGTATTGTTTTGTTTAAATGTATTATTTTCAAAATTGGGTTTTTGTGTACTTTGGAATTGTTTTATGAAGTTAATTTTAAGTTTTCCACTGTAAATAATTTCGTTTTTATTCATTATTATTGTCAAATAGATTTCAGTGTTTTGAGAAACTTGTTTTGTCTAATTTAGTGAAAACTTTTACGCGATTAATCTCGCGGGTGTACTGATGTGAAAGCTCAAAGTAAGGGGCCTAATCCGATGAGTTAGATCGCCGCTTTTCCGGAGTTTTGATGTTATTTTTGTGGTATCGGTAAGCTCTAATAATCCGTTGTTGTTTAGCACTAAAACTGAAAGAGCCTAGGACGATCGACTATACTACCAAAGTGTCTTTGTTACAGTGGATTTAATGGGAAACGACCATACGCTTCCAAAATAATCCGTTTGCATAAGTTCACGAGAGTAAGCGGATGACGGCTGCGACTGAGTTCACTAAACCAGCAATATAAAATAGTTGGTGTAGATGCTTCATCACCATATAAAGAACTAAGTGCATCGCTGCTCTCTTGTTGAGATAAATCACTTCGACAATTGTGAAAAATTATCCCACAAAAATGTTCGCAAGTTAGTTAAACTTTTTGGTCGAGATGAAATTTTCAAGTTACTGTGAACAACATAAATATCATCCTTATGTCAAAATGTCCTGAGTACGTCTAAATACCAACCTTTGCAATAAGTATGTCGGATGGCACCTAGCATAGAAGAAATATACCAAGAATTCGTATCCTGTGCTATAATTTTGACGCTCCTAAATGGTACGCCAAACTGGTACGCCGTCTCATTCATAAAACGCAATATATAAGATTGTCAATGATTAGATGTCAGTATTTTAATGTGATATACATGCTTTTGTTAAAAATAAGTATAAAAATTTAAATTTTCGGATTTATGTTGAAAACGTGACAATTCTGCATATCCCTTCCTACCGACTAAAAGGGGTAAGCTCCATCTTTTTATCGATTTAAATGCAAGGTTGCCGCAGCCTAGCGAAGTTTTACTGAAAGGTTTGATCATTACAACGTTCCCTTTGTAAACTTAAACAAATATAATAAACCAAGGGATAAAAAAACTTGTACCCGTAATACGATCAACTATCCAATACGGCAACACTGCATATACATCATTCTTTGCCGTTTTACTACTTATAGTAAAAACTACCTTTTATCAATGACCGAGTTTTAATACTTAGCGCTTCCAATCTTCCCATAAGAATGAGCCGTCTTAGTATAATTCGTCAATGCACCTAGTAACGCCAGTATTGCCAGTTCCTGAAATATAAACGGCTACCCTCGTGCTGCACACATTTTGAAATCGAGAACTTTTAACTAAATTTAAAGAAAATTTTGAGATAGGCGTTAAAAAATGTCAAAAACTCTGGTGTTGCCTATTTAAATAAAAAATATGAAATTACCCTTGATTTATTCCTTGGCGGTTTTTCTTCTTTTGGATTTTCATTATCATCCACTTTAAAACTAAATTTTTCGAAATATTCGTGATTCATAAGTTCAGTACATGTCCATCTTTTGGAAGGATCTTTGTCCAAACATTTCTAAAAAGCATTTACTCTTTAAAATAGTATACTGTCAAGTCAAGAAAAGGAAGAAGTTTAAGATTATTTTATTGGTATTCAAAAGTATTTAAAAATATATGTAGTATTGGGTCTTCAAGAAAGAATTTTTGGTTCACACATAGAGAGCACTGTAATTGTTTTGACTGATTCCTTACAGTGCTATGGGTTTTTCCTTTTGACATTTTATATCAGTCGCATTTTGTTTACTTTAAAAGCAACTTGTGCGTAATTTTGTTTGTAGTTGTTACTTTAGAGTCAATTTTAACATGTGGTGCAGATACGAACATTTTTGGCATATTTTAGGGAAGAGAGCTGCTGAGGTTCACCAGGAGATATGTGAAATTCATGCTGTTGGTATATATATATATATATATATATATATATATATATATATATATATATATATATATATATATATAACATATAGTTAGTCGAGAGGTTGTTACGAATCAGTATTTGCCATTTGCATCTCACGTGCCATGAAACCGACCCTTTTTTGAAAAGGATAATCACTGGTGATGAAAAATGGGTGTTTTACAGTAACGTTATTCGAAAACGATGGTGGTCCAAGCATGATGAATCAGCACCAACTATATACATCTAAAGCTGAATTGCATCCAAAAAAGGTCAAGCTGTGAATTTGTTGGGACTACAAAGGTGTTGTGTATTTTGAGTTGCTTCTAAAAAGCAGAACGATCAGTTCAGATGATTATGGGAGCTTGTTTGGAAAGTGATGTCGTATCCTCCATACAGCACTGACCTGGCATCATCTGATTACCATTTATTTCGAAATTTGTAAATCTCTTTAAATGGTTAAACTTTCACAAATGATGATGACCTTAAATCTCACTTTGATTCGTTTTTTGCTAATGAGGAACATTTTTATGAGAATGGAATCATAAAGCTTCAAAAAAGATGGCGAACGGTTATTGAACAAAATGGGAAATAAATAAATGATTAAAGTTTATTTTTATCTGAAAAAAAATGGTTTTATTTTTCACTACATAACGGCAATTACTTTCTTGGCGACTTGATAGTTTGTCCCAGTTTTCCAAACAAGAATAATAGTGACGATTAAAAAAAGAAAATAATGATCGATTAAAAAAACTTAAAACGATTTTCTCACCATTGGTTTCTAAAAAACAATTGAAGTTATAAGGTTATATTACAAACTTGAAAAATTATTCAAGCAACCCTATTATTATTTGTAGGTGACATAATTGCATTCTAGTTGTTTTTTTTTTGCTCAATGATATCTCCCCGAAACAAAAGAAGTTTATTATCACTATATTTAAGTAGTTTCAATGTGAACATGTCATTACCTTTAAAAAATCTATAGTGGCTGAATTACACATGGGTAATTTTACTTCTAGTGGTATTAGTTGTTGTGGGGCCGGTAATATTATACCTTGAAAAAAATCGTTACTCTTGAAAGCTTGCATGTGTCTAGGTATAAGGTCACCGACCGTAGTTCGAATGAGGTAGAGCTGATCTACGTCAGATTTTCCTGGCCATAAAGCTTCTCCTTTTATTAATTCAGCCATAACGCAGCCTAAAAAAAATTTTGTATGAATTGGAATCGCGAAAAAATTCCAGGGAGGTGCAAAAATTCACACTCCTAACTTAAGCTTCCAAAACCACACATGGGCACCCAGTGAAATTTTTGACCTTTTTTTTTATAAATCGCTATACTCAAAACTTCATATTGAGGCTCCAGATTTTCCCGTTATGAAGTACGACGACTGATTGATGATTTAATTATGGTCCCTCGTTGCAGATAAGCTGCTTTTTATAAGTTAAAGTGTGATATAAATGCTGAATAAAATGGCTCCGCGAATTCAATTAGAAGCAGAGAAGGAAATTTCGAAAATAATGGAGTGACTTGAAAAATCTGCAAGTGCACCCCCTACCGGTGCCTTTGGTATTAATATAGATTTACCTTAGCTCGATTGCCAACTAGTTAATTGATAATTTCATTAGTTAATCAATTATTGACATAAAAAATTCTCAACACAAAATTTAGGGAGAAATTAATCTAGGAAATTGATGGCACACTTTCATGGAGCACTGCTAATATTTCTTTAAACAAACTCGATGGATCGGTGTCAAAAGATAAGTGCGGACCCTTTACCTCATCGTTTCCTCCAATTACTCGTAAAGAAATCAAATGTTGAAAGTCTGCCTTAGATGGCTCCTTGTGAGTCAAAAAATTAAGTGCATACTTGTTTTTTTTTTCTTAAATTACATCGTAGTTAGAATTTGTTCTGTGCAACTTAAATCATAACTGTATAGAAAAGTTTTGTAAAAAAATATTTCTCAAAAGGTATAAGTGATATTAAATCTGTTTATTTTTACCTATTGCCCATATGTCGACGGGTGTTCCGTATTGAGTGTCGCCAACTAATAATTCTGGTGAGCGATACCAACGCGTAGCAACATAATCTGTATAGTTTTCCCCAGGATCTACAAAAAAATTTATATTTTTTCATCGATACTGTAAAAATAGATTATTTGATTAATATAAATTTAGCAATATGTTGGATATGAACCGGAAATATAGGGTTTTCCATTTCCAGCTTTTTGACATAAAATAAAACAAATTTTGCAAGCTTTATCGTCATGCTTTTATTTTTATTTTGAAGCATAATCGATGACATTATGTTTTAATAATTAAATTAGCTGCGGCTCCGCTTGGTGATTCGACATATCAATATCAATTATTCAGTTTGCGTTATTTCATGTCAAATATCGAGAGTTGAAAATGAATAATTTTTATATAATATATATATATATATATATATATATATATATATATATATATATAATTATTAATTGGTTATATTCTTGGGTACTTGGTTCATTATTATAATTAAAACTACATGGACAAATTAGTCATAATTATTGTACATATTATATTATTAATCAAGACGTTTCGAATCTTTTTCAACTGTTCGCTTCTATATCCTCTTAAGAACAAAAATTATGGTTTTATGTACGATTTACTTACATCACATTATTTGGAAGATGCACTGTATTATATCTATCTATTAAATTATAAAACTATTTTTTCGAGTTCCACACTTCACAGTTGTTAATTGTTAATTTTAAGTTGGGACTATGAATAGATAAAAGTAAAATGTATCATTTAACTTGCAAGTGAAAATTATTAACATAAATTCTTAGTGTTAGTTGTTAATTTTTGAAAGTATGAACCAACCAGTTAACCTCATGTGAAATCACATTATTCCTTTATGAAGATTTAGACGAAATCTAGAGGGCGGTTTTCACTACTTGACCAATCAAAGAAATGACACTTCCAAGCAATTTTAATTGTTTTTTTTTATCAGGCTGGTGTGAAAAGTGCTATTTTCAACACTATTTGTACTAAATACTGGTATTTAATTTATATATATATGTTACATGGTTATTAGTGTGCATTTTATCAAGTAACCTACGTTTAATTGTGCAAGATGGTGAAATATAGCTTTATCTGCAAAAATTAATTTACAAAATGACAAAAAAAGAAGTTTCTAGGTAAGTATGAAGGCTTTTTTTGGCGTCGTTCACGGGGAATCGTAAACAAATTTTGAAATAATGTTTTGTATTCTAAGTAAGTAGCTTCTAGGAATACTTATATGATCCTGTTATTAGATATGTTCACTTCAGGGTTATTAGCGAACCCCACATGAGTTGATGATATGCTTCCCATATCTACATCAGTAAAAAGTCATTCTTTACCTTTACCCCCTATACCTTATCCTTTATACTGTTTCCACTCGCCAACCCACTTGGCAAGCTTGGTTTTTTAACTGCTAAAACTTGCCATCTTCCAGATATCTTTCTATCATGTCATGTAGCATTGTTGATACATGGTAAAACCTCGGACAAGATTTAACAGAAAAGTCAATTGTAACAATCCATTTATAGATATTGACATATTAGTTGAAAGATATTAAATTCAATATATATATATATATATATATATATATATATATATATATATATATATATATATATATACATATATATGTTATATCGTAGATTTTCACGGATGGTAGAATGAATAGTTTGGTTATTCCGGGTTTCAATCCGTTCGTTCAAAAAATCGTTTTCACGACGTTTCGCCAAAATCTCATTTGGCATTTTCAAGTGCGGTTCGTCTACGTGATCAGTTCTCAGCGAGTAACGAGACGAACCGCACTTGAAAATGCCAAATGAGATTTTGGCGAAACGTCGTGAAAACGATTTTTTGAACGAACGGATTGAAACCCGGAATAACCAAACTATTCATATATATATATATATATATATATATATATATATATATATATATATATATATATATTTAGATTTAATTCATGTTGAGCTTTACAGTATTTCACAAATTTATTTTACGTTCACTTTTGATGAGAATATAGGTAATGTAATCAGAACGAATTTTATTTATTGATAAAATAATGTTTAATCTAAACGAGTTCAACGTCTAAATATGAAACTCTTACTCCTCAATTATTTGTTAAAAAATAGTTGACTGAATATATTAATAATTAATAATAAAATATTTGTGATTTTGCACCATAGGTCAATTGACGAAAACGAAGTAATCAATAAAACTTATCTCACGCAACAGAATATTATTAAAATTTTTATTTGTTAGTGACCTATATTAGATAAATTTTCCCTGTGGTTTTAAACACCTGCTTATATATACTATTATTCTACCGAAAATTACTTTAAACACGCTATATTTTAAGCATAAAATTAAAACCCATAATGAGCTGGAAGGCGAATGTAAAATAAGTGTTCTGTGTAGAGAAATGACGTTCTAATTTTTTTTACCTCACTGGGAAGTAGCTATTTTAGTAGTATTTTTTAATGTCAGTTGCTATTTTATGACTTTAAGGGGTCTTTTAGGTTTCAAGAAAAACATTTTTTTAGTAATTTTTTTTAGTGGAAAGAAAAGAGATATCATTTTATAATTTTGCACATATATTTATTCGCACTTTAAGTATACAAAAATATTTTTTCTGGATTTTTTTATGGATTTTTTTACCCATAATAATTTTTTTAAAAAAACATCAAAAAATGACGGCGGACGTGATTCCAGGTGACTGAATCGTCTCAAAAAAAAAATACCAAATTAATCCTTGTTCAGGTGCCCATGGTCGGTACCGGAATGATTTTTTTTTTCATTAAAAAATAAAATGGCGGCCATTTGAAAAAAAAAATCCATTTTTGAGGGTGAAAAATCTGGTAAAAATCGGAAAATTTGTTACCGATCAAAGTGATTCCGGTACGGACCATGGGCACTTGAACAAGGATTAATTTGGTATTTTCTTTTTTTTTTTCGGACGATTCAGTCACCTGGAATCACGTCCGCCGTCATTTTTTGTATACTTAAAGTACAAATAAATATATGTGCAAAATTATAAAATGATATCTCTTTTCTTTCTATTAAAAAAACATTAATAAAATTTTTTTATTTTTGAAAAATTGTAACCTAAAAGACCCCTTAAACCGTCCGGCTATGCATCGAGTCACAATTATTTATTCTCTATCCATCTTTGGCCTTCTTTTCTATCTACTTTTCCAATCTTAGATATTGTACTCTCTGGTTTGCCGCCATTTGTTTCTGTCCTGTGCTGTTCGTCGCCACATTAGTTCCGCAAATCGTTTGAAGCCTTCTCCCCATTTCCCTTGAGGTCTTGTCTTTCCCCATAATTCTTTGCGTAGTTTTTAGTTTCTATATTTTGCTTAATAAACGTCCACGTTTATGCACCAAAGTTGCATACCCTCTTCACAGATCTGTAGGAACTTCGTGTTTTTGAAGATATACGACAATCTTTCAAATGCAGTTCATCCCATTCGGTTACGTCTTCATCTCTGTTGTCTGATTTTCCTTGTTCATTTTCAGTAGCCGCCATAATTATATGTACTCGTTTATGTACTCCAATATGGATTCCTCTATATGGAAAATGGGACTGTCATTAGAATTGATCGTTAGTTTTGTTTTTGCGAGATTCATCTTCAAGTCTTTCATTTCTTATGTATGGTGCAGTTCAGTTATCATAGTTTTAAGGTCTTCAAGTTGTTTGGTAAATCATTGACAAATTGAAGATGATTTAGTCTTTTACCATTGTTTAAGATCCCTTTATCGTCCCAGTCTAATGACTAAAAATATCCTTGAGAGCCAGAGTGAAACGTTTGGTTGAGATGGTGTAGGTCTCCAGTACGCCTGTTTTAACAATGGCAATGCAATTTAATTAAATTTTATTTATCGTAAAGTATATTCTATTAATGTAGGAATTGAATAAATACTTTGTAGATGGATTTTAACCATAAGAAATAAGCAAGTGTTTATCTAATATTCCCTTCCAAAGTTTGATTTAAAAATAGAAAAAAAAATCATTATCAAATTTAGCCAGTTTTAGGACTTTTATGTCGTTTATTTGTTTTTCTGGAACTATAAATTTAAAGATGTCTTGGTTCATAAGCACATAAATATTAAAAAATATGTCTAAAGAATTCTACCTTTCTTATTAAAAATAATAATAAGTGTCGAGGTTTTAGCACGTTTTGACCTAGACCACCTAGATACTTTAAATTGAACAATTTTCTCATGATATGGAAACAAATTTAATGAGAAATCGTTATAATGCAATATGTATATTCGTTTGAATATATGTACAAAGAGTTCGTAAAATGATTGTCTTATTCAACAAGAAAGGAAGAATGATCTCCAAAATGGCTAAAAGAACGAGCAAGTTTTTTCACAAATATTATCGGCAATATTTATTTATAGAAAGAAGTAGAATAGTTTGATTAATACTTTTTTGTAAATAGCTATAAACTAACAACTGTTTCTCTTGGCGAAACGTATGCGAGGTAGGCATTAACGGGAATTTGCAGGGAATCCGGAGATTGGAAAGTTTGGTGGTTTTTTTAGTTGTAATTATTTTCATTTGTTTGAAGGTGATAGACAATGTTGAAGATTTAGTTACGACTTGAATTTCCTCAGAGGCAGACGGTTCTGAAAGTCGTTTACAGTAGTTATGTTCAATGCGCCTCACCAGTTCGAATCAGAAGGTTTTTATGTTGATTTTCTCATAAGATAAAGTTAAAAGAAAATTCTATTCTATTCTACACCGGGGAAGGTCGACTTTCGTACTGTTCTGTTCAAATAATTTAAATGATTATTTTTCATGAATTTGTATTATTTTTCTTGGTTAACATTTAAACGTATTTTCAAAATTGGGCTTATTACACTAACTGGGATTAAAATAACCGTCTATAAGAGCGTTTGTTTTAGTTACTTTGGAATTGTATAAAAGATTTAATTTTAAGTTTCTCATTGTAAATACTTTCGCTTTATTTTTATTTATTTCTATTAAATAGTTTTAACTGTTTTAATAAATTTGTCTTGTTTAATTTAATAAACACTTTCACGCGATTAATATTGCAGGCTCTCTGATGCCTAACCTGACCAGTTAGAGAATATCTTTAGGTGGGGTTTTGTGATATTGGTAAGCTCTAATAATCTGTTTTCGTTTAGCATTAAAACTACAAGAGCCTGAGAAGATTAATCAGACTTTATCATGTTAGGTTTTATATATAGTTTTATAGAATATCTACTAAATAATATGGAACAGCAGTAATTCGTGTTCGAAACAGCTATACGCTACCAAAATAATCTGTGTACAGGAGTCCATGATCAAATGCTGTCACAAGGGATTGGTTTTGTTTTTAGACTTTCTGTTAGTTACGCCGTTATCGTTGCGTTTTTGTAAATATTTTTAGTGTTGTATATCTTGAGTCATTTCTAGTATAGATCAGTGCTTCTTTTATCGCCCAGAACCCATCGAAGTCGACGAAAAATAAAGGCACGTTGTATTTGTTGTTCTTTTCTGTTATAAGACGCAGTGTTAGTAGGTGATTTGACATGCTAAAACTTTTTCTGCTACCGGCTTGGTCGGTAGTTGTTTTTGGCGTCGCATTCCGTAACTAGGCTTCTTAGTACTTTGTACAGTTGGGGAAGCAGAATAGTAAGTCTATAATTTTTTAGCAACAGTACTACCAATGCATTAGTCCATTCTTTCGGTATTTTTCCCTTCTGAGGTACGCTGGTTTAAGAGGAGTGCGAGTTGACGAATCATAGACTGTACTATTTCTTTGTCCTCGTCTACTGCATTATTCAGTTCACGTTTGTAATTCTTTGGAAGTTTTTTTCCTATTGTCGTCGGGTTTATTTTGGGAGCTGTAGTTCTTTATTTTTGTTATTAAATATATATATATATATATATATATATATATATATATATATATATATATATATATATATATGTATATATATATATATATATATATATATATATATATATATATATATATATATATATATATATATATATATATATATCCAAAACCAACCGGGAATCGAACAAGCTACCTCAATGATTCCAAGCCAGTAACTTTACCACCACACCACTGAAGCAGTCTAATACTCACTTAACATTCTAGCAAATCCAAAATCACAAAGTTTCACAACCCCAGCTGACGTGAGTAATATATTCTCTGGTTTAATATCTCGATGGATGCAACCATGTTGATGACAATAGGATACTCCTTGGATAGTTTGCCAAATAATTTGTTTAGTAACTAGATCCGGTACTCCTCTCGCATATTTTTCTAATTCACTCAAAACTGTCTTTTCACAATATTCTAACACCAGATGCAGTCTACGTTTTCTTCGAAATACTTCTAGTAAGTTGACAAGGTTTGGATGTTTTAGATTCTGTAACAAAACATGTCATTTTTTTAAAAATCTAAATTTCAGTAAGAAATAAAGAAATCTATCTGTCATATTTAAATAGTTGTTATATATGTGTTCTCTTTTCAGGAAGAGAAAAGGAAAGAACATATATATAAACAGTTTATTTCCTGCAAATACCACTCTGGTTCTCTCTCCATACGCGTTTTGACTACCTTATGATCTCATCAGTGGAGCTGTATCGGACCCAGAGCAAAATTCGCAGGTAATAACTGTTATATTAAATATAAATTCCAAGGTACGTCAGTAGGATATTGCAAACCTGTCACCTACCGACCTCGATGTCAGACTAAGAAATATCGCCAGTATATATATATATATATATATATATATATATATATATATATATATATATATATATATATATATATATATATACAGGTTTTTACGTCGTTGTCAGACCAATTTCACTTTACAGACCACCTTAGACCACCCAGAAACAATTATATTAGAAGCAAATAAATATGCGTTGTATGATTATTTTTATTCATGAAATCAATTACTATTGAGAGGGGTAAGCAAATTAAAAAAAAAATTTTCATATTATATTAGCCACGTTCATGAGCCAATTGCAACTTATCTCGAACTAAAGCCCAGTATATCAAATTTGTATCATTTTACCAGTGATTCAAACCCGCCAGTGTTGCCGTTTTTACGCCATGTAAAATATTAAACAGCAAAGAATGATGATATAAAATCTTTGTGTAGAAATATTCCTTTCTCTTTAAATCTGGTCATTTTGATTGGTATTTTTTACATTTGAGCATTTTATCTAAATTTTTAAATTGAAACTAACAGTTTCGTTAACTTTACCTGTGTAGAGAATACAATTCTGTATATAACACTCAGTATTTACTATCTCTTAATAAAAAAACAATTGATTTTAATACAATATATACTATAATTGAACGGAAGCTTGCGGTCAAAAATACTGTATTCAAACGTTTGAGCAACAGTTGTATACATTAATTCAGCTGGTCAAATTTGATTAGTAATAAATTAAAAAATGTTGTTACTCGTTTAGGGGCTTTTCATACTGTTTGCTGTGCAATTTAATGCCTCAGCAAAATATGGGGAAGTTGTGGCATAAGAGATATGCTAGCCGAATCTAAAGTTTTTGCTGGAAATACCGTAGACAGAATTTTGGAGGGGTCGTTCGAGAATTAATTTTAATATATGATAGGCTAATGCAGTTATTGATAGAACATTTTTTTGATCAACTAAAAAATATCGAAACGTTTACAGTAGTTATTCAACGGGTACATATAAGAAATATGGTTTAGAAAAACTGTCTTTAGATAGAAGTAATACATTTATGACATTATTTGACAAATATAGAAAAGAAGGAAGTGAAGAATCTGAAAATTTTCAATTTTGGTTTGAATCTTAAATTCAAATTTAGAGTTATTCTAGCCGATAGAACCGATACGTTTCCACTCACTTATCTATGCTTCATTTTTTCTTTATTTGCGATAAACCGAATTACGATGTGAGACTTTTTGTGCTTTTAAATTCTCCTTATGCTACCAACCGAAGCCAAAGAACAGTTTTTAAAGGGATACTTTAATGTTAATTTGACTAATGAAGCATTTCGGGATTATTCCCAGATGTAACAACTGAAATAACAGTAATCAAGAGTACAAAATCAGAGAGTAGAATCACAGAAATGACTCAAAAAGAACTTGCTACTTCAAGATGAGCTATGACTACAAATGTCTTAGGTAGTTATTCTGATACTGAATGGAAACGATGAATTACACCATTTTGATAATTGAATGGTAATTTAACCAATAAAATTATGAATGGATTATTACACAGATTTGATCGAGTAGATAAAATTCACTTGATTTATGATCGACACGACAGCACAACGGTTAATTCAGAACAGTTGGAACGAATTCGGAGGTATGGAAATGATAGCGAAAACAAAGAATATATAATTATTGGCGGTCAATCTACATGAAACTTTAAAAAATTCTGCAGTAATGATACAAGTAAATCAAATTTAGTGGAATTTGTTGAAAATTATATAAAAAAACTATTCGGTTACCAATACAGAATAAGTTGATCATTTCTGGAGCCGTTGAGCATATGTTATGATGGAAAGTGATCAATATTTCGATGCATATTTCTTGTGTGATCATACAGAAGCAGATACCAAGATTGTATTTTATGCCTGTCAGTTACAAGAGCTGGATTCCGATAAAAAGTTTAAAATTATTTTTAAATCCCCAAACACAGATGTGTTTATCTTATCATGGATTCTTAAAGGAACTTCTTTTATGGTTTAATACTGGAAATGTTTTCTCGATTTATTCCCGTACATACTATTGCAAACGATATTGGAAAAATTCAGTGTGACAGTATTTTAATAATCAATGCTGTGATAGATTAAGTTTCATATATGACGTTGGAAAAAAGAAGGCGTACAAAGCTTTAAATAAACCTGCAGGTGATGGACTTAATACTTTGACAGTGTATTTATCAAAAATATGACTCTCAGAATAACTTTAAAGACTGTTGTGAATGTATAAAAAAAAATAAGATACAATATCGCGTTGAAAAAAAATATATCTGATGAAAATTTGCCACTAAATCGCCTTAGTTTAATATTATTTAAGAGCGATATGGCAAACAAATGAATGGGATCAAGCAAAAAAAGTAATATTGTATCTCTTGATCCATTAACTCATAATTGGAAACTTGAAAATAACTGTTTAGAGTTTAATTATTTTGAAGCTTTGGACATGCTACAAAGATATGTCTGTTCATACACTGGAAAATGTATACAAAATTGTATCTGTGTATCCTCGAATTTAGAATGCTGCGCAGTATACGCACGTTTATAACAGAATTGTATGAATGTTAATCAACATTTTATGGATGACGATGATTTTTACCCGACAAATCGGGTTATTGATGAAAATAATTATATTATTGGAGGTGAAAACAATGAATAATATAAAATAGAGCGTTATCTTTAGACAATAAATAAAATAACAGATTATATATTAGTTTCAATAAAGTAATATCATAGTAAATAAAAATCGTCGACTTGAAATAAAATAATTCAAAAGGTAAGAAAGTGAAATATGCCCTCATAGCGCGCGTCTGTGCGGCGGCAACACCATCTTGTGTGTACGCTCACGCAACACGTCTGAAACGGGTTACTTTTGAGTCCCACTTTCAGCGTCACAAACTCCACTTGCTCACATCCAAAAAAATCTCTGTTGATGTTGAAGGTTCAAATTTCCAAAAATAACGAATTTCGTAATTTTTTTGCACAAAATTGTAAATCTCTTGGCAAGGAAGCATTTTCCGAAAAACTGTTAAAAGATAAAAAATATTTTGACGTGTTTTATTTAATAATTAATTTTAAATCTTTTTTAATTAAAAAAATAAATTCAATATTTCAACCTCATATAAAAAGAATAATAATAACAGCCAAAAAAACCAGCAGGAAATTGAATTCGAAGCATCGACGTGACATTTCAATGCTAAATAAAATTTTTATAAAAAAAATGAACCGACTTCTAAAAGTGCGCTAAAAAGGGAAAAATACCTAGAAATTTTTATATGAAATTGAAATTTTTGAAGTTGGCGCCAAACTAATACCTGACCAAAAGTGATTCGCATAAACAGATTAAAAATACTTTATTTGCAATTGCTTTCTTGCATAATTTGTATATATTAGTTATTTATTTCATTTAGAAATAATTTGGCGTCATGTAAAAATGTATAGTTATTTTTCCCTTTTTAGCGCACTTTTAGAAGTCGGTTCTATTTTTTTATAAAAATTTTATTTTTAGATTTTTAGTTTTGAATTCATTATGATATTCATAAACTATTTGAAATAAGTGCTAATCGAGATTAGTGTACCTCGCATTGACTCCAAGGTGGCAAAAAAGTATCGATTTTATCCAGAATTGTAAATCACCCTAAAATGAACCACTATAAATTCTTTGATTCTTAGGGTTGTCCAAATACCAATGAAATTGTATCAAACAAATATTTAGTCTGTCATAGTAAATCCACTATCTTAAATTTCAAATTAATTATAGATTGGTAATATAGGCCCTAAAACTTTCCAATATCGATATTTAAAGAATTTGAGACGTAAATTTCTTAGCCCGATATATTTTATATGGCATATTGAGTTTGTACACGCCCCAAGAACAAAGCAATATCAGTTCTTGATAAAACCGGAAATTGTAAAATTTTTAGTCCTTCATATTGTATCTTATCAACCTAATAGTTGTAAAAAGTTAACTTCATATTAGTAATACACCACCCCCCAACGCCCTAATATCAAATCCGAAAAAATGTGAATAAGGTAAAATTTTCAACCATATTAGATCCGCCATATTGAATTTCATAAAAATAATTTTAACGTTTTAATCTAATTTAAATCTAAACCCTTCAAAACCCCTTAGTACCAATTTTAGATGAAATCCAGAAATTTAAAATTTCTAAACGGTCATATTGCATCTAACATATTAGATTTTCTTAAAATAATTTTATATTCGCTATTTATATCCTCAAAAACGATTTAGTCCCACATTTGAACAAAATCGAAAAATGTAAAATTTTTAGTTCGCCTTATTGAATTCTGAAAAAATACTATTAAATTCTTAATTTACATCCTCAAGAATCTTCTATATTAGTTTTGGAGAAAGTCGAAAAATGTAAAATTTTTAGGACACTATATTGAATCCGTCAGATTGAGTTGTTCAAAGAATATTTTAAATTCGTAATTAGCACTAACAAAAATCCACCAATACTGACTTTAGACCAAATCGAGAGATGTAGAATCTTTAATCCGCCATCTTAGATCCTCCATATTTATTTTTTTTTTAAATAATATCAGATTCGTAATATGCTATCCCTAAAACTCCCTTATATCAATTTTGAGAAAAATCGGACAAAATTAATTTTTTATCTACAATATTGGATACGTCATATCGCATTTTTTAAAAATAATTTTGGATTCGTCATGTACGACTCCGAAAACTCCCACGTACCAACTTTGGAGAATATCGGACAAAATTGATTTTTTGTCCGCCATATTAGATTCGCCATATAGAATTTTTAAAAAATATTTTAAATTCGTTATGTGCGACTTCGAAAACTCCCCCCGTACAAATTTTGGAAAAAATCGGACAAAATAAAATTTTTTGGTCCGCCATATTGAGTCCGCTATATTGAATTTTTTTAAAATAATCTCAGATTCGTTATGGGAGACCCCGAAAACTTCCCCATACCAATTTTGGAGAAAATCGGACAAAATTGATTTTTTCGTCGGCCATATTGGATCCGCCATTTTAAATTTTTTTAAAACAATTTAGATGCGACCCCGAAAACTCCCCCGTATCAATTTTGGAGAAAATTGGACAAAATTGATTTTTTGTCCGCCATATTGGATCCGCCATATTGACTTTTCTAAAAATATTTTGAATTCGTTATATACGACCTCGAAAACCCCCCCATTCCAATTTTGGAGAAAATCGCACAAAATTAAATTTTTTGTCCGCCATATTGGATCCGCCATTCTGAATTTTTTAAAAATAATTTCAGATTCGTTGGGTATAACCCCGTAAATTTCTCCTTACCAATTTTGGAGAATATCGAACAAAATTAATTTTTTTGGCCGCCATATTGTAAGCGCCATCTTGGATTTTACTGCACCAATTTCATCTAAAAAAATATGGGACCACCGCAGCAACTTCCTGAACATAACGCAAAGAATTTTATTCAAATCGGTGCAGCCGTTCCGGAGAAATCGGTGTACAGACATAAAAAAAAAACATTCATACGCGACGAATTGAGAACCTCCTTCTCTTAGAAGTCGGTTAAAAAAGCATTTTCTTTTAATGCTCCCCTTTGGCCTTCATAGGATCACGATTTAGAGTCTTATTATAGGCTTTTAAACTACGAAAGTCTCATCTAAGTGGGTTTAATGTCATGTGGCAGTAGTAGAAACAAATAGACAAAAATTTTAAAGAAATTATTTTGCATTAACAAATCTCCATATGGTCGCTTGAAACCTGTTTTTTAAAAATTCAATTAGACTGGAGGCCAGATTCTGTAAGCATATGTTTTGACATTCCCTTTCCTTTAAGGACAGTGACATACTTATGTGTTACCACAGACTGAACAAAGTTGGAAGATCCTTATTATGACATTCTCTTGCCCTATACTTTTATAGAATCGCAGCCCGGGAGTTATCGACAGTTTTTTTCAATTTGCATTAGCGTGAAAGTATATTTAGTTATCTATTTTATTACGAAAAGTCTGTACTGCACACCTAGTTTAACAGTGAAAAGTGGGGTCGAGAGTATATAAAAAAAAATACCAAAATATTTATCTGCATCATGCTGAAACTTCGCCCGGTATAAATTTTAAATTTAAGGAAATGAGCTCGGTGTTCAACTCTTTTTACATATAACTGGCAGCAGTAATTTGAACTGTCAACGGATTGGCAGCGGATTTTTGTCATTAATTAGACTGAATGTACATTAGTAGCACTAACTTTTCAGGTTAAGAGTGATCATAATAACCAAAACAATACACTTTTACACTGATGCAAATGGGACACAAAAAACTCGCTAGCTCCAGTAGTAAATATATAGATACATCGTCTATAAATTTTATAAAAGACTAATGATGGTATACCAATTTCCAAAATTGGATAACAGTAATCTTTAAACATAATAACTATTTTCTTTAATATCAATAATATTGTATAGAAAAAATGGCCACCTCTTCCTCTATTTTTTGTAAATTGACAAAAATCGTATTTTTTAAAAACGTTTCATGGAAGTTTTAGACTAATCATGTAATAATAATATTCTTTGTACTTTACAAATAAAAATAATTTTGAGAATTATTTTCGAAAGTAAAAATGTTACTTTCCATTCTTTCGCAGAACATTAAAATGGAGAAATAATTTGTATGATTGATATTATATTATCATTCTAGTTAGTCTATGGCCGTCGGTAAAGTACAATTGGTCTAACAAAGTCAGTAAAACCAACAGATATATTGACTGTTATACAAACTGCGTGGTTGCCAATTTTAGGGGCTTGTGAACGTTGATCTAACGAATCGAATTACATACTATATACGGATCAGACGCTAGCGTCCTCTACACGATAGATTTTGGAATTAAATCAATATATAATTCGATATTCTACCACAATCTTAGGCCCAGCTAATATTTTGTCCCTAGCATCTTATGACTCTCCTGATTACGCTGGCAAAAGGAACGTTTTCAAGCCCCAAGCCCGGGCTTGAGAACGTTCATTTGGCTTGTGTTCGTAATAAGTATGTAACGAGTTGGGATTGTATAAGCGGTAAAACCAATATATATATATATATATATATATATATATATATATATATATATATATATATATATATATATATATATATATATATATATATATATATATGTATATATTCTCCTTTCAGGCAGGCAAAAGGAAAGAATATATACCACTCTGGTCCTCTCTCCATATGCGTTTCGACCATTTTATGGTCTCGTCAGTGGAGCTGTATCGGACCGAGAGCAACATTCCCAGGAAATAACTGATATATAAAATATAAATCCAAGGTATGTCGGTAGAATACTGCAAATCTACCACCACAGTGTCAGACTGAAAAATATTCCAGTCGAACGACATCTACGAATCACCGGAGTAGTGAGAAATTTTTTTAAAATCATCGATAGGTGGCAGGTTTGCAATATCCTACCGACCTATCTTGGAATGTATATTTCATATTTCAGTTATTTCCTGCGATTGTTGCTCTCGGTCCGATACAGCTCCACTGACGAGACAATAAGGTGGTCGAAACGCTTATGTAGAGAGGGCCAGAGTGGTATTTGCAGAAAATAAACTGTTTGTATATATTCTTTCCTTTTCTCTGCCTGAAAGGAGAATACATATATAACAAAACATATAATTATTCTTTTTTAGTAGCTCATTATACCAATGAATTTTTACATTAATAAATATTGGCAATCTATATCTCACTTATAGCCCAATTAATCTGATATCACTTGCTTTGAGACAAAAACACTTCAAAAGATATGACAGTAGGTTTTTGTAAATAATTAATTGAGTATATGATTAAATGAATCTTATGTTTTTATATATTATGCAGTGATGGTAGCTTAAACAGTGTCGTAGCGTAGATTTCTGCAGCCCGGGACAGATGCAAAATTTATCGCCTCCCCACTTCCCCCCCCTTCTACAATAAGAGATCATATGATTATTTTAAAGGCGAAATATTCCAGAGTGAAGAAAATGTAAGGTGCAAATTTAAGAACTTTCTATAAAAAAATTTATCTGAAAAATTTTAAATTCTTAAAAATTAGAAAAGAAAATTGTATATCAAATACATGTTTTGAATTCATTAATTATTAAAAACAACCTTATTAATTAGAAAAATATATTATTAATTGTAAATCGTAAAACATATTATTAATACTATTGAATATTGCAATATAATAAAAGCATTGAGAAATTCACTCCTAACATTAACTTAAAAAATAATCAGTTTTGCATAAAAATATAACAATAGCGTTTTATTCATTTAAATAATTTCCTTAGCAACCATTTCATTAAATTTGTAAATAAGAGATCCCGGAATCCTATCAAAAATTTCTCACATTTTATAAGAATTGATGATTTTAAAACTGAAAGACTGACAGTTAAATCTCTAAAATTGGTGTATCCAATGTGAATCCGGCAATACTTATGAAAATCAATATTCGTTAAGTATCCGACTTTAAAATACATACAAATACGGACATTTTCGTAAATATGGCACTATTTCGCATTTCTAAAAAGATGCACTAAAGTTGTAAAAGAACACAAATAGGGATACCTTCTATCAACGAAAAAATTATAAGAAACTGTAGTCAAAATAATTTTTTTTTTTCGAAATTTGCTGCCACTGACAAAGTGCCGCCCAAGGCGAATGCCCCTTTGTTTCCCTCCACAAGGCGCCACTGAGCCCAAATTATTTTATTTTAAATGGCAGTTATTCATTTTAAATCATTTGTCTGAGGAGACTGAGGAGTTTAAAGGTTCCAAAAAAATATTGTTTTTCCATAATTGTTGACTTTTCATGTTTATTTGAGCACAATATTTTTGAAATTATGAGTATGTTAAGACTATAAGACCCAGTTTTAGGCTCAGCAATTTTACTAATAAAACTTACTTCACCTGCTTTATGAAATGGTATATATCTATATATTTGTCATAAAAACATTCTACAAAGTTATCGATGACGCAGCCTTACCTTGAGCAGTCTTATCTCTCTTAAAGCAATTTTTCTAATAAGAGGATCTTCTTCACTTTCAGTAAATTTTTTAATAGCTACAATTTCCCCAGTGTCTCTATTCTTGCATTTGTAAACTACTCCATAACTCCCCTCCCCTATTTTACTTATTTTTTCATATCTCTCCATCACTTTTGACGATGTTCCAGCTCTAAAAAAGAGTAAATGAAAATACATTTCCTTTTCTAAAATGAAGGTCTCTAGGTAGTATAGTATACGCTTTGCATAGAACTTCGGAACTGCGGAAAGTCCAATAAAATAAAATTATACAAAAATTAAATGACCTTACAAGTTCGTGACACGTGGTAAATTTTTAAAAGGTGTTATGTTATAAAACATAAAAATGAGAAAAAAAGTATTTCATATCGTCAAATGTAATGAAAACCTACATCAAATAATTCCGTGCATGCAATGCACAGTGTCGGTGCAAGGCAATGCAGACTGGCACTACTTGTTCCACTTATGACGTTGTAGTTATTAAATATAAACAAATTGAGATTGTTGACGTAGTTGATTACTACGTGGCCTTCGGAATAAAAATTACATTTATTTTATAAGTGATCTAAAAAACATTACCCTTGGATTAGAGGACTGAATAAATAATGAACAATGAAAACCTAAAATGTTATTACTTATCTATTATTATACAAAAACTAAATTTATTTATATTTTAACAATAATTGAATAAAAAAAATTACAAATTTAAAAATCATTTAGAAAAATATAATAGACCGTTTATGTTCACTATGGCTAATTCAGTTAATTTAACCTTATTTTTGCAAATACTCTCGTTATGGGCAACACAGTATCATTTTCCTTAAGTATTTCCAAGGGATTCTTTGAAGAAAAGCATTTCACCAAGTAAAATTTTAATTAATGTTATTTTTCAATTTTGACCATTATTCGATATTTCACTATAGCGTGCTTAGGTATTTTCTTATCGATACTGAAGTTGTATATATGTGCGTAGAGTTTTGGGTCTGTACGCTACGACCTGGTAGATCTATTGTGTCCCCCTACTGGTGCCCAGTCGTAACAGTTCCCTTATCGCCTAGAGCAGGTCCTCCAGTCCTGTTTTCTTTAGGAATCTCAGGATGTTGGACGGTTTCAAAGTGGGTAGCTCCCCTTCTTCGATTTGGTGTGGTCCTAAGAACCGCATCCTAGGGTTTTTTAGAGTGCTGCACTCTGCAAGGATATGAATAGAGGTTTCATCCTCCTCCCTGCAGAATCTGCACTCTTCTCTTTCTACCAGTCCGGGTTTCTTGAGGTGGCCCTTCAGGTGGCAATGCCCTGTCAATACCCCTGTCAGAACTCTGACTTGGTTTTTACTCAAGCTTATGCATTCTTTGAACCTGTTCTGGTCGTAGTTCCCCAGAAGTATATTCGCTTGTCTCAATCCTTGCAGATCCGGCCAATAATTGGATCTCCTGCTTCCTTCGTCTATCTTTAGTTTTTTCAGCATTAGGCTGCCACTGATTCCACAGACAGGCTCTGGCCCCAGAAAAGGTATCTTAGCCCGTTTCATCGCGAGCCCATCTACTATTTCATTACCCTCTATCCCGGTATCTCTCGGTACCCACATGTGCTCAGCGCACTGATGGCTGCTTGACTAACTGTCATGATGGCCGTGATAGTTTTTCTCCTTGTTAAATTGAATACACGTCCTAATGCCATATATTTCTGCCTGGAAAGTGCTTGGTGACTTACCTAAGCTTTCGTAGTGTCTGGTGCTGGGTCCATACGCTCCTACTCCAGTTCCCTCCGTTATTTTTGAGCTATCTGTATACCATATAGTGGGTTTCTTGCTTAGTTGTTCAATGGTATTTCTGTCCCATTCGCTCTTGCGACTTAACTTTGTGCTGAAGTTTTTCACAAAGTTGATTTTTTTTTTCGTTTCATCTTGGAGCATATCCCAGATTTGTTGATTTCTAGATGAGAGGTTGGATCTTCGTATTATAACCTCATCTCGCATCATCCTATAAATCGTCCTCTTCGTCATGTTCTTTAGAAATATATGTAAAGGTGTGAATACTGAAGTTACTGCTACACTTTTTTATTCAGATTGATCTCGTTTTTTTCCTGCCACTGTTATTTAAGTGGAATCGTATTTACTGTGGGTTGCATCATTTCGGTGATATTGTTTAAAAACATTATTTCCTTTTTATGGCGTCAATGTGTTAAATTTAGATTCATTATTATTTCTTGAACTGTGGTGAATCTGTTGGAGTTCACTTTTTTTATTTGATGTTCATTTATTAAGGTATTTATTTAGCTTACGAAGCAACTCCACTTTTTAAATTTTAATTAAAGGCTTTTGTTATAACTGTCTCCATCGAGTTTTATTTGTCTCACATGCCATTTGCGTTTAAATATTTTATTTATTGTTGATGGCTAATTTTAAAGAGTAAAGTTGAAAGCTAGTTCCTAACAACATCGTGGATAGTTTCTGTATTCAGCCTAGCTCCTATGCAGTGGTGCCCTGAATAACCTACCCCTACTCCCCGGCATAGGGGTTAGCTCGGCCTTTTTGCTCACTGGTGCTGTTACTAGCTTTTCACTATACTCTAGTGAGTTGATGACACAAATCAACATTTGTTTTTTTTTCCTTTATTGTAAGGTATGGCGCCTTTTCTTTAAAAACCAGCAGAATATGTATGAATTATTAAATTTTGAAACGTTCAAAGATTGTCAGTTTTTATTTTTTTATTATTAAAAAAACATAACAACAAATACGAGGATGGTCGTTTCTATTTCGGGAATAACAACTAAAAACAAATGTTTATCATTGAAATAGTTTTTCAAAATATTCTCCACGATGAACAGTATACACTCTTGCATGTGTTTAAATAAGCCTGAAAGCATTTTTGTTACTATGAAAATGTTATTGCCAAAATATGCTTTTTAAATGCATTAACTACCTCTTCTGGTATAGAGAATCAATTCGACATTTTGAGTACTCACTTGTTTTATGTATGAGAGCTCGCATTGTCACGATGGAAAATGATCCGTCGTATCCGGTTTATTTTCCTCAATTCACTGAAGACTTCCGGCGTGTATCATTTAAAATTGTTCGTTTTAGGATTTAAAAAAAAACTGTTTTGACGTGGCCAGATTTTCCGGAAAAAAAACAGTCGACCATTTGCTTCGAAAAGCTTCGTGCATTAGCAAATTTTGTTGGTTTTTGTTTATCGTGGAAGACCCATGCGGTCGACTGCTGTGTATTTTCGGGCTTATACGCATAGATATCAGTACAACTTGATATTTTATGTGGTCCTGACCCGTTCTTCCTTGTTAGTTAAAATAAAATCCTGCATAGTGTCCTAGAAGTGATTTTGTCTATACGCAAAGAATCTAGCTGTATAAAGCTGAGGATGATTTCATAGATGTCTAAATGTCGACAAGTACGCATGGATATCCTTTAACTGTAACAACTGCATTATATACACTGGTGTTACTAATGTCCAGAGTGCCTCAATCTCACGGTATGCCTCATAACAACTCTTGCAGTATCAGTTCACGTACAGCATCGGGGTTTTCTTGTCCTACAACCGATTTTTGACAATCTTCACGCAACTCGTCCATGAGCGAATGAGGGTCACGATTGAATTCATTAAATCAGCGATGTAAGTAGTAGAGTTGAGAAAACTACATCGAAAGTTGTGAAGCGTCCGTACGTCAAAACGTTTTAAATACGTTTACCGTCTACAATATCAAACTTTATAATGGACATATCAGATGACACCTATCAGTACCAGTGTTGCCATTTCCACAAATATAAACGGCTACCCTGGTAAATGAGCTCAGCTGACCGCAGTGTTCTCCCATTAATTGAGTTTGTCTTTATAGAGTGGAAAAAGAAAATGTTAAACGCCAAAAGTCCGAAGACTTAAGCAGTACATTTTAGATAGTAGTCGTATTCTTTATAACTAATTGTCAGTGATCGGTGATAGGAAAGAATACAGCTAGTATAAGATTGAAACTTGAAATTTTACAAGGCTTTCATGAGGCTTCAATCCTAACATACCTAGCCAAAATTTGAACTGAAGTTATGGAGGTGACAAAACTGTTAGTTCATTATTAGCGAGTTGTTATAAAAAATTGTCTAGTTAACAACGACATTCGTAGTTAACCTTTATAACGCCAGCTCTGGCAACGCATGTCTATTCCTGTAATCGAATATTAAATTATATTGTACCTATATGATATTTAAATTTAATCGATATAATTCCAGAAGTCATGTTGTTAAATATGTATATTTCCTGATTTAATAAATTAATAAATGAAAATTTTATGTGTATGTATTAACTTGCGGCCTTCCCATTTCGAAACCTTGAACTCTAGAAAATATCGAATTTATCATTATCGGCTAGTTGTTACTCGTGGGAAAAATAACTAGAAAGTGTAATTTTGACTGTTTTAAATTATTCATCGGCCAATTATAAAAATAATATTGCTGTTTATTCGGCAGTGTTTTTAAATGTTTTCCAATAGCGTTTATATGGCATATTTTATTGAAAATACATCTCAGTCTCAACCACATAGACCTAAACAAAAAAAAAGAAAATAGAACACATTTTCCCAAATGACCAAAAATGTTAACGTCAGTACGTCTCTTCAAAGCGATGATAACGTTTCTTTTGTTTTTATAAAATTAGAATAATTAGCAGCTACGAATGATAAATTGATCTAGCTTATTTCGTCATATCAACTCGATCAAAAAGATAAAGATATTTTAGTTATTCATATATGCTAGTATAACTCAAACAGAGCTCAATGACGTTACAACCAAGCAACAAATGAAATTACCAATTGAAATTTTACGATGATAAAAATATATGATGACAGACATTACTACTACCCCTAAATAGACCACGTTTTTCTTCTAGCATATTGCTGGAATAGCATAAGGTTTTTGCCTTGGCTGCTTTTGTAAAAATGTGATCACTTTGAACTGTCCTAATCCCCTTTACAAAACGGAGAAGGATAGAGGATCTCGGCCCCATCATCTTCCAAGGAAACACAATACCACTTGCCAGAGTAGTAAAATATCTGGGGGTGATTTTAGACTCCAGGCTGACCTGGAACAGACAAGTGGAAAACATAACCAGAAAATCGGAAACATCTCTTATGACTGTTAGAAGATTATGTGAGAGGACATGGGGTCTCTCACCGAAAATGGTACAGTGTTGTGAGACCAGCCATCACTTACGCAGCCTTGGTCTGGTGGCCCAAGGTAATGCAGAGAGCAACTATGACAAAGCTGAGTGGAATACAAAGGGTCGCCTGTTTATGTATTACTGGGGCCATGAAATCAATGCCCACTTCGGCAATGGAGTGTATTCTGGATCTGCCTCCGCTACACATAGTGATTCAGGCAGAGGCAAGAATGGTACTCCACCGACTAAATCACTCAACAGTAAAATCGCAAATGACGATGTCAAGACATAAAAACATATGTAAGAAAATCAGGAGCCCTGAGCTGGAAATGGACACGGACCATATGAACTCGAGCTACCGTTATAATATACCGTTTGAACTCACAATAGAGGATCGAATGGCAAGTAAAAGAGAAAGACCGGAAACATTCTCGGGTGCAAGTATCTGGTACACTGACGGTTCAAAAACTAGTGAGGGTACTGGAGCTGGGATATACGGGTTACAACCGAGGAAGGAATTAACCCTTCCCCTTGGGAAATACCCAACAGTGTTCCAGGCAGAAATATACGCAATCTTACGGTGCGCAGATGAGATAAACAGGAGAGCTTACAAAGGAAAGCAAATCCTCATTTACTCTGACAGCCAGGCAGCCCTAAGGGCCCTCAAGGGCCAAAAGGTATCATCGAAGCTGGTTTGGGAATGTCAGAGCGAGCTGGAAACTCTGACAAAAGACAACAGAGTTATGTTAAAGTGGGTACCAGGACACGAAGGCATACATGAAAATGAGAAAGCTGACGAACTAGCTAGAGCAGGGTCAGCATCTCAATACATTGGTCCAGAACCGGCCTTTGGGGTGCCGCGATGTGCAGCACGAGAAGCAGTCAAAGAATGGATCAAAAGAGAACATAAAAACCACTGGTTGACCAGACAGGGTTTAAACCACAGCAAGCTATTTGTTGGGAATCCGGACCCGAAACTGGCAAAGAAACTACTACAAATGAGTAGAAACCAATTAAGGACTATTACAGGTATAATGACGGGACACATGGCCGTCAAAGTACATCTGAATAGAATGAATCTATATAACGGAAACCTCGGCTGCAGGCTGTGTGGACAAGCCGAGGAAACGGTGAAGCATGTCATATGTGACTGTGAGTCACTGGTGAGATTTAGACAACAAACTTTCGGGTCAGTAAAATTGGAATCGGGAGAAATACTCACTCACTCCTTAGCAGGACTGTACAGATTGAGCCAGGGGGCTAGGTTGACAGAGTGGCTGTAATGTCTAGGGTGAGCACAATAGGCCTACTCTGGTCGCAGTGCATCCGGCTTTAGGACGGACCCGGGAATATATAAAAAAAAATCACTTTGAACTGGATCAAAGAACATGATTTGTCCTACGACAACCGCATTGCTGATTCGCTAGACAAACAGGCAGCTCAGCTGAAGATGATAGAAACGGACTCAACCGCGGCTCTGACAAAATCAGCAACGACAAAACATTAAATATAGTGGATTGTTGTATTATTTAACTATTAAATATTAATCCGATGATCTCTTTAAAATAAAATGAGATGAAATCAAAATCCGTGAACTCTTCTAGTTCGTGTCATTAAATTTCCCGATGATGGAAAGAAATAGAAGATATCCTACAATATCCAGAGGACAACTGCGGTTAGTCAAGGGATTTTCACAGGCCACTATCAGTTAAAGAACACTTATATAATATGAAAGTATGTGGCACTCCGGTATGTCTGGGTTTTGTAACAGAAGACGGTACTGTAGAACATGTTTTATGCGACTGTCCTGCTTTTTCACTATAAAAAGGACCCAAGGTGGGATGCGTATTCATCTAAGCATGAACTAGAATGAGGCAGGGCGAGCCTTAACAAATGTCTCGTTCTTGCCTCTTTTGTGTTTTCTAAAATTACGAACTGAATTGACTGAGGCAACAAACGGAATATCGATCTAGTAAATTGGGACAATGATCCTTTGATAGTGGCCAGTGCTGCTTTTGTTATTTTTGTTATATTATTAGATAAAAAAAAAAGCGAACAATATCCATATACCGAAATAGGTTGGTCTTTCGAGATCAATCATTTTCAAATAACATTGCAGGCAAAGAAAAAATATAGCCATTTTCAAAATTTTGTCAGAATGTCTTCTAATTGCAATAGATTTTCATAAAATTATACTTTTCTCGTACCAAGCATCATTTTTTATTAAGAAGGTATTCATCTGAGCACGAACGAGAACCAAGCAAGGTGAGGCCGAACGAGCATATGCATGAGGACGTGATATCCAGACGCAGCAAACGACGAACGATCCAAGGCAATTGTAATGCCATCCTATAGAAGTCGGAAAGAAATATACGGGACGAGTCGAGGCAGTTGAAAATGCAAAAATGCCTTCCTCACTAAAACAAATTATTCTTTAAATACCGACTTCTATCAGATTGCATTCGAATTGCCTTGGGCCGTTTGTAGTATCGGCTGAAGCAGATCGCTGCGCCTCTATCACGCGTCCACATACATATACTTGTTCGGCCTCGCCTTGCGTTAATCCCGTTTGTACAATTTTAAATTTTGAGGCCGTGCGACGGGTAGAGTCAGACAGACCACTATGTTAGGATGCACAATGGGTGTAATGCTGCATAAGTGCTGTGGATACTAGCTCATCTCCCTCATTTTCCAGATACAGATATCTAATGGTCAAATTCTCTTTTTCTTTTTTATTACAAATACAAACAGTATTTTAATTTGCATTAAAATCAACCTTAAAAAATTACCATAATAAATGTGTTTATTTATACAACTATTTAAAAATATCTGCTTGGTACAAAAGAAATCTCCGTAAATTAAAATTCCACCAAACACTGGATAGGACAAGAAAAATCCATCCCGTTTGGAACTCTTCAAGTTAGGTATAAACTATTTTTAAGCTTTGTTTAGTAAATTTTAAATATTAGGGTATCAAAATTTTAGTTGTAGTTGTGCACAAAAAATCTTTGAAAAAACATGAAAATTCTTGTAGCCTATAAGTTATTTTTCTTTCAAGCAGAGAAAAAGAAATGAATATATAGAAACAGTTTATTTCCTGCAAATACAACTCTGGTCCTCACTCAATTCGTGTTTCGACCACCTTATGGTCTCGTCATTGGAACTGTATCGAACGGAGAGCAACATTCGCAGGAAATAACTGCCATATAAAATATAAATTTCGAGATATGTCGGCAGGATATTAAAAACCTGTCGACATAGCTTGGAATTTATATTTTATACGGTAGTTGTTTCATGCGAATGTTGTGCTTTCAGTTTGATACAGCTCCACTGACAAGACCATGAGGTGGTCGAAACGCGTATGAAGAGTTATATTTGTAGGAAATAAACTGTTTCTATATATTTTATTTTTCTCTGCTTAAAAGGAGAATAACTTATAGGCAACTATCACGGCAGATAGACTCATTTATTTATTACTGAAATTCTAATTTTTAAAAAATTCTTATAGTCCGGGAGCCCAATGAGTTTTCATAGCCAATGAAGAGACATAGCTCCACCAAAATTTTTATATGTATTTTGATCCCCCGATTACGAATATCGGAGTGGATTCACGAAATATAGCTAGGCAATTTGTCATAAACCAAAAAATTGTTAATAATTAAAAAAATATATTTTTTTTTGTAAAATATTTTCGTTTTCGTTGATCTAACTAAAAAGTGTCTCTTGTGATTTTTCCATCTTACGCATAGTTTTTAAGTTAAAAGTCGTTACACATTTGATAAATGCCATTTTTTGCTACTTTTCAACATGAATAACTTTTGATTAAATAAATATTTTCAAATTCTGCGTCGAGCAATTGATAGTTCAAGCAAGAACTATAAGCTGGGTTTAATCGCTATGCGAAAATGTAATGTTTTTATTGCTTTTTAACGCCATAAATAAATAGCATTTTTAAAAATTATTAACATTTTTTTTTCTTTATAACAACCTGGCCATTTTTCGGGAATCCACGCGACCTTGGAGTTAAAAAAAACTTTGGTGGAGCCATGTCTCTTCATAGGCTAGGAAAATTCCCTACTATTGCTATATTTGTTTTATGACAATAAAATCGCCACTCTCAAAAATTTTCGTTGTCACCAAAAAAATAGAAAGGATATTATTTTATAAAACGTGTTTGTAAATGAACTGAAAATGACCTAAATTGTGTGTGTGTACCTTTAAGTAGCAAATATAAACTGCTAGAATTTCGAAGTACTTAAAGGATATTTTTAAACTTAAAAAACATTGAAATGCAGTTTTCAGTATATAAGGAGGCCCTTTATAGTTCTAAGATAGAATCATTTGGACAGTTGGCCTAGTTCACATATATAAGATAGAAAATAAAACAATGTCTTTTTATCAATATTGCTAAATGAAATATGTAAAAATGTTGGCCTGTATGGGAAAAATTGATTTAAAAGTAAAGTACGTGATTTTTAAAAGCACTTGAACATATTAAGAAAAGTTGTATAATTGTATTGTACAAAATGTATAATTTCATAAACTGGAAGAAAAGTTATTTTATCCCTTTGGCAGTTTTCTGATGAAATAATCTGCAATAATTAAAAATGTCCTTTAAGATTATGACTATTTTGCTGACATACTGACTTTTTAAAATATAATATAAAATAAGTTATTATAGTATTCATCTAAATCTTGCAAAAGTCATAAAAAAAGGCGTCACTTTCTTATTTAATCCACCTTAACAATATTTACAGGAAAAAATACAATTTTTTCAAACTAAACCAATGTTTTACGTCCATTAAAATTAGTAGTTTTAAGTTCACATAAAAAATATATATTAGTATTTGTTTTTATCAGTAACGATTAAACTTTAGTATCTTTAGATTAAATAAATAGATCTCCATAAAAAGAAATTAATTATTTTAGTAAAATGTTGACACAAGGAGGTAACCGTGCACATTTGTAAATTTATTTATATTTAATTGAATACAATACCGTCATTCCATATTTTTTTTATAACCAATTATTTTAGTTTAATTTCGACCTTAAATATGTCACAAAAACTCAATCTAATTTTTTTATTTGTATTAGGGTACTTAACTTTGAACTAAATTTAAGTTTTTGACTTTATCCTACACTTCCTGAAATTTTTTCAAAAGGAGCAGTTTGCTTTTGGTACATGTAGAGATCTGGAATGTTTCTTAAAATTTAACAAAGTTAGTAAAAACTGTATTGCTACATTCAGATGGCCAAGAATGATTACATCAAGTTCCATTCTGCTAGTTATATTGTTCAATAACATTTTTTTTATATAAGGATTCTTTGAAAGTGAGCTTTTTTGCTTATTATTCTAAAAAATCAAGTATTAAAATACATTAAAATAACTATATGTTGTTATATTAATATATATGAAATGCTTATTTTGAAGACTTTTTTGTATATATCATCTATTTTTTTAAACGTTGTTTTCCTAACATTGCTAATTAGGACACGATCTTGCACAAAGAGAACTTTTATCTTTTTTACCTTAAAATTTTCCTTGCTCTAGTGTTGGTTATATTTAGTATAAAAGTTTCATAATACTTACGCATACTGCCTATAAGGACTAATTAACATTTTTTGTTTCAAAGCTCATACACATATTGTAACAAACTCATTTTTAAAACGAATTTACTTACCTTTTTGATAATAATTGTACCTGATTTCCAAAAAGCCACAATTTACTTCCGTTAATCCATCTCTCCATTAGATTCTTGTTACCACACTAAACTGCTTCAACAACACGTTCAGTATTATGTTTATATTGTATAGCCATGGAAACGTATTTTATATCGACGGATCAGGGTGTTTCTACCGAAATGGAAATTTTTTTATTGATATTTAGATGAACGTTTCCCTAGTGATAGTACTTATTTGTAAAATGGACTTAATTCTCAGTTTTGACAAAAATCTTTCACTTTTAGTTACAGATGAAGTTTGGGCTTACTGGTATGCTACTAAAATCATGGATTACCAAACAAGAATTTTCCATAACAAATATACCTTTTCATAATAAAGTATTTGACTTCTGTTGGAAAAGTATTTCATATTAATTTTAATTACATTTAATGCACACTACATAAATATTTCCTGGAATTTGAATGGTAAAAAAGCGCGCCGAAACGAAATTTGAGTAATAGCGTTGGTCATGTGATACATATGACGTCACATCATAGTAAATAAAGCAACGCTATACGATATTTTGTTTCTGAAGATTTTTATTTGTTTATCGTTATAAATAGTGTATGGTGCCACAATACAGATTGACGTCTTTTGACGCTCCAGAAAAGGTATTACACGAGCTAAAAATTAGGAAAACACTACTTATACTATAATAACCCGAAACTTAAATGCGAAAATAGGAATAAGAAATTCACAAGACTCTGAATATATAGGAAATTACTGCCTAAATATTTTTTTCAGAAAGCAAAAAGATGGACATGGAGCTACCTAGATGGAAGATCAAAGGATGACATAGTCTATATACTTTGTAATAAGAAAAACATTTGTAACGACGTTTCTGTATTGAACAAATTTAATACTGAAAGCGATCATAGATTTATCAGGGCAACTTTTATGACAAACACAAAACCTGAAAAAATAAAGATACTGAACAGAAAAACATTCCCTACATCTGAGGCTCTGTTAGTGAATCAAGAAAAATATCAAATGAAACTCGAAAGAAAACTACAGCACCTAACAGAATTTCAAAATAGAGATACAGACCAAATGGCAGAACAAACAACAAAAAATATACAAACATCGACAAAGAAAATGTGTAGTAATATAGGAAATCAGAGGGAAACTAAGCTAAAACCCGAAACATTAAAATTAATGGGTGAAAGAAAAAGGTCCTATCAAAATACGCCTGAGTTTAGAGTAATTAATAATCTAGTAAAAAAGGACATACAAACTGACTTAAGAGAAAATAAAATAAAACAAATTCCTCAAATTATCGAGGACAGCAACAGTATGAAAATTCTGCAATCCGGGATGTCAAAAGGTAAACGCAATATTTTCAAAATCAAAAACCAATTTGGAAAGATAGTAACTAACAGAACATAAATTGCATATTAAAGAATTTTATTAAAAACTCCATCAATCTACCTTACCCAGTCCCGATTGTACACCCAGGACTATCTTAACCGTGGGATCGAATGATCTGCCCGAAATAACCTTACCTGAAATCAAACAGGCTGTCTGCAAAATGAAAAACTACAAATTGCCAGGTCAAGATCAAATAACCGCCAAAATGTTGAAACAGACTAACAGTGAAACCTGATTTATATCAGCCAGTGGAATAAGCCGGATTTCGAAAAAAAATTAGGACTGATCATCTACAAACAATCCGAACACACCAATGCACCTTGCATTTGTAGTCTGCCATAAGGCCTTTGAGAGGATCGAAACTTGGGCCTTTCTCTCTGCAATGGATGATGCCAGGATTGACTCTGGATACTCAACAATCCTAATAGATATCTATCAAAATGCCACCTTCAATGTAAATATTAATGAAGAACTTAAGACAGATAATATATTTCTTGGCAAGGGTATCAAATAGGGAGACACTGTATCGCCTAAACTGTTTACATTTGATCTGGAAAAATCTTTAAATGACTCTCTTGGAGCGGAAAAGGATATAATATCGATGATGTATACCTTTATCATTAAAGATTTGTTGACCCTATGGTATTACGCCGCAATATTTAAACACTAACTTCCATGCTAACAAAGCTTAAGTCATATGAATCAATAAAAACAGGTAGGACTGAGGATGAATCTTAATAAAACCAAGATAATAAGTGATGATCCAAATATCATTATCATCGACAACTAAATGATAGAAAAGGTTTCAAGCTAGATATATTTAGGATTTATAATTAAGATCTATAAAGAAAACCAAAGCGCTGAAGTGTCATGCAATTGGCATGGGTTGCTTTTGGCAGTTTTATATTGAAGGATAAAAACGTTCCGATTAGCACGAAGCGGAAAATGTACGACAGCTGCATACTCTCGGTGTTTATCTATGTACTGGAAATGATGGCCCTAATAAGGAAGACAATAGAAAAACTGAGAGTAACGCAAAGTTGAATGGAACGAACCATGCTTGAGGTTTTTCTTAGAGACAAACTGCGAGATGATGCAATCCGAAATAAAAAAAAAAGAAAACTGGACATATATAGCACAATGGAGTCCATGAGAAACCGAGAGAAGTGCAGGAAGACGACAAATGAGGTAGATAGACGATATAAAGAGAATAATTGAAAAACAAGGATACGAACAGCTCAAAATAGGATAACGTGGAAGGAATTAGAGGAGACCCATATCCAGCATTGGATCAATCAAGGCTAAAGAGGGAGAGAGAGAGAGAGATTTGTGTTTTTATATTACTGCAATATCTTACGGCTGAACTGTTGGTTGTCAAAAGTTTCATTACGTGTACATAACCCATATAGAGCTCAAAATATTTGTTCTAAGACAAAAGCATTACTATTCTCTTAGGGATTATAATGAAAGGCTAAACCTTTGCAGACCTGTAAAACCAAAATGAAATTTATTATAATTACATGAAAACTTATTGTTAACATAAGATATCATGATTTTACACTCAGGTTTTTGGTATGACTCTTGATTAGTTTCTTTGAATAAGTAATATTTACATTGCCGTTTTCATGTAACTTGAAAAATAACTAAACTACAAAAGATTCGTAAGAAATAGTAGTTAACTCGAAAATCGCTCGATAACACTAAGAATTGTTAAAATCGCATCAGTTAAATGAGTTGTTTACTTATATGTGACGTCACTTAAGTTGCAACCAATCGAGGTGAGTTTTTCATCCCGTTATCAAACAGAAAAATTTTCAATTGATTTACGTTTTTTATGGAATATAAATATAAACATATTTTGTTCGGAAAATAATTAAAACACATTTTTTACGTTGAAATCTATAAGGATGATAATAATTTAAAACATGCAGCTATTATATTGATGATAAAGCAATTATTTGCGACGTGAAAGGAATTTCCCATTCTTTCAAGAATTACCCTAATAATCTATATTGACATAAAACTTTAATCCAAAGCTTTTTTTCATAATTTTCAATATCCTCTTTTAGAGAAAGTTAGTCCTCTAGTTCACCGTGACATTGAGTTTATTGATATTGTCATTTGTTTGCATTGAAAAACTAATTTTTTTAATTAATTACCTACCGAGGTATTAGAAGGTGGCCTTGGGAAATATTTTATTATTTACAATTTCACTACTAACCAATTCGTAAACATTTGCAAAATTCAAACATGAAACATATCAACTTAATGTGCCGTTTCATAAAGTTTTTAGAGAGAGTTATAGCTTTTGGTCAGACTTCCTTACTAAATATTTATTAAAATAGTCTGAAGGAAATCCTTAATTTGGATGCACGCCAAAGGTACAAGATCTGTCCATAAATAGTTACATCCTCTTAACTGTAATTAATAAAATGATGAAACGTCAAAGGTCAATATTCTAGGTTATTGCCTGTACTTTTAGAGTCTTGTATATATATATATATATATATATATATATATATATATATATATATATATATATATATATATATATATATATATATATATATATATATATATATATATATATATACAGGGTGATTCAAAAATCGATCACGAAACTTAAGGGGGTGATTCTACTTGACAAAATAAGGGTAGAGCTTCATATAATTTTTTTTCAAAATGTCATTCGTTTTCGAGTTACAAGCCGTCCAATTTCAAGTTTTTATTTTTTGTTTTTTGAATTACTCGCTTACAGGAAAACCGATTTGACTAATATTTGAAAGATAGGCTAAGTCTTTTGCGCTTCATCATTTTAGTAACAATTCACATTGATTGTTTGCCGCTAGAGGGCACTTTACCTACATTGAAAATTGTTTTTTTGTCATAATTTTTTAGTGTTGACAGCTATAGTAGTTTTTGGCATAATTTCTGAAAGACTGATGCCAGGCCTTTAAAAAAGGTGCTCTTTATTTACATCGCTAAACCCAACGGTTTAGACGTAAATCACCCTTAAAAATTAAGTGGTAAATTTACTTTTCTCATTTCATTACCACCAGCTACCAGGTAAATAGCTATCAAAGTATACTAGAGCTGTCAGTTTAACATCAAATAAATTCGCTTTTTAAACTATTTAATTTATAATCTTAAAATAACTAATAATGGCTAATCAGTAAATATTCATATTATGGATTATTGCGATATACATTTAATTGATAAAAATTAATGAAACAGTACTAAACAAACTAAAAAAGATTCTCAAAATGTCCCCCATTTTCTTCAATACATTTCCTAACACTCTTCAAAAAATGTCGCCTAACTCGATGAAAAATTTCTGGTGTTTCTTTAATAATTTGGCACTTTTCGATTATCCTGAAGCGAAGATCCTCGACGTTGATTACTGGAATATCGTACACCAATTGTTTCAAATGACCCCAAAAGAAAAAATCCATAGGATTAAGGTCTGGTGACCTCGCTGCCCATGCCAATGGTCCACTTCGTCCTATCCATCGCTCAGGATACGTTGCATTCAAATACTGTCGGACACGTATACTAAAGTGGGGCGGAGCTCCGTCTTGGAGGATCCACATGTTGGCCCTTACTTCCAATGGCACATCTTCCAGATACAATGGGAGACGATTTTGGATAAAATCTAAGTATACGTCACCAGTTAATGGGCCATCAAAGAAATGAGGACCAATAAGGTAATCTCCTATTATCCCTGCCCACACATTTAGTGAAAATCTACGCTGATGTTTCGTTTCTACCACATTGTTTGGGTTCTCGTAAGCATATGTGTGGATGTTGTGTAGATTTGTTATGCCATCACGAGTGAAACCAGCTTCGTCAGTGAATAATATGACGCCAATTAATCGATTATCGTGTTCATACTTAGCTAGGATCTGATTGCACATTTCCAACCGTCTCGGCCGATCATCGTCATAAAGAACCTGCACCTTTTTTGAATGAAACGGGTAGAGTTGTTCTTCTCTTAGTATCCTCCATGAACTAGCCTGACAGAGCCGCACTTCATTCCCAATTTTTCTAGTACTAATACCTGGATTATCTTCAATAATTTCAAGCACTCTTTCTTCTTGTTGCACGTTTCTAGCAGTTCTAGGTCTTCCCCTATTTCCACTATAACTTTTAAAGGAACCACATTCCGCAAGCCTCCTGTGCACACTGGAAAATGTTTGAGCATGAGGGATATTTCTTTCCGGATAACTCTCCATATAATATCTTCTTGCCAACTCTGCATTACCATTTGCTTTTCCATAACAAAAATGGATATCACAATATTCGATATTTGAATATTGGTGATTAGCCATTATTAGTTATTTTAAGATTATAAATTAAATAGTTTAAAAGGCGAATTTATTTGATGTTAAACTGACAGCTCTAGTATACTTTGATAGCTATTTACCTGGTAGCTGGTGGTAATGAAATGAGAAAAGTAAATTTACCACTTAATTTTTAAGGGTGATTTACGTCTAAACCGTTGGGTTTAGCGATGTAAATAAAGAGCACCTTTTTTAAAGGCCTGGCATCAGTCTTTCAGAAATTATGCCAAAAACTACTGTAGCTGTCAACACTAAAAAATTATGACAAAAAAACAATTTTCAATGTAGGTAAAGTGCCCTCTAGCGGCAAACAATCAATGTGAATTGTTACTAAAATGATGAAGCGCAGAAGACTTAGCCTATCTTTCAAATATTAGTCAAATCGGTTTTCCTGTAAGCGAGTAATTCAAAAAACAAAAAATAAAAACTTGAACTTGGACGGCTTGTAACTCGAAAACGAATGACATTTTGAAAAAAAATTATATGAAGCTCTACCCTTATTTTGTCAAGTAGAATCACCCCCTTAAGTTTCCTGATCGATTTTTGAATCACCCTGTATATATATATGCATATAGTTGTACGTTTGCTGAATGTGATTTCAGCACTACAACGGCATAACGTGGATATATCCACTGCTATTGCATCTCGCACGGAGGTATCCGTGAATGCCGCATAAACATATATACGCCATCCAGCGGGAGGTCGGCGAAGCCGCTTTCAGTATTCGCATGCTTCCTTCCGATCTGTCCTTTGCGCAGCCAGGTGCATGTCGGTACCCTGATGAGTCTAGTAGAGACGAAACATGTACCTCTGCTGTATCACTGTGGCGGGGAGGGTAAGTTTTGACTTTCTTCTCGATATGGTGGTACAGGTCGGCCATCATCTGGATGGTGGTGGAATAGGATAAATTGTGTTCTACAACAATTTATTCTAACTGTGCAACCTCTAACACAGAAAGGATATGATGGAGGGAAGTTTGCATTTACTGTTCGCATTTTACTTTATTCATATACAGAGCTGCATATAGTTGTACGTTTGTTGAATGTGATTTCAGCACTACAACGGCATAATGTGGATATACCCACTGTTATTGCATCTCACACGGAGGAATCCGTAAAAGCCGCATAAACATATATATATATATATATATATATATATATATATATGTTATATCGTATGTTTTCACGGATGGTTACTCGCTGAGAACTCAGAGTTCTCTCTCTAATCAGTGCTTTCAATTTGTTTCTCCATAATTACGTTATTATATTGGAAAAATTATATCATTATTACATGATTAACAAAATAAATACTGACATGTTAGTGTAATTTTAGAGTGTGTAACGATATTACCGATGCTGGTCGAACTTAATTAATCTTTATGTTAGTTCTATGCTTATGACTATTTTCTAATCAGATATAGAAAAAAATATATTAATTTTAAGGGATTCTCTTGCTTTAAAACTGCTATAAAAATAACAGCTGTCATAAGGGAACGTTTACAAATTACAGCTGTACGTAGTGATCCTCTTTTATGTAATCAGTTTACTCTTTGCTTATATTTCATGGACAGATAAATCGCATTTCGTAATTTACCTTTTTTTTTCATAATCATTACTATACTTAAATGTTGCTAGTCTGAACATTGTTCATCGATTTCGTAAGGCGTATCAGTACATCTACAGTAGCTAATAAAAGTCTATTGTTAAAAAAGAAAAGTGTGTATAATATTAATTCTATACAAAATCAGGAAAATAAATATACCAAATTTTCAATGTTACAATGGTTGAATAACTGCGAACAAATAACGTTTTTCGAAAAAGAATACAAAATTATTACAAATTATAAGGAAAAGTTATACATTCTTTGACTCGCAAAACTCTAAGCACATAATAAAAATTTGTTTTAAATGCCTAGTAAGCATTTTAGAGGAAATAAGATAATCAATTTTAATTAATTAATTAATACTTGGTAGGGAAACCTCTTAATCGAGCACGCCTTGAAAAGTCTTTGACATAGTCTCTGCACCAACTTGTGTGTTACTTCTTGCTATATGTTTTGCTTTCCATCAACTAAAATTTCTCGTAATTTATTTTTGATCGTTATTTCTTAATAGCGAATTCTTCTGCCCAATAGATCCCTAAGATGCTGGGTCGGATTGAGACCGAGACTTTGACGAGATGTCTGAAGGCTGTGAGAGACCTCATTGGACCTTACATAAATGAGGCTTGTCAAGCAGTGACTGTTGCTGGTGATCGATATCGCGACATGATAACCGAGTTCTTTCTACCCAAATTGGATGATATTGCTAGCCGGTGAAACAATTCAATTACTGCATGAGACATTTCCTGATCGTATACTCTCTCGTTTCGGTGATCAGAATTGGCCCCCTAGATCATGATTTAACACCACTGGATTTATTTTTATGGAGTTATTTAATGTCAAAGGTCTATGCAAACAAGCCCACAACCACCCGTGCTTTGAAAGAGAAGATTCAACGCTGCGTCAACGAAATTCAACCACATTTTTGTCAGACGGTCATGGAAAATTTCAACAAAACAGTGCGTATATGCCAGCAAAGCCATGGAGATAATTTACTGAATAAACAAAAATTTTTAAAAAAATGTGTTTTCTATTTAATTCAAATCTTGCGTAAATTTTGGGATACCTTTTAGTAAGCATTGTTACACAGTGTACGCAGCGTGTTTTAAATCGTTATCATTCTGAAAATAGTAGTCACTTTTCTGCACTCTTTTTCTTTAAATATATTTAAGTAGATATTTTTATCCATCGTTTCTTAAATTATTACCAAATTTTCAACTCCCGAGGCTACCATACATCCCTATACTATTACACCTTCACCTCTATCCTTAACAGTTTTGCTAGTGTTCTTAGAATTAAGTGTTTCTCCCGTTCTTCTCCATATTTTTTTTGATTCCACCCGATCCAAATATATTAAAGTTGCCGATGAGAAAGGAATTTAATATATTATAGAGAAAAACTGGAGAAGGACTTAATTCTAAGAATACTTTCAAAACTATTAAGTATGGTGGTAGAAGTAAGGACCCATGGATACGAATATCACCCTTAATACTTAAAATAAAAGTTGGTACAAAAGTTACTACTATTTCTAGCAAGATAATGATTTCAAGCACACTGTTTTAATTGTTCATGATTGGCCCCTAAATAACACTTCTTACAGGCTTCAAACACCTCGTTAGAGTCTCAATTTCAATCCAATTGAGCAGCTTTGGGATGTATTGGACAGAAGAATTCGATGTCATGCAATAACGAGCAAAAATAAATTACAAGAAGTTTTAGTTGAGAAGAGCAAAACATGTGAAAAAGTAACACAAAAGTTGGTGTAGACTATGTCGAGGCGTCTTCAAAACGTACTCGATTTAAGAGGTTAGTATTAGTAGTATTATTTAGTTGATTTAAAATGGCTATTAGGCACTTAACATGCAAATTTTTATTATGTACTTAGACATTTGCGAGTCAAAGAATGTATAATAGTTCCTTTTAATTTGCAATGATTCAGTAATGGTTTTCGAGAAAATGTTTTTTGTTTGCTGTTATTAAACCGTTATAACATTGAACCTTTGGTGTATTTATTTTCTTGTTTTAGTCTCGGGTTCATGATATATGCACGTTTTTTTTTTTGAATAGTTGTGTGCCTAGACTACGGTTTATCAAAAATATATTTCATTCCTGTCATGCTCCATTAATTGATACGGAAGATTTTTCAACTTCACTTTTTACACAGGTTAAATGAGTAGTACGATATAGAGGGTTGTTACAAAGGAACGGATCAGCCTTTTATACAAAACACTGATTATTTGTTGAAAAATCGTTTGGATTCAATATTTTTGCGCTTTTTAGGGAAAAAAATATACAAGTTAGATCAGAAAAGTGTTAAGTGTATCAATTCACACTTGTTTAATTAAACACATTGTATACCATTACATTTTTAGATTCTGTAATTACACTGTTTCGAAGTATATACACTTTTGGTTCTTAAAACAAAATAGGCAACCACAAAATACGAAAAAATTATTTCATGAGATGTTGAAAATGCCTTCCAGCAACTATCATGCGATAGATCACTCGGTTTAAAAATCCCTTGTGTACATTTTGTACCACCTATGAAGAAATTATTCGTTCTACTTGTCGAATGAATTCCTTAAGCGTAACTACCGAGTCGTGTTTAAATTTAGTAACTAAATTTCTGACTTGATCCCATAAAAAAGTTCAGCAGTTAAGATCGGACGATCTGGGCGGCCACTCTCCTGTCTCTTGTCTACTTATTTATCGTCTCAAAAAAGTTGTATTTAAGTACTCTCTTAATTGAGTATCAACTTCGTGTTGAAACGATAAGGTTGAATTTGGTAAATAGGATCATTACGATGTGAAAATAGAGTTGTTAGAGCTAGAACTAGATCACTTTAAAGAAAATATAGTGATCTGCCTCCAGTATGACCAAAGAAAAAATGGTTCCGTTACCCTATTGTCAACATATTTTCTTTGATATAGTGAGTAACTTCTTGAATCTAGTATCTATAGTTTTGCCTACTATTTAAAGAAAAAGTAACCCCATCTGTCTTGCGTTATTCTCTGTCAGCTTAATCATTATTTCACGAAAGCACCCCAGCCGGTCAGGATGATTTTTCAACAATTCTTGAAGAAATAGTATCCTCAGGTATACCAGTGCGATCACTTTCTATACTATTTTTAATATAACGGGTCCTGCGCTTCATTGCTACCCTATACATTGTCTATTGACGAATAGGATGGCGATTTCAGTATTTATCATTAAACATATTATGAAATTCTCTGTGACTTTTAATTTGATCTTCATAACCCGACATAGTCAGCATTTCTATACGTTCCTCTTTAGACATTTTGGATGCAATAACAGCAGAGAAAAATTCAAATTTGAGTAACAATTTAATGATTTGACATTAATTGGTTGATAATTTCAAAATTAGAAAACTTGATTACATTAAATACAGATAAATAAGGAAATAAAAGCCAAAAGTGTAAATATTTCGAAATGAAGATAGGCACATTTTACAAAAAATGTGTAGAATTTATTATAAAGTCTAGAAATGAAATGATATGCAATGCTTTTCATCGGACAAATTTGATTTAATATATTCTGTATGTAATATATAAGTCTCATCCGTTTCTTTTTAAGAGCTCTGCATATAAAATAATAGTAGTTATAACTTAGTAGGAAAGGTATTTTTAAAACAACAAGAATAATAATCTAAACATTTATTAAAATTTGTATTTTCTAACAAACTTCAGTAATAATGATTAAACTAAAATATACCACATTTTAAATTGTAGGCAGCAGAATTGCACACCTTTTGTATAAAAATTGCCTATTACATTTAACAACTACGGTTAATAGTTTTGATAGAACGTTCTGCTACAGATTGAAGTACAATATTACTGTATGTGGAAATGGAAGAAATAAAAATAGAAAAAAGAACACAACTGTACCGGGCTAATATAGTGTAGTCCTAATCAGGCTGCCTTTAAAAAGAGTAATCAGTTTTTAAATTAAATATGGCGATAATGAGTACAGCTTTGTCTCTTTTCACTAAATTTATTTTAAAATTGTATTGCTTATGAAATATATGTATACCAAAACAAAACATTATTAACTTAAATTAAATAATATTTTAAATTAAAAATAATGAATTTTATTGAGCATTTGTTTTAAGATTTATGTATAATAGACTTTAATATATTTTATTAAGTAAGTCAATAAATATTTCAAAAACAAAAAAAAAATAGTACCTTTTGCCATAAAAGATTATTTCAGGAAAAGGAGATATAAGTACTTTAACAAGTTTATATAGAAAAAGTCCACTATTGGATGGAGCGAGTTTATGACTTATAGGCAAAATAGTTCAGTATATAATTACTTAGTGTACACATTTTAAAAATATTTAGGACCAAACATGATTCGTCAAGAAAGTAAGATTGCATGAAACTTTTTATTATATGTTTATTTTGCCAAAACTTCATAATTTTTGAGGGAAAGTTGCATTTTCTAACATATTTTTTGTGAAAAGAAAACTCTAGCAGTTGATACAAAGGAAGTCGGAGTTTTCGTAAAGACTTAAAAGCGTTAAAAAAATAAGACAATTATGGCAATAGTTACAGAGTGGTGGTAGGATATGTTCGAATCTGAAAAATGTTATAAAAAAAGCTTTTTAAATGACTCACTCTAAATATTTTTACTTTGCTTTAGAGAAAGTTTATAATAATATCCTTTTATAACGTTAGTTCGCCTTGGAGTGTAGCAGGTACGGCTGCTATGTGGCCGGCACTAGGTTTTAACCATCTGTTATTATCCCAGGTTTCACCCAGGTACTCATTTGAAAGCTAAATCGACCTCTAAATAATGCAACTGATGTTCGGTAGCGCCGGGGATAGAACCCGGGATCTCTCGATTTTTTGCTAGTCCTAAATGAAAATATATTTATTTAATGTCTAATTTAAAAAATAAATGTATTTCCTGCTAAGTAACATGGATTATTTCTTGTTCCCAAATGTTTAGATAAATATGCCCTTTGTTGAATATCTTCTCTTACTTTTGATAACTTCAGTGGTGCTGTGGTTTCGCAGATGTCACAGGTTCTATTTCATATATATATATATATATATATATATATATATATATATATATATATATATATATATATGGCCATTGAATGAAACTCCCACGGCTACTCGATTTTTGTGGAATTCTACTCTGGTTCTCACACGATAGCTAGTTTCGACCGCCTAATGGTTTCATCAGTGGGGCTGTGATGAACTTAGAGCAAAATTCACCGAAAAAAACTATTTAAAATTCCCATTCCGCAATGTGTCGATAGGATATTACCCGAAAGATTTTAAATAAATATTTGTTTTCTGTAAATCTTGCTCTTGGTTCTTTACAGCTCCACTGACAAGGCCATTAAGTGTTCGAAACTAATAGGAAGAGAGAACCAGAGCGGAATTCGCCGAGAATAAACCGTCTGTCTTTTTTTTAACGGTCTTAAGGAGAAAAACCAACATTTTCATGTTGAAAATGTGTAAATTTAGTAATTATACAGTGTGTCCCACGATGAACTTTGAAAATTTTTAAAATTGATGGCACCTCCGGTTTTACTGGAAGTTGATGCCTTCTTGCTTATTTTAAATAGAATAGCCTATTTTAAATTCTACGCAAAATTATAGACATATTTCATGTATAATGTTCTTAACCTAAGTCTAACTGTTTGTGGCATATTTTAAATTTTATGTCAAAAATAACGTTTGCAGGCCTAAACATAACTATCAATTTCTCCTATATGAAAGCCTGTATTATTTTATTGAGGCTAATTTTCTTCTAGAAGGGACCTACTTTAGTGTACTGTGTTGATATTTTGGTAACAAATAAATACAGGATGATCAAAAACATTTAACATTAACTTGAAAAAATCGTTAAAAGTCAATTTTTCTAAATGTAAACCCGCTATTTTAATAATGTTATCTTATTTAGCATTAAAAATAAGGGTGACTTTGAGCAAGGTTTTCTATTCAAAAATCTGTAGTTTTTGAAATATTTGCAATTTAACATTTTTGTATCGTATTATTAGTTGACCATAATGGCGAAACGTGACGAAAGAAAACAATAGACCACTATTTCTTGCCACATGTAACAAAGTTTTATCAAGAACATACCAAATATGTGCTGATAGATATCTAGATGACGAGAAACCGTTACGAAACAGTGTTAAACAAATATAGAAAAATTTCAAAAATTTCTGCGCCTTTAAGGCAAAAATGCATAAAAGGAAACCTATTCTCAATGACGAAAATGTCGAAAATGCAAATTTGGGATATTTTGCGGCATATCCTATAACATCGTTAAGATAAATGGCTCTACAAACAGGAACTCGATCCATAGAATTCTGTTGAAACACAACTTATTTAATATCTTTGAGTCAACACCTAAGAAATACTGATTTTCCGAAAAAAGTGCAATTTTGCGAATTTATATTAACGATGATACAAGACAACCCTCGATTTTTGGACAACATAATTTGCACCGATGAAGCCAAATTTGCGAAAAATGACCTTTTTAACAGACACAATTCCCATTTGTTGATTCATATCCTCATGCAGTTAGATTGCGGAATTTTCCAGAAACCTGGCATTTAACGTATTTTGTGCTGTAAAAAATGATGGAATAATAAAACTACATTTTTATAAAGAAAACTTAAATGATAATTCATTAATGATATAAAACAAATTATGTCTCCATTTTAAATTATGTTTTAACTTTTGCAGGAGAAAGATGTTTAAATATTCTAGAAGAGTTAGACAAACAATATTTAAGCAATTTGCTTCTGGCGCAACACAGGCAAATTTTTTACATGATGGCGCCCCACCACACAGAACCGTTCCAGTTACCATCTTCTCTTCTTCTGATTTTACTGTCTTTTTCCCAATTAAATAATAATGGCCTTCACAAATTGATAGTTATATTTAGGCCTGCAAACGCCACTTTTGACATAAAATTTAAAATGCGTCAAAAACACTTAAACTTAGGTTTTGGACCTTCTACATGAAATGTGTCTATAATTTTACGTGGAATCTAAAAATGAAATAACGTATAGGGTGTCCTATTTAAAATAAGCCAGGGCATCAATTTCTGGTATAACCGGAAATGCCACCATCTTGAAAATATTTTAGCCGAATTGTTTCCATCGACTTTAGTTAACCGCCAAATTTTAAAATTTTTTTAAAATATGAGTCATTTAGGATTCGACATGTCTTTGTTAATTTTTTTTGGCAAAATGTACTATACATATAAATGTATAAATAATAAGCATACTTTTTGATGTGTTTTCTTTGGACCCAAATTAGTCATAAAAATATTAAATTGTATCAAATGTATTGTCGTAGCCGGATGCTAAAATTAAGGTTTCGTTGAGAACACTAGCAACTTAATAAAGAATCTATAAATTCAAATTTGAACGTATTGCACCCAGCATAGAACAAAAATCTTGAAAAAGAAAATGTTGCCATCCTATCCACCACCTAAAAAAATATAATCCCGGAGAAATACTGGCGACGAAAAAATTTAGCAATAACCTAATTAAGATAAAAAGGCTTCAAGTCCAAATTTCGACATTTCAGTTAGAAATAAGTTCTAAAGGCTCATTACCCTGTTTCCGTCATAGTTGATTATAAAGAATTTATCATTAATTTACTCAGAATAAAGATTTGAACCTCTGTGTGTTTTTATCTTATTAAATAATAACCAAAACTTTAGCAGCCAGTTACGAACTATATACATTTTCTATAAAAATCGAAATTCAGTTAGGTGTATATTTTCTATCACATTTGTGATCTTAAAAATGTTTTTAAAATATTATAACCTATAAGTATTTTCTAATCACTTTTAGAATGAATATGGCCATTTCCGTTTCCATTTTCTTCACTTGAAAGTGCTTCCTGTCCCTTAACAGTAAAAGTGACGTAATATCTCTTATTTTGGTCAAGTTTATCTGTTGGCAGTGAAATAACTTGTTTGTCGATTCCGTGGCTTAGTTCTAAAGTAACTGCTTTTTTCGGGTTTATACTTGGCAAAAATCCTGCTGTTCCAGGTTTGCAGTTTGTTGAATTTCCAAACCCTATTTTGGGAATGGTGTGGTGATCCATTTTTGGTACTGAAAATAAACATTAGCAGTCAATGGTAGATTTGCTATTATAAAATGGAGGGGCTTTAACATCACAAACTATTTGAGGAGAATCTGCCCCATGGTATTAAACATTTAGTTTTCTCTTGACTGGAATTTAAATTTCAAATTTAGCTCCCGCCAGTTTATAATAATACTATAATAAAAAAATATTCGATTTTCTGATTATATTCAAATAAATATGATCGGAAGTTTCTTGTATTTTTTGAAGCTCAATTTTAATTTATATGTATCGAATTTAAATTTGAATGTGGGTGTTTTAACTACAGTTTAACATAATTTTAGGCAAACCTTATGGAATTCATTTTTTTTTGTAGTCCACACACAAAGACAGGTACACATTTTAATCTACCTACATTAATAACATGGGGAATAAATTCCTATAAAAATATATTGAAGATACTGTTCAAAAGTTACAAACCGATGCTGGAAAAAAAAATAAAGGAAAACTATTAACTTCGAATGAAACCCTGATAGAGGAGTCCATTTATGTTAGTATGAAGAATAAAAATGAAAATCGTATGTCGTAAGTTTAGCTGTTATTCTATGTTCTTTCTCGTGTTGCTTGTCTTTATATAATATGCAACTAAGATTTTTTATAGTCTCAGATACTAAGATAATCATTTGGAATACTAAAAATATGCTATATGACATATATTTAAATTTAACTAAATCTTGTTACTCTGTTTATTAACCTCTAGACTTATTAATTGCCTCTCAAAATATGTTAATAATTAAATACTTACAATATGCAGCACACGGAATGCCAGTATATGCATGGGTGGCGTGCATACATCTATGGGTACTCTGCGTACACAAGAGAGGATTTACGTGTTCAGCAGTTTCAGGTAGCCCTTTTAAATATGCTACATCAATTTTCTGTAACTTTCTTAACGATTCGTATAAAAACGATTCAAAACTTTTAAATGTAAAGTCTTGAGGTATATATCGCCCTGCTCCCACAGTTGAGGTACATGATTGATTATAAGAGTCGATCGCCCGTTTAACAAGGACAGCTTCATTGTGTTGTCCAGCTCGAATTTGGTTACGTTTGAGATCTAGGAGGTGTTGGAAGATTTTTCGTTCTAAATGATACCTAAAAAGGGTTTCTATTATTAATTTGTTTGTATATAAATTAAAGTCATTCATTTGTATACTTTAAAAACATATTTTATAAAAACAGCTAATGACGCCAAAAAGTTTTAAAATTATACATTACGAGCTATAATTTAAATCGAAGAACTATATTTCTGAGATATGCATTTCTCAATTAAAAATCGACAAACTTAAGCAACTGTGTATTTTATAATTTTATATTAAATAAATAGTACCACTGTAACTGAAAATATTGGTACCTATCAAAATTAATATTAGTAATCGATAATAGAATATTTAATAAAGAAACTTGCTGTGTGGAATATCCTGCTTGTACATATAAAAATTTTAAGTTATTGTTACTACCCTATTTAGAAATCTTATTATATATATATATATATATATATATATATATATATATATATATATATATATATATATATATATATATATGTTTTTTGTATAAATATTTTAAAAATTATTGAGAGGCAAAACACAATAATTTGTTCATAAAGATGATTTGTTTAAAAAATCACATCACATCATATTAAATCAGTTTTTAATTTTACTAACTAAAACTAAAAGTTTTAGTTAGGTTTTGTATTAAAGGCTTCGTATTCAAGTTAATCTACAAGATAGTAACTTTTGAAAACTCACTCAAGATTTTTCCAGACAAATGTCTTAAATGATCGTATTTACCAAAAAACTGTAAATTTGTACTTTTCATAGGAAATAAACAAGTAAGGTAAAAACATGTAAATTGTTTTGCTCTAATATGTGCTGTGTGGATGCTACAGCCCTTTAGAGGATTATCGATTTTTTTTAAAACTAAATTTGTTGATGCATAATTATTGTAGTTATTTTCGCGACTTTTTTTCTTTAAAAATTGGTGTTTTGTTTAATTCTATTTCATACAAAAATCCTTTCTTTTTTGGCAGTGGAAATGCGTATCGAAAATCATATCCATATTCGCCATAGCATGCTCTATCATTTTGAGAAAGGTTGAAATACCGCACAGTCATTTCGTGATCTCAACGAACTTCATAGCGAAGGAACAATCAGATAAAGCTAAGTTGAAAGATGGTTCCAGAAGTTCAAATCGGACGTTTCAAATTCGCAGATGAAGAAGAAAAAGATCGATCATCAAAGGTGTTCTTGAATGTATTTTTATATTTGTTCCTTTAAATCGGTCCCTTCTCATGATGATAGCTTCATGGACTTTTTGTAGTTAAGAAGAACTCAGATACGCAAAATGGGAATTAGTTTAGAAACATTGAGCATTCAGCGTTGTAGAATCAGTTTGCTTTTTAATACGGTAGAGTAGATATCGTTACGAATATAATTTTAATTTTTTAGTCAAAACCATTTTAAAAATATCGGAAATTACAAGTCTCAATAGAAAAGGCAAAAGAATAGCAGCTGGATGTCCTCATAGTCAGAAGAAAGGACTTTGAATTGTTATTTAACGCAGAATGAGGTAGCTAGACAAATACACCGAATTTTATCCAAATTCGATCTGTGGCTTTGAATAACTTCATTGTTAAATCAAATAAATTTTATTATCAGCCTTGAAAATTAAAAAAGTTATATTTCATGTTTTCTCTTATTCCTTATTTATTATTAAAACTCTTAAGATTTTAATGACTAACCTTCTAATATTACTTTGTATAGTTCTAGTAACTGACGTCATATTAACTCCTCTGTCCGACATATTCTTCCACTTGGGTATTCGACTGCTCCTCGGACTAGGTTCAAAGCCTGAATCGATCAAAATACTACTTTCATAATCACTACCGGCACTTTTAGACTCTCGTCTTCGTGTTTTCGGCCTTTTCTTTACTTTTTTCTTTTTTGTAGGACTTAATCGGGCATCGTCTTCCAAGTCTGATATACTTCCTCTTTCATTATCGCTATATACTGAAGGAAGTATCGGTGCTGAAAGGTTAGAATCTGGACGTGATGGTTCTCTTAAAAACCTAAAAATAAATGACAATATTTGTATATATAATCTATAACTTTTGTAGCTGCAAAAAAGTAATTAGTATCGCCAATTTTATCTCGAAAACAACACTATTTCTCATCTACAAGAAGTTTTTACAATTAAACGTCATCTTAGTTTATTTATTTTAACCTAGAATAAAATTAAAAACTGTCATTTAATGTACACATACCTGTCCCTGCTAGTCTCGTGAATATTTGGCAAAGATGGAACTCGCGTATCCATGCTGTAGTGAACATTCTTCTCATGTTCTAACAATCTATCTAGTTGTCTTTCACTTTTAGAAAGTGGCGTGTGAAAAGTCGGCGTTGGAATCTTACTTTTTACAACTTTTTTCTGGTCCCCTTTCGCTCGGTTCTTAAACTTGGTCTCATCAGATTTGGAACGAGGTTTTTTATCATCACTCTCTTTTGCATGTTTATTTTTACCTTTAGCTTGTAAATCTAATGCTTCTTTTTCGCTTAATATTTGAAAACTTTTATGTGCTTTTCGTGCTTGCTCTAAGGAATCACTAAGGTATTCTGAAGAACTGCTGTAAACATCGTCCTCGGACAAAACTTCTTGCATACCATTTGCTTGCAGTTTTTCGTCATGTTTTAATACTCGTAAGACACCAGGTTGATCACTTGCTTTTTTCCTAGCCGGTATCTTGCTTCGTTGCCTTTCTTTAACTTCTTGTTTTGGGGTAACACGTTTTGAATCTATTTTTTCCTTTACTATTTTTTTCTTTTCGCGTGGCTTCCCGATTACTTTCGATACAGGGGTTTTCTTATCACTTACACTTACTTCTTCATCTTCTAAAGACGCGTCAGATTCTTCTTTTTTAGCTTCTTCGGTCTTTTCAACTTTTTCTTTATCTTCGGTTTTCTTTTCACTTTCCTTTTTAGCGTCATCGCCTGCATCTTTAACGATATTTGGATCTTGTCCTTCTTTACTTTTTATAGCTTGACTCTCTTCACGACTTTCTTCACTTTTTTTAACAATAGCTGCTTTGGTAAGAGAGTCGATTGTTTCTTTTGTTACTTTTGCCCCATCTGGTATTTGATTTTGATCTGCGTTCTGTACTACTTTATCGGTAACTGCTTCTTTTAAATCTGTTTCAATTTTTTCTTGCTCGCCCCCCTCCGTATCTATTGTTTTCTCCTGGCCTTCAAGTTCGGCAGGTTTTTTTTCACTGCTTACAAGATTTTCTGTTTCTACTGCAGATTCAATTTTATCAACATCTTTATTGGTTTCAGTTACATCGCTTTGTAGAGTTTGGTCGCTTGGGGCTTCATTAGTTTGATTTTTATCATCATTTATTTGAATATTGCTCGGTTTTGATTCTTTAGTATCTGTAACTTCTTCTGGAATTCCTTGTTCAGTCAAAGTTACGCCTCCCTCAAGTGGTATTTTTATTTCGAGCTGTTCAATTTTATTTTCGTCCAATTGTTTTGATGACAAATCACCGCTAACTTGTTCTTGTATAATTTCTGTGTCGCATTTTTGAACCCCATTATTTTCAGTTTCAGCTTGCGACAAGGACTCATAAGGCTTTAAAATTCCTTTAACTACAACTTCTTCTTTCGTCATATCTAATTGTTCCTCTTGTGTCCTAATGCTTTTTGGTTCCGGGTGAATACTTGCCTCTACAACTAATTTCTGAGTTACTTCAATTTCCTCGCTAGTATTTGAAATTTCAGGTAGTTCTAACATTTCTTCCCGGGAAGCTTCTATCATTTCAACTTTAACTGATTCAACCTTTTGTTTGTAAGTATCTATAACAGTATCCATTGTGTCGTCTGAAGTACCTGTACTATGCCCCAAAACGGATGCAGATTTGACCAAATCAGAAGTGCTTAGCTTTTTTTTCTTTGATGACGTTGGTTTAGAAGATTCTTCTTTATCGCTTGACTTCTTGGCGCTGTCTTTACTTACTTTGCTAAACTTGGCACTTTTCGGCCTTTTCTCTTTATCGCTAGCAGTTGCAGGTACAGTTATTTTCTCACTTGAATCGATTTCCACCCTTCGAGGCGAAATTTGACTTCCATCAGTGTCAACTGTAATCTCTTTAGTTTGATGTATGTTGATTTCTGTTTTACCGTTAATAATGATTTCATTACTATAGTCTATTCTGCTCGATGCAGGTTTCCTTGGAGATTCGTCTAAGGCACTTGCGGAAGTATTCGTTGCAGTAGTAACTTTTGTAGTTCTTTTTGCACTTCTTTTTATTACCTTTTCACTATTTTCGACTTGAACTTTTGCAACATCACTTTCACTTTCAGATAATAAAACCTTTTTCTTTCGATCTCTTAAGCTTGTTTTCTTCTTGTGAACTTTTCTAGCACGTCTTCCTTCTTCAACCTTTTCCTGGTCACTATTCGAACTGCTGTCGCCCCAAAATGTGACGTCATCACGAATTTGCAAACTTAGAGAACTACTAACTTGAGCATCAAGGTTTTGACTACCAAGACGATTTGCTGGAATACCGCCATGAAGCTGAAGGTACTTTGCTGTTGAACGAAAACCTCTTTGCAGTGCACAATCCAAGGGG